>JALAZF010000116.1:12487500-13087500 GCA_022829125.1 Lathyrus tuberosus
CGGGGACATGCACCTGGCTCCATCTAACGAGCTCAAGGCTATGTCCTCCCCATGGCCATTTTCCTGGTGGGGCCTAGACATCCTAGGACCCTTCGTGGTAGGATCGAATCAGAACAAATACCTAATAGTGGGCGTAGACTACTTCACAAAATGGATAGAAGCGGGGGCTCTAGCCAAGATAACTGCCCTTAACATCATGTGTTTCTACAAGCGAAACATCCTTGCACGTTTCGGCATCCCCCAAGCGATAGTAACAGACAATGGGATGCAATTTACGGACAGGAAGTTTCAAGACTTCGTCGCCTAACTGGGCACGAAGCAGCACTTCACATCCGTCGAGCACCCTCAAACAAACGGGAAGGATGAAGCAGCTAACTGAGTCATCCTTCGAGGCCTCAAACGAAGGCTGGACGAAACAAAGAAGGCGTGGGTCGAGGAACTGCACAGCGTACTGTGGGCATACCGCACAACTCCACACTCTACAACCAGGGAAACACCTTTCCGTCTAGCATACGGGACCGAGGCTGTAATTCCCGTCGAAGTTCACATACCCTCCAGGTGGACAGAATCGCCCCTAGACGAGGAGATGAACGACGAATCATTAAGAGAAGAACTCGACCTCGTCGAGGAAATCTGAACTAGGGCAGCCCTCCGCGAAGCCTCACTAAAACAAAAAATTACCATCAGGCACAACGCCAAGGTGATACGACGAGAGTTTGACGTGGGAAGCCTTGTTCTAAGAAGAAACCACAAAGACTCTCGCGAGGGCAAACTAGCCGCCAACTGGGTAGGACCCTATCATGTCCGAGCAAAAACGGAGAATGGGGCATATTACCTAGAACATCTCAATGGGGAAGAACTTGCTCGACCATGGAACGTCGAAAAGCTAAAACAATACTACAGCTAATTCCCGGTTCGGCCCGTCACGATGACGGCCGTCAGCTACCGACCACTATGCACGCATAGGTACAAGCGTCGCATACCAATAAAGTAGAACCTGCTCAGTAACGAGCCGGGTAACTGCTCGACAGCGGTCCTCAATCGAGCATCGCCGTCGTCAAAGTACTATGATTGGCAGAACCCCAGCTCGTAATGGGACGTTCACGCTGCAAACTCAGGCCTCAAACGCGTCCTGAGCTCCGCACCCCCGCCAGGATATTCCCCGACCGTTCAACTAGTTCCCCTCACTGCCGAACACATCTATAACGAGCAACCCTCGGAAACTTCACATAAGTCAAATACTCCCTATCACGGGCAGACATACATTCACAACAAGCATGAGTGCAACACTTAGCTAAAAATAAAAGCAAGCAAAACCACACAGATAACAGAATCGAACATATAACTTAAACTTAATAAGTGGCCACTAGGACCACGGCTGTGCTGGGTTACATAAAATGGGGGCCATGCCCCCCCAAAAATAGATTACAACAATTACTCAGCACGCAGGCCGGACAAGTTACAACAACAAAAAGACAAACCCCTCACTCGTCTATATGATCGGTAGGCTCGGGCTGAGGTCCCTGGCTCTCCGCGGGCTGAACCTCGACATTTCCTTCAAGGAGGGTGTCATGCATAACGATCCGGCCATCCTCAACATGCGCCAGATAGTGGGTACCCTCGACAGAAAAGTCAAGCCCGGGGTTCACCACCCGCAGTTAAGCCACGGCATCTCTGAAGGATTCATCTGCGACGGCAATACTGTCATCCTCGGCCATCAGCACACAGGCGGCCAGTTCGGATCTCGTCTTTAATTCCTTCACATCTTCCGGCTCATCTTCACCCGGGGCATTGACCGCCCTCAGCCGCTGGACCAGCTCCTCGGCAGCTTTCTTCTCCGCCGCCAGCGTGGAGTTCTCCTTCTTCAACCTGGCCACCTCCTCCTCAGCCTTCTTCCGAGCATCGTCTGCACCCTTGACTTCTTCTTTGAGGGACGCCATGGTAGCCCGGGCAACATTAAGTTCGGACTCAATTGCAGAGTCCCCTTCAGCATAAACTGCTGCCATCTCCAACATCTTGACCAAAGCAGAAGCGTCTTGAGCCACCAACGCCCTCTTGCTCGGGCGGTCCATGCTTTCCAAGCAAAGAGACTCCGCCCGAGGCACGACCAAAGAGTTTTCCTAAAAAAATATCCTATCAAGGATGCAAGGAAGAAGCTCGAACTTCCCTTTCTCTGGTACCCGAGTGAGATCCACAGTGTCAACAACCCTTGGCCGCTTGGGTCGTCCGGTCAAAGACAGGGGAGATCCCCGGGGGGCGGGAGTAGGAGAAGAAGAGGTCCCCATAACAGACTGAACCGGAGGGGGAGCACGAGCACCAGCAAACTGGGACTTCAGAGGAACTGCTCCGGCTTTGTTCCTCGTAAGAGCGTTCTTCACAACCCTCTCATGGGCCTGAGGCATCTCTCCTGCACAAACAAAAGTTGAATAAGTTAGTTACGAGGAAAAGAATAATACGAGCAAATCTAAAAATAACTAAGACTACCAAGCAGCTTCTCGACTTCCGCAGGAGTCTTGCACTCCAGCAGTGCCTTGGTGTTGATAAACCGGTACTCAACCCTCTGACTACCGTCCTCCTCGAAGATCAGATTACCCTTATTCGTCCAGCACTCAGCGAGCAGGAAGGAGTTAACGTACTTCACCAACTCCTCGTACGCCACATCATCCTGCCCGTGTAGCTCGTGCGGTTGGAGAACGTAGTCACCAGGCTTCTTGGCGAAATGGTCAGGTGCCCAATGAATGGGGAACTTGTAGATTCTCTGCCCAATAAATTTCCCCATCTCGTCGCGCAGGTCGTTTCCATCCTCATCAACTTCGATCTCTCAGACGTATGTACTATCCTGGGCAGCTTCGGACACAGGCTCGATAACATAGTACCGCTCCTTAAACGTGCGTATCGACTCTGAAAATGGTTTAAACAGTTTGCAAGGTTGCTTCAAAGAGACCCAACCATACTTCCCCCCCCGACAGCTGCCTTTGAAGATGGAAGAAGGTAAAGAATAGAGGAAGAGTAACCCCTATGGCGAGGTATTCGCACACCATCTCGAACACCCGGATGAAGGCCAACGAGTTAGGGTGCAGTTGCGTGGGAGCCAACTTCAAGTGCGTGAACACCGACTGTTGAAAATCGGTGAAGGGAAGCCTCAGACCCAGCTCCTTAAAAGCATATTCATACATTGTGAAGAGGTCCTCAAAATCTGTACAAACCCGCTCATCCTCGGAAGGGAAGTGCACCTTCCACTCCCCCTCCGGTCCAACCTCCATAAAAATGTCCCCTAAATACTTTGCAAAAGTAGACACGTGTTCGGCAGGTTCGGCCACCTCCTATTCCTCCACGGAACCCTCAACGGCGTCCTCGTCCATATTGTCCAGCTCCTCTTCCTCCCCGACATCACTGGGGGTGCTCGAGGCCGTCGAACTACTACTATCCGAAGAGCTTGTTTCTTCCTTGGACGTATCTAAGATAATCTCTCTATCTGGCCCCGTCGCCATGTCGATCACCTGAAAATCAGAGAAGAAAGTGAATTCGACAACAAATCAAATCCACCCTTCCACCGTTGGTTAAGTGAAAGGGCACGCAAAGGGCTGAGGACAACGTCCCCGACCTAAGCCCTAACATCAAAAGAAAGACTGAAACCTCCACGCGAGGAGACGCTTGAAACAAATCATCCCCAAGCGAGGAGGTTCCCCGCACTCATGCCCAGTTTCTGTTCGAAGCTTCGCCGAAAATCGCAAAACTTCACCGGAATCTGGGAGTATTCTACCGGAAAACTCATCACCCACTCAGAAGATGAATGATCATGGCGGTTACACATGCATCGCCGTCGCAACGACGCCGTGAACCGCCCTCCTCACCAAAACATACTAACACGTTCGGCGACATGTCAGAGGTGGAAAAATGGCACAACCACCGTCCACCACCAACAATCATCGGAAATCAACATATTTCGTCCTCTAAACCTAGACCTAACCGCATGCAATCTACCATTGACCGCAAAAAGGAGTAGAACAAGCACATGATCGGAAACTTACTTGATTTAAGAAGACGAAAGTGGCTGCTCGAAGCTTGGAGCGGTGGTCGGAGTAAGAAGACGACGGTGACGGGCAGGAATGCTGAAGGAGACGAAGAGAAATCAGAGCGAAAAAGTTCCAAATGGAACGAATTTCCTCCTTTTTATACAAAAGGGCACATGCGGACACGCGCTCGTAGGCCATGATGACTATCAACTAGCCATCATTGCCTAGTAACTGCTACATGGAGCTCTAGGCACACGTGGCGCCCCAATGTTTCCAATTCTGACTGACCTTTAGTCTCCCCGGACACCGGGCAACAAGGTCACGACCATAAATTTCACGGACACCAGGGGTCACAGGCACATCGAGACAATCCTCCTCGTCCTCAAATGACGACTTCACGCTAGCTCCCCAGAGCAACGAGCTGTCCTTAAGTCATCACTCCCACGCCCGGGAGCAACAACTTGGAGGGCTCCTGTTCTGGACTGCACCAATGGCTAGACACGACCCAATCCACTTCCGCTCCAGAGCGGCCCAAATTGCCTAAGTCCAATCCATAAAGGGGGCAAAAGTTACCTTTCTTCCCTCCAACTGGGCAAGGAATGCATGTTCCTCCCCGAAATTACTGCCCGTTACGCACGACTTCATCGCTCCCCGAACAGTTAAGGGCAGGTGCCCGAAACTATGCTTATGCCCGACATAACGGCTAGTTTCGGGCACCCTGACCGACATAACGGCTAGTTTGGGTAGTTACCTATTCTTCGGGAAAACGGTTATTTCGCCCCAAAAATAGGACCGTTGGCCACGCGCTGGGGGCTCTATATAAACCCTCTCACTTGAGAGGGTCAGGTATCCAATATTCACCCTACGAACTAATACTTTGTACTTGCCCTTTTTCTCTGACCCTTTCTTACTTGAGCGTCGGAGTGCCTTGCAGGTACACCCTCCTCCTCTCCATCACCATCCCAGACGCACTTGGTAGCCCACTTCTACAGAATCTGATCCAGCCTTCACGATCAATATTCATGGATGATTTTTCAGTCTTTGGTAATGATTTTGATAGTTTCTTTGTGTACTTAGATGTCATCCTTGAGAGATGAGCTGAAACGAAACTGGTTTTGAATTGGGAAAAATGTCATTTTATGGTTACTGATGGTATCGTTTAGGGACATAAAATATCTTTGAAAGGCATCAAAGTGGATCAAGACAAAATTGAGGTAATTTAAAAATTACCCCGGCATGTGAGTGTAAATGGAATGAAAAGTTTCCTTGGTCATGCCAATTTTTACCGACAATTTATCAAGGACTTCTCCAAAATTGTAAAACCACACTATAATTTGCTAGTGAAGGAAAATTACTTTGTTTTTTTATGATGAGTGTTTTAAATCTTCTTCAGTTATTAAGGAAAAACATGTGACTGCACCCTTAATCGTAGCACCGAATTGGGACCTTCCCTTTGAAATGATGTGTGATGCTAGCAATTATTCGGTAGGTGCAGTTCTTGGTCAACGTTGTGATAAATTTTTCCATGCCATTTACTACGCTAGTAAAGTTTAGAATGATAATCAGATCAACTATACGACCACTAAAAAAGAGTTACTAGACATAGTATTTGCTTTGGAAAAATTTTGGGGGTATCTAATTGGGTCCAAAGTTGTTAATTTTACAGATCATGCAACATTAAAATATCTATTAAATAAAGGAGATTCTAAGCCAAGGTTTCTCCAGAGGAACTTAATGCTACAACAGTTTGATTTAGATATAAAATATAAAAAAGGGTGTTTAAATGTGGTTGCTGGCCGTTTGTCCCGGTTGGAGAACCATGAGGTAACAAATAAAGAAAACAACATCAACGAGGGATTTATGGATGAACATTTCATGGAAATTAGCGAACGACCTTGGTTTTCTGATATGGCCAATTATAAGGCAATAAAAAATGTTTCAGACTATTTTACTTGGTAGCATAAAAATAAATTTTACAAAGAGGCTAAGTACTGCCTGTGGGATGAGCCTTTTTTGTTTAGAGTGAGTGTTAACGAACTGATCCGAAGGTGATTCACAGGCAAAGAAGCCAATGACATCATGTGGTACTGTCATATCTCAACTTATAAATTCCATCATAATGGTGAGAGAAAAACAACAAAAGTCCTTCAAAGTGGATTATGGTGGCCTACACAATTCAAGGATTTTAGGGTATACAACAATGTCTTGAATGTCAGAAAATAAGTAATATCTCTAAGCGAGACGGAATGTTGCAAAAAGGTATAATAGAAGTTGAAACTTTTAATTGTTGGGGAATAGACTTTATGGGTACTTTCCCCCTGTCTAATTCTCATGTTTATATTCTAGTGTGTGTGGGGGGGTTATGTCACTAAATGGTTTGAAGCAATCGCTTATGCAACTAAAGATGCTCAAATTGTTGCAAACTTTTTGAGAAATAATGTTTTTGCTAGGTTCAGAGTACCTAAGTTCTTGACCGGCAATAGGGGACATACTTTTACAACAAATACTTAGAAATATGCTTACCAAATACAATGTGAAGCACAAAGTATCCATACCTTATCACATTCAGCCTTATGGACATGTAGAAGTTTCTAACAGAGAGCTAAAGCAAATTCTAGAAAAAACTATTGTTGTATGAAGGAAGGATTGGTCTAAGAAGTTAGACAACGCCCTTTGGACATATATGACAACTTTCAAAAATCATATGGGATTGTCACCATACATGTTGGTTTATGGAAAAGCTTGTCATTTACTTGTCGAGTTTGAACATAAAGCCTATTGGGAAATTAAGTTTTTAAATTTTGATGAAAAAGTTGAGGGTAGGAAAAAGTTGTTGAAACTAGATGAGTTGGAAGAAATAAGATCGAGAACATATAACAACAACATGATCTACAAGGAGATAACCAATAGGTATCACAACAAACACCTTGTTAGAAGAAATTTTGAGTTGGGAGAACAAGTATTGTTATACAACTCTCGGATGAAGTTGTTTCTTGGAAAATTGAAATCCAAATGGTCAGGTCCATTCATTGTGCACAAGGTATTTGCAAATGGGGTGGTATAAATGCACGATCCTAGGGATGCACAAAATTTTACAGTAAATGGACATGAGGTGAGATTGCACCAAAGAAGGTGTCTCTGGTGCTCAAAGAACCTTAGACATTTTAGTAAAGCTAATGACCTTAAAGAAGTGTTGAATGGGAGGTAAACCATTGGTTTACAGTTGATTTTTCATTTTTATTTTATTACTAGTTTAGGAAAGAGGGAGCTAGCTAATAATCGCTTATCCCAAATTTTGTATTGTTTTGTTCTCCCTGATTAATGAATTTGTTTGTGTCTGTTTATTTTTCAGTTGAGTTACTATCTTACCATTGAATAGAAAAGAAGTCACACAAAAAACTTAATAAAGTGGTTGAATTTGAAGTACCCAAGCTAAGTGATGATTGATGAAGACAATGGACACCACTGCTTGTACTAGACGTCTAGATATCTAAGTAAGTAAGATTTGAGCACAAATATTTCTATTGTTTACTTATTTATTTTTCTGAGCGTATCCATGTAATTGTAATATCTATAATTTGCATTTTATTTGTTTTAATCAGTTAATATGATAAACACACATAGAGGCAGTTGTTTGTAAAAACTAGATGGCCTTGTAAACCACTTTTGCATGATAATTGATATCTCTTGTTAACCAAGTTAAGCCTTAACCTTTTCTTCGGCGACTTAGCCAATTGTGAGCCTTTGACTTAAAAGATAAAATTATTCCACCCTTTAAATATATGATAATCACTAAGTTTGGGGTCGCTCTTGAAAGTTAACAATATTTAAGTTTGGGGTTGGGGGGTACTAGAGAAATTGGTCAAATAAAAAGAAAAAGAAAAAAAAAGATGTAAAAAACATGACGTTTTCAAAAAAAAAAGAGAAAGAAGAAAGAAAAGAATAGGATAAAAAAATAAGAAAACTCGCTAGTACTCAATATTGAAGAAAGAGTGCTATGATAGGAAGAAGATAACATAAGGGCAAATAGGTACCTAACTCTAAGATTTAAGCCTATTATCCGAAAATTATCCCACCCTGACATAAGTCATGTTACGAACTTAAAAGTCCTCATATGTGTTTGTTGAAATATGATCTGACTGATTTTGCAGATAACTTATAAATTCATTGATTTTTTTTACTCTTTTATGTTGATTGAGTGAACACCCTTGCAATTGAGTGCATAACGGTGAGTAGAGAGATAGGTTGAGTACTGGTGCTGGAAGAATTGATTTCAGTTGATTGGATCAGAGCAGGGAACAAATGTCTTAATCAACAAAAATAAGGTACATTCAATTGGTAAGATTTGTAATTTATTTTTAACAAAGTTTCAATGTGCGGATAGATACCTCGAGGACAAGCAACAAAACAAGTTTGGGGTTGTGATGACATGTTGTTATCACACGTAATTTAGCAAGAAAAATCAGACAAATCAGACTAAAAATGAGCAAGTTCAAAGCAAAAGTGTGGAAAAAGCATGGAAAAGTGACAAAGGGTGAAGAAAAGGACTTAGAGTGAAAATTGGTGAAAAAGGAGAAAAACCACGTTGAAGCCACTAGAGTCGACGCGCCCAAGCTACTTTAGAATGCATCCACGTTTTTGCCATCATTACGCAACGCGGCCGCGTTGCTCCTTAACGCGACCACAATATGACGCTTTTTCTGACACATTTTTTGGGGCTTTCAAAGGAAAAAATGGAGAAAAAAAAGGAGGTTCGATTTACTATAGATAATGTGATGGGTTTAGGCAATATTGGTCCATTGGAGAGCTTTTTCTTCAACAATTGGTCTTCGAGTATGCGCGTATGGTATTGATTAATTTCAACATGAGTAGCTAGATTTCTTTTAGGTTAGGTCTTATTTAATGATGAACCTATTTGTGTTTGATTAGGACATATGATTGGATGACATTAATGTAATTGTCTTGAATCTCTGTTATTATTCATGTATAGATTGTGCTCATTGCCTTTTTTTACGACATTCGATTTGATTTTGATAAGTAGTGACTACTAACCAATTGACTATTTATCTGAACTACTATAACTGTTAAATTCACTAATTGATTAGGGATAGGGTAATTAGGAATTTTACTTAAAGACTAACACATTCTTTCACCTAGTATGATGATACAATTGGCTTGAGGGATCAGGAATTGACGCGTAGACTTGTGAGCTGCATGCCAAAGGATTCGGTGCAGTGGTAGAGTTAGTTTGTCGTGTAAATTTGTAGTCATTGCATGTCTATTAACGTTTGTTTCATCAATTAAGTAGAAGTAGGTGATTCTGATAATCGATATGTCCACCTCTATCATCATTATTATTAAAAGATATCTCTTGTGTTTTCAACCAAACAACCTGAAAAATCCACAATTTACTATTTTTATTTATATCACACAACATATCTTGCTCTAAATTCACAATTCCTATGGAGACTAATTTATTTTATTACTTTGATTACAACGCTAGTACACTTTGCTAGTAATTTGTCATCACTTACCATTGTGCATGTGTTGCATTATATTGTGCACACGATGTCATTTCTTTTCTCATCGTGTACATGATGCCACACAATCCTCACATAATTTTTCTAGTTTTTTTCTTTCTTTTTGCTTTCTAATTTTTTACTTTTTCATCTATGTTCCTTTATTTTTTACTTGATAAAATATAGGTAATTTATTCTCCGATTTACTCTTGATTAACTCAAAAACACATCAAATTGATAACAAATACTTATAAGAATTACGTAATGACAGAGTGTTATTAGTATGTAAGACTCATGCAAAGGGAGTCTAATAAACCCATAAGACCTTACCTTAAGGGATACGGTCCCGAAAGAAGAGAGGCAGGTAAATCCGGAAGACCTCGCCTTAGTAAGAATTTCCAAGACTTCGGGAGGTAGGTCAAACCGTAAATTATGTCACAAGTGAAAAGGGTAAAAATAATTCAAGAATTGAATTGTGAAAATTGCCAAGGCAATGAAAAGAAGAAGAAAAGAATTTCAAGGCAATGAAAAGCATTAAAAAAAATTTAAAAAAAAAAGAATACGGTAAAAGAGATGAAATTAAATTGAGAAAGAAAAAGAGAATTGGGCAAGAAATTGTTATAAGTGAATGGTCTCAAATGTAAAGCTCTTTGAATTCCTAAAAAATCCATTACTTCTTTATGAGAAACACTCATCCTTTTGAGATATACACTTGTGAGACGATGATAATGATTGATTGACTGTTTATTAGAATCTCTTATTGTATCCTTTGATTCATAGTAACTTATTCATAAGAATGATTTATCTTAAAAATATCATATTGATTGTCTTGAATTTAGTTGCTAGAAAATATATGCAAATTATTAAAACACATGTTTGGTTGAAACAATGAGTTATGAGATTGTGTGATGATAAAAACTATCTCAAACAAAATTCTAAGTTTAGAACAGTTGATAAGTGTGTAACTTACATGATTATCACTATTATATTTACACTTATTAGCTTACTTACAAACGATGTAACATAGAATATCTCCATTTTATGCTTTATTCAAATATTATTCGAAAATCATGCATTAATCCTATTTTATTATCATGTGATCATCATAGGTTAAATGGATTGAAAGGAATTTTAAAAATGATCAGTTTTCCGAGTCAAATGACTCACGTTTTGGGTGTCAAAGTGAATCCAAATTTGTTGGAGCGGTGGAACATCCTTCTTAGAGCAACACACCTTTGTGAGAGACATACTGCATATTCACCTAAAATCTTAAAGTGACATGTGAATGGGTTCTCTCTTATAAATGCTCAAGTCACCACATTCCAATCCAATGTGGGACTATTATCCACACTACTCACACTTATAATTTTTTTCAACATTCTCCCTCAAATGTGAGTCTATCACAATGCTCCCCCTCAAGTGAAAGCTTTTTCTTCCACATACACCTGTACCACCATTGACACTCTTCAACGGGACACTCAATCCACCCCTTTTGGGGATACTTTCGATACAAGTAAGTCGGTCCCTTTCTGAAACCAGACTCTGATACCATTTGTTGGCGCAACAAATGGGGGGGGGGGGGGGGGGGAGTCAAGCGAGTAGCATTCTAAATGGCGGAACATCTTTCTTAGAGCAACACACCTTTGTGAGAGACACGCCACATATTCACCCAAAATCTTAAGGTGATATGTGCAGGGCCGGCCCAACACGTCTTGAGGTCCGAGGCAAAATTTAAAACTAAATTTTGTTATTATTTTTTTTTAATTATTATATTTTATTATTATTTTTCTAAATTTTGTAAAATCATTAAATTATTTTAATCAATTTTATTTCAATTGATAATAACATTAACTCATATAAACACTCTTCCCATTCTTTTAAAAAATCATAATTAAAAAACAATGACAAAATTATATAAAAAAAAAAAACTTACATATCAAATCTTCTATTATATTTTTAAAAAGTAAAAAACTTATCATCTATACATATAATTTTTAAATTAACAAATCAAATAATATATATTATAATATTATAAATTATTATTATTATTATTATATATTCAAAATAGATGTTATATAACATAATTTAAAAAATTATTTTAAAAAATTAATTATTTTAAATTATATAAAATTAAAATAAAAAAGTGAGGCTTTAGGCGGTAGCCTTGGTGGCCTACCCTTAGGGCCGGCCCTGGATATGTAGGTGGATTCTATCACATATAAATGCTCAAGTCACCACATTCCTATCCAATGTGAGACTATTGTCCACACTACTCACACTTGTAATTTTTTCAAGAAAATTCACTACGCAAATTATACTTTAACTAACTAATCCAAACCACTAAGAAAATAGCCTTAGCATTCAAAGAAAAAATTTCGAGTGAATGGATCTTCGACCAGTAAATCCAAAAAATAAAGTTTGGGTGGAAAATGAGGAAAATTCATTGGGTGAATAATACTCACCTAGCAAATTCCAAGGCGGTTTGAGGATTAATTTGGCACAAAGAATCCCAAAAGGATAATTCGTTATACGAATCAAAGCTCACCTAACGAATGCAAACATATTCTTAAATCTAAAAATAGCAGATGGATCCTCTCCTGCCAAATCCACTTTTGCTTACTCTACTGCCATGATCTAATGGCTTCAAAGTGTTGAAATAATATAACAAAAATAAAAGTGATGTCTTCAAGAAAAATGAATGGTGGAGATTGTGGCAGAACCATGAGCAGGAGAGAAACTGCTGGAGAGGATCCAGGTCCCTAAAAATAGGAAATCTTGGCCATTGTAAACATATATAATTTTTAATTAGTTTTTATTGTTTAGTGAAAACTCTTAGTGAGAGAGAGTTAGAGTATTTGTAACGTCGAATTTCTATCAAAGTGGAGCACCCGATGATTAAGAGATTGACTAACTGTAGCTTTGCTTCTACACACTTTATCTAGCTATCATCTTCATGAATAGTTAAATTTAATCTTGTTAGGTTTAGATCTGTATATTATTATGCATTTTATGTATTTAATATGATTATGGTGTTATGTCCAATTTAGTTAATGAAACATTTTTTATCTTTACTCTTTACTTAATGTTTGTTATACATGTATTTCATTTATGAAACTATGATGTGTCGAGAGAGTCTCTTAGGTTTAGACCAAGTATAAAGTGTTTTTATTCCTAAAAGGACTTGATCGTTTATAATAAGATTTTGTTGTAAATTAATAAAAATTAATAATCACTATGCCATAAAAGTCTTTAGACAGCGTTTTTTTTTGGCATTACACAGCGCTTAAAAGCGCTGTCTAAACTGGCGCTGCTAAAAGATTAGACAGCGCTTTGGTTAATGTAAGAAGTGCTGTCTAAAGGGGTGTTTTGACTGAAAAAACGCTGTCAAAGCACCGCTTTAGACAGCGCTTTTACAATAGACAGCGCTTTTGTTTATATTTTAGACAGCGCTTTTTTTGTAAAGGCGCTGTCTAAATGGTGCTTTAGGCAGCGCTTTTTGTTTTTTTCAGACTAACATTAGACAGCGCTTTTTGCCTTTTTTTTTAGTATACCTTAGACAGCGCTTTTGCTTTTATTGGTATACCTTAGACAGCGCATGTTGGTATAAGCGCTGTCTAAACTCCACTTTAGCCAGCACTTTTTGCGAAAGTGCTGTCTAAACCCCACCTTAGACAGCGCGTTTAGTGTAAAGCGCTGTCTAAGGTATACAAAATTTTTTATATAAATTACTTAAAAAAAACGCTGTTTGTTTTATACAGTTTATATGCACCTGTTTTTAAACCAGAATTTGCACCAGGTTTTCAACCACAATTTGCACCTGTTTTTCAACCACATTTTGCACCAAAATATCATAAATTGGAGTTTCAAACCAATATATACGCACCAATTTTGCCTATTTATATATACAATTTTCATCCAACAATTTATATATACAAAACAATTGATGATACAAATCATTTCATCCAACAAAACATTTTGCTTCAAATCTACATATTACTTATAGAAATGCTAAGCAAAAAGCAATGCACATCAATATAACTCTATCTTCTACTTTGCACATATAACCTGAAACAGCACAAAAAGATTGTAATTCAATTAAAACAAGACATAAACAATGTCTATAGTTACAAAGTTATACATACTCAAAATTCTCATCAATTAAAGTAAGAGTACAATATACCTTATAAAACTCCGAGCTCAATAATGAATTGATACCAATCCTCTTTAATTTCATCCAAATGATCTCTTGAGTAATACGCACACTTGAATTCATCAAAGCACTACATAATAATATAACATAGTTTGATTTAGTTTCAACTATTTAATTATATGAGAAATATGTGTTAAATATTAAAATAACTCATAAGTTAGAAATACATACATCGGATGGAATCTCTATTCGATCCAAAAAAAGAGTTTCTCTCATAAACCTCAACATGAAATAACCGCAATCTATATCATTACGTTGCCGAGGACACTACACATGAAAACAAAATATGGATAAATCCTAAGTTTTATCAAGTATCATCACTAATATAATAAAAAATGTGATAATTAATATACCTTCACTCTAATCCATATAATGCTAATAAAATATAAATGAATATTTAGAACAATTCACATAAATAAATAAATAAATAAATAAAAAATTATAATATATATCATTTTATTATATTACCTCTTTCACTAACATCTCTTTCTTTTCTTGGTTGGAATATGAATTACTTGTTTCTTAGCAATGCGGACAGATGAATTGATCCAAATTCCCTCGTTATGATCATTTTTGATATATGACTCATCCGCTATAAGATCCTCATCTTGATCATTTCTATTATACAACTCATTCCGTCTAATGCATGACTCATTCTCAACATCAATATCACATTGATCTACACCGCTATCATCAACAACTTTGTTAGATAAAAACACTATAGACCATTTCGTACTCGTCGAGTCAGTGACATAGAACACTTGTTTATCTTGAGATGCTAGAATAAAAGGCTCATCTTTGTACCCCACCTTATTAAGATCCACTTGCAAAAATTCCACTCGGTTCAACATTCTCGTTAGTTTTCTCACCATGAAATATCCAACACTTATAACTTCGATCAATTCCATGCATCAGTAAATGCGATTTCAATCCATCTGCGTCAACCCGACCCACATAACAACAACCCAAGCAAGGACATTTCATTCGACTGGGGTCTTCAACGTGTTGAACAGCAAACTTAACGAATTCCAATACCCCATTCTCGTACTCTTTGGACAATCGATCGGCAGACATCCATTTTTTATCCATGGTTTTCCTACTTATTAAGGTAAACAAAAACACTACTATAATTATTCACGCAACTATTTCAAAAGAACATAAAAGAAGATTAATACAAACTTTTATTTCACGTATCGTCTACCATATGAAGATTTGAGTGCAAGAATAAAATACCTTTCTCGTAGTAGCACTTGGTTCAAAACAAATTCTCCTCAAACAACAATCTGAAAAGAACAATCACAAGAGAGATTAAGGCAGGAATAAGCCATTGAAGAATTCCAAAATTGAACCGTTTATAGTTTTGAATTTAATAGCATAAAACCAAGATATTAATATCCATAAGAGAACAACAAAACACTTAGTACTTATACCCCACTCTATATCTTGATTTAATTTTTTTTGGTTAATCAAGGCATAGTTGTTTATAAAAGAGACAGTATGGTTTACATCAATCAGATTCCTCAAAGAAGAACCCTAAAAGCAGAAATGTTCATATCAGAAAATGGACCTTACAAATCCATGGAACAGTTGTTGGATGATTGAGAAAAAACTTGTAATGATTAAAGTAATGGAGTCTTGTTATGACCCTAACCATCTCTAACGTTAACCATAACAGAAAAGAAGAAATCTTACCGAAACGGTGGAGAACGGTGGAGTACGGTGGAGGACGGTGGAGGATAATGGAGGAAGGACGACGGCGAGACTGTAACCGAGACGGTGGAGGAAGGTGGACGACGGTGGCGTGAGCTGTTCTTCGTTCGTTCTCGTCGTTCGCAGTTCGCAGCAGAGGGAAAGAATAGAGATATGAAAAATAGAATACTGATACTATTCAGTTTTTTATTTTAATTAATAAGACCTTAGACAGCGCTTTTTAGAAAAGCGCTGGCTAATATAGGCCTTTAGCAGCGCTTTTTACAAGCGCCGGCTAATATTGGCATTTAGCAGCGCTTTTGAGATTTTTTTTTTTTTTAAATTTATATGACTCTAGAAAGCGCTTTTGAGAAAAGCGCTGGCTAATATAGGCCTTTAGCAGCGCTTCTCAGAAGCGCTGGCTAATGTGGTCCTTTACCAGCGCTTTTAAAAAAGCGCTGTCTAAGGTAGGACTTTTAGCAGCGCTTTTTACTCTTTTTCGTATACAGTTTTCGTGTTTTATTTTTTATTTAACTTATAGCAGCGCTTTTACATAAAAGCGCTGTCTAAGGTGCGCTAGTAAAAGTAATTTTTGGCGTAGTGAATCTTGAGTGTGTTTCAAAATGAGAAAAAAATATGCAAGTGAAGATTAATTTTGAATTCATAAATAAGCAACACTTGTAAAGTGTTGCAGTAGATTTGAATTCGGAAATAGGCAACACTTAGTGAAGTGTTGCAGAATGAAAATATGCAACTCTTGAAGAATGTTGTTGTAGGCGAAACAATGTAACTTTTGGTAAAAGTACGTAACTTTTAGCAAAAGCTTGTAACTCTTGGTAAAAGAAATTTGTTTCACCAAGGGTCGCAACCTTTGGAAACAACATCAATATGGTCTATAAATAATTCATTATGGATTCAGAATAACATAACAAAAACATACATCCTCTTCACTAAAATTCCAGATACTCTTTGCTATATTCGAGTTTTCATCGGTCTTGTGCAAACTTGAGTATAAACTGAATTATTCTGTGTATTCCTGTGTTCCAACTCTAAGACATTTGAGAGTGCTTGAAATACTTATAAGGAAAATGATTTTGTTCACGATTTTAGCCTCGTTCCATTCGATTTAAGTTAATTTTATAACAATCTTATAAGTATTTTGTATAATGGAAACCAAGGCTTCCATTTCAAACATCAAACAATAAATTGTTTAGTCGTAGACACATTCTAACACGAGAAGAATAACTATTATAAATCTGGTGTTTCACGTGGAGGGACCGCACTAGAGGTGTCATTGTGCATCCAAGGTATATATTGATTTCGTATATGTAAGTTGCCTGTATGAGATATGGTTAAATTACAATGATCATGGTTACTTGCAGTAGTGCATATATTTATCTACTTCACATTACTTCTATGTTATTAAGGCATAAATTTTCATATGTTCAAATTATTTAACATATTTGTTTATACATTTCAAATACAAGAACCTGCATCTTTGTTTATTTTCAGTAATTTTCAAGTTCAAACGGTTTATATATTTGTTTATATATTTTCAATGATTTTCAATTATTTTATCATTGTATGATGTAATACATCGAGTTATATTATGTTTGTGTACGGGGACAAAGTTCACATCTCATTTAGGATTTATAGATAACATGCTTATTTAAATTACAAAGTTTCGAATGTGATTTTGGACATCAAATTGTACATAATATGAAAGAGGTTATGAATCACTTTTCAATAAAGAGCTCAATTAATAAGGCTTAATAATAATTCAATAATTTTAGAAACTGTGATCTTCATTGTGGTTCTTGGAATATTCAATGTTTTAAAAACCGGATCGGAGATCGAACCGATAAAACTTACGGTTTAAGGTTCAATTGGTTAAGCCGGTTAAACCTACGACCGAACTGTTTATTAAATAAACTAATAATATGAAACTAAATTTCATAGATATGTAACACATTATTATATGTTCTCAACTTAATAAAATAAATATTTCAAAAATCCATTACAAATTTAATACAACAATATCAATAATATATAACATTAACATAATTCTACACTTCATTTCAACCATCATTTAAGAATATTTTGACCAAACTAAAGAATTACAACAAAATAAATTAAATTAATTCAAAGCAAGATTAAAATAATAGAATATAATAACTAAAATAAAGTTCAAATAATCAAGAATACTTAAATTAAATAAGATAGAATATAAAAATATAAATAATACAATATACTTCATTAAACAACAAAAAAATCGAATTTGAGTTGAACTATGACAAACAAGTTTTAATAGACAACAACAAACAATATTGACTTGAACGACAATCAATAGAGTTGGACATCGTGACTATGTTTGAAAGAGACGACATAATGATGATGGAGTGACAAAACTTAAAAGTTTGATTGGTTGTAAAAAACACACGAAATTCCTTTTTGTGATTTGAGAATGTATGTTAAGTTTGATATTAACATACTAAAATATAAAAAAAAATTAAAAAAATGGTCAATTTGATGAATTTTTTTGAACCGGGCGGTTTTACAAAACCGGCTCCGGTTCTTTGGTTCGAATGGTTTTAGACGGTTCAATCCGGTTTTTCCGGTTTAACCACGGTTTTGACCCACTAGCGGTTTTGAAAGGTTGACCCAACCGGATTCATCTCCGGGTCCCAGTCTAACCGGTTGAACCGACCGGTTCGGTCCGGTTTTTAAAACATTGGGAATATTTTGTCTAATATGCTAAACTAGTATAAATTTTTTGTTTCATCTCTCCTTTTGATAATCTTGAAAAAATTACAAGTAATTTATAAATGTCATGCTTTAGATAGTAATTTTTTCCCTAATAGCAATTGCAGTGTATATTAAATTATGTTATTTATTGTTCCGTACTAGATCAACTTTGCCTTCATTTATAAGAACAATTGCATTGTATCTGCATATAAATGTTGTACATTAAAATATTGATTTTATTTAAATATGAAGTGTAATTTGGTATTATATTAAAACTTAATAATCGCTGAAGTGATCAAATTTATTAGTTTATGATTTCAAATTATGCAATTGAATTTTAACCTGGGTTCTATATGAATAAACATATTTGTGTTCAATGAGATTTATTATTATAAAACATATAAAGATTATCCAAAGATGGATCATAACTTATATAGACTAATATAACAATTGAATCATGAGATGTGGAATTTTGAGCTCCTTATCACGGAGGATAAGAAATTTGATATTTCCACAAATGAAGAACCTCATGAGAAAGATTCACCACAGATTGTTAAAACACAAACTAAAAGTTCGTCACTAACGAAGAATCTCATGAGGAAAATTCTTCATGGATTGTTGAAAAATAACCCGAACTTAGAATAAGCAAGAGAGGCCAAAGGCTTAGGATATCTAGGACCGAACAAAATTGATAATCAATTTATTTCTTTTATCTAACAGAAGGAAATAGTAAGAATTTTGTTCGTAAGATTCCTATTATTCTTCAAGTGAAAGGTGATCCTAAGACTTATAAGGAAGCAATAGCTTCAAGGGACTCCTCTTGTTTAGAAAGAAGTATCATAGTGTGATGGTAAACTAAACACCTAAAAGTCTAGATTAATGACCAAGGGTGTTTTAAATAAAAAGGTGTTTATCATTTGACACATATGCGCTAGTAGCAAGTACAACGAAAATTAGAGCATCGTTTGCATTAGCATCTTTGCATAACCTTATAGTTCCTGTAATGGATGTAAAAATAACATTTCTAAATAGAGATCTCGATGATGATATTTACATGGAACATCTAAAATGTTACGTGGAAATGAACAAAATTTGTGCAAGTTTGACAAATCCTTGTATGGATTAAAACAAACACCAAAACAATGACATCAAAAGTTTGACTATGTCATTGTAAGATTCATCAATTAAGGGGATACACATAACTTAGAGGAGAATTTTCAATCATTATCAAAACAAGAATTCAAAGAGCTTGTCATCATCAAAATGGGGAGATTGTGAGGAATACATCTTATATTTAGTTGAATTTTGATGAAGACAAAGATTATCAAAGAAGAAAAGGTTCAAAAGTGTTGTGCACGTCAATGATGAAGTTGATCAAGAAGTTTTAGCATATACATTAAAGTGAAGATTTGAGACAAGTGAACATAAATAAGGTGTTCATTGCAATTTATACTATACTACTTTAAATTGCTCATAATTTTATCTTGCACTTCATCTAAAACCTTCTTGTATCATCATGCATGATTATCTAAAAAAAAATTCATCTAATTCTTGTTACAAGTGTTTGTACACAAAGTTATGTGAGAATATTGTGGTATTCATTTGTCTCCATATTAATTATATAATTGATCATTAGCAATGAGATGAATAGAATTTTAGAAACAAAGAGGTTTCTAACTTCCACATTCAAGATGAATGATCTTGGACTAGTTGACACACTTTTTGGGATCAACTTAAAACAAAATAGTGGAGGTTAAAAACTTAGTCAAACATATTATATTGAGAAAGTACTTGACAAGTTCAAACACTTACATTTCAATAAAGTGAGCACTTCATTTGATCCCAGTGTCAAACTTCAAAAGAATGACAGAAGAGTTCTTGCTCAATTAGAATCTGCAAGTGCAAGCAATGTACTAGATCCGACATAACATTTGCAATTAGTAAAATGAGAAGATTTTACTAGCAATCCAAATGGTGAGCAATGGAATGCCATCATTAGGATTTTCGGTTATGTTACAAAAACCAACCATTATGGTAGATTTTCTGCCATGTCAGAAGGATATATCAATGCAAGTTGGATATCAAGTGTTGAATATCATAAATCTGCATTTGAGTGGATATTTACACTAGCCGGGAGTGAATTTTCTTGGAAGAGAAAGAAACAAATATGGATCGGTCTCTCAACTATAGAATCAGAGCTCGAGGCTCTTATTTCTGATGGTGAAGAAGCTGAATGGTTTAGGGACCTTCTGTTGGAAGTTACATTGACTAAAGAAAATGTTTCAAAGATGTTGATACATTGCAGTAGTCAAACCACTTTAACAAAATCATACAAAAAGTGTATAGCTGAAAGTTTAGGCAAGCAAGACTTAGACATTCTTTCTTGAGAAAATTGATTAACGATGTAATAATTCACATATATACGATCGAGCTATAATTCTCTTGATCTATTTACAAAGCCACTGGCCAGAGACTTAGTTAAAACAACCTCGGGAGGCATGAGGTTGAAACTCCTTAAGTAAGAGTTTTGACAGTGGTGGCAACCTAATCTTACCTTAACAGAACATTAACCTCAAGATTCAATGGGTAACAACAAGTTGTTGATTTGGATGTTTGTCGAACATTTTGTGATAATGTTGACTTTTAAAATGAGTGTTGAGTTTTATTTAAACTCTTAATGAAGTTCAATATCGAGGGTATGTGTCTCATGGAAATGGATACAATATGAAATTCATCTGTGAATTTTGAGATGGATTCTTCTTCAATTGAGAGTTGGAGTTTCTCTCATAAAAAATTCACAAAACCAGGAAAAGCACGTGGCCATAAATAGTGTTAGGCGAGAGATGTAGACGAAGAACCAATAAATAATGTGTGTAAGATAACGCCGGTATAATCACAAGGGATAATGGTTTAAAGCATAGCTACCTAACATTCCGATTAAACTTTGTGTTATCCTTATTAAGGTTAAGTTCAAATCAAAAGATACTCAATTATATTAACATCTTTTCCTCTCCTTTTTTGGAATTGGTCTTGTCATTATTAGAACAAGTGGAGGATTGTTGTATATTATTAAGAACTAATAATCTTGAGTGTATTACAAAATGACAAGAAAATATGCAAGTGAAGATTATTTTTGAATTCAAAAATAAGCAACACTTGTGAAGTGTTGCAGTAGGTTTGAATTCGAAAATAGGCAACAATTTGTGAAGTGTTGCAGAATGAAAGTATGCAACTCTTGAAGAATGTTGTTGTAGGCGAAACAATATAACTTTTGGTAAAAGTACGTAACTTTTGGCAAAAGCTTGTAACTCTTGGTAAAAGGAAGTTGTTTCACCGAGGGTCGCAATCTTGTGAAAGAACACCAATATGCCTTATAAATAATTCATTCTAGATTCAGAAAAACATAACAAAAAATATATACCCTCCTCACTAAAATTCTAGATACTCTTCCCTACATTCGAGTTTTCATAGGTCTTGTTCAAACTCGAGTATAGGTTGAATTATCCTGGGTATTCTTGCGTTCCAACTCTAAGACATTTGAGAGTGTTTGAAATACTTATAAGGAAAGTGATTTCATTCACGATTCTAACCTCGTTCCATTCGATTTAAATTAATTTTCTAACAGATTTATGAGTATATTGGATGTTGAGACGTATTTTTAGATTTATACTTAGATAATCTTCTATGATGAGGTAGAGTGTATATATATATATATATATATATATATATATATATATATATATATATATATATATATATATATATATATATATATATATAATGTTGAAGCTTTATGATATATTATTCTTTATTAAACTTAGAAATCGTCTAATAAATAATATGATTGTTATTGTAATGTTATTTCAGACATGGAAAATATTGATGAGCAATAAAAATACAAATTGATAACTAAAATGTGTATAATTGCTCATTGATATGCAAGTAATAATGGTAGTCGCAACATAATCCCCAAGATTCTCTATCATTGATATTATATTATTGAGCATTTCTTAATGCACCACCCAAGTTTCTTAGGCACCATGTGAAATTATTTTTTTGCCACCTGATTCAGGAGGTGCACATCCGAACGCACCGTATCCTTATAAAAAAAAAGTTTTCCCGATGTGCATATCCGTTAGGCCTCTGAATCTGTATATCCAGAAGCATGGCTGATATATTTGAAGCTGCATGATCACTCCCCCTTCCCATTCTCAACATTTCTTCTACTACACTCACTCTCACCAACTCAAAAAACCTACTTAATCAACCCTATTTCTCACTTAAAAAGTTCAAATTTTTGATGCAACAAATCAAAGGGAGCAAGAAAAGACTGAATTTCAGGTAAATATTCAACTTCATCCACTACATTGCTCACATTATCAATCTACTTTTTTGTAAAAAACAAGTTACGCTACTTCCGGATGTGCACATCCAGAACGAATTAAGCATGAACATTTTCGAATGTGCAAATTAGAAAAAGTGCCTGGAACTAATTAATTTAAATTTTCAGTAAATTTCGAATATATTTTATTTATACATATTAATTGTTGTATTCTTGTTTATAAATAGATATGGTGCACCCCGATAACATGTCAAAAGAATTAGTTTCGTCGATTTCCTCGAAAGATAAAGGCATGCTCGTAAAGTCGGTTGATGTCGGTGGTGACTTTAACAACAAGCAAGACTTTGATGATCGTGAAAGCATGATCGCATACATTAGCAGGATGCCTATTGAGCTTGGCTTCGGTGTAAATATCGGGAGATCGGATAATGGGTCGGATATAAGAAAAGCTTTTGTAATTTTGGGTTGCGAAAGAAGCGGCAAATATCAAGCACCTCTACGGAAGTTAAAGAAAGACGAGACCGGTACTAGAAGATGTGAGTGCCCTTTTAAGATTGGTGGTTACATGTTAGTTTCCAAGAAATGGAGATTTATCGTTCGTTGTGGTATACATAACCACGAAATGTGCTCAAAGCTTCAAGGCCATCCAAGTGTATGTCAGCTCAAGGCGGAAGAGAAGACATGTATAGCCGACATGACCTTGAACCTTGTCCAACCGAAGAATATACTTGCGAAGTTGAAATGGAAAGAACCCGAAAATGTTGCAAACATAAAGCAAGTGTATAAAATTCGGTATCAAACAAACAAGGCAATTAGGGGAGATAGGAGTGAGATACAAAAACTGTTGAAAGTGTTGGAGGACAAAGATTACGTGTCTCGGTACAGATATCGCGATGATGGAATTACAGTCCGAGATATTTTTTGGACTCATCCGGATTCCATCAAGTTGTTCAACACGTTCTCGACAGTGCTCATTCTCGATAGAACCTACAAGACAAACAAGTATCGTCTTCCATTGTTTGATATGGTTGGCGTGACGTCTACGGATAAGACATATTTCGTCGGCTTTGCCTTTTTGGAGTGTGAGAAAGAGGAAAATTTCACGTGGGCGTTGGAGACGTGTCGGTCACTTTTGAAGAAACATGTTCAAATGCTAAAAGCAATTGTTACGGACCGCGACAACACCTTGATGAATGCGGTTGCAAAGGTCTTTCCTTCTTCCAATGCACTACTTTGTCGATTTCACATAATAAAGAATGTGCGAAGTCGGGTTAAGACCGCGGTGGGTGCGAAACAAGTGGAGTCGGAAGACGGAAAAGTGGTCAAGTCGGGTGTCATTGTAGAGAAATTATGGATGCATGGACTCATATTCTAAATTCTTCCACAACGGAATTATATGCCGATTCGGTCATTAAATTCCGGAAAGTGTGTGAACGGTACCCCACTTTGTTGAAATATGTTGAATCCACCATTCTTGATCAAGTGAAAGAAAAGATTGTTTGTGTGTGGACCGATAACGTACGACATCTTGGAAACACTACCACAAATAGAGTTGAGTCGGCACATGCCACTTTGAAGAATTGGTTGGGGAATAGCAAGGGGGATTTATGCCGGGATTGGGACTCCATGCATCTAATGATCAAAAACCAACACAATGAGATACAAACCACTTTCGGTCGCAACATCACGGTTTTGGAACATCGGTTTAAAGGTAACTTCCTCTACTCTCATTTGATCGATAACATGTCTCGGGCGGGGTTGGGCTATATTTTTCACGAGGCCAACCGAGCCGAAACTGTAGGTTCCGATAGTGCAAAGTGTGGTTGCACTATTATGAAAACCTACGGTCTTCCTTGTGCTTGTGCCATTGCTAAAAAGTTGAAACTAGGTGAGCCAATACAAATTGACGAAGTTTTCCCTCATTGGATGAGACTTAGTTATGATGTTGATGGTTGTAAGGAAGGAGATAAACCAGATATCTCTATTTTGGCCGAATTGGAAGCGATTCAAAAGATATTTTCGAAGGCCGACGACAATATGAAGCTACACATCAAAGAAGACTTGAGGAAGATTGCCTTCCCCGAAACAACCGCAATGATACCGCCGTCTCAACCGGTTAAGACAAAGGGTGCTCCAAAGAAGTTGAAGCCTACACCAAATAACAACTCAATAACTCGGTCTCCTTCGTATTATGAGCATGTTGACCAAATCTTTCCGGACTCTCCGATTCCTAAATCTCTACAAAGTGTCATGAAAGGAGCTCGCATTTCTAAACCGGCTCCGATACCGATTCCACGAGTTCCGACTCCGACTCCAACTACACGTATGATTTCCTTTATTGACGAGATGCTGATTTTTATGCACAAGCATATCGACGGTATAATCGATGTTGTAGGGGATGGTAATTGCGGTTACCGAGCCGTGTCGGCACTACTCGGTAAAGGAGAGGAAGGTCATGCACTTGTACGTCATCAACTTATCCTAGAGTTGGAGATACATAAAGAAGCATACTTGCGTCTCTATGAAAATCAAGAAAATTACAACAAGGTTCACGAGTCACTTGTTCCGTGGTTGAGTGGTCCGGCGCCGATATCGAAATAGATGAGCTTCCCCGAGATGGGTCATCTTATAGCATGTGCCTACGATATGGTGTGTATCGACTTGACGAGATACAGATTTTTGGAAACCTTTTTTCCACTCCACACCGCACCTCCGTCGAATCCAAATGATCGCATCATGTGTATCAGATGGCTTGCGAAATCAAGACATTTCGTACAAATTATCTTGAAACCCGGATGCCCGATACCACCTAAATCACCGCAATGGGCGACGCATGCAACCGCAATTGCCGAGTCTTGGCCGGATAGTTTTGTCGAAAGGATGCTTGAATTTGAAAGATTGCACGTAATTGAAAAGGCATCAAATGCGGAAAAATCGAAAGTTCTAGCTCCAATAGATTTAGACGGAGAATTTTGTTTTAACTCTTTTGTATAATCATACGACCCAATGTACATTATTGAAGTGAAATATATTGTATTTTTATCCATATGTCTTTTTAATACACTTATGAATTTTATTGCACTAAAAGTATTCAAAGTGGCTGCATAAGCTGTTCAATTCTGTTTTAAAATTGTATCAGTAAAACATTCTGATTTGCACATCCGGAGAATTTCTGGATTTGCACATCCGGAACTAATATTTGTAGGGTTTGTCCGGATCTGCACATCCGGAACGAACTTAGGCAGAAATAACTTTACCCTAACTTTTCTATAAATTAAGGGTTTCATTTGATATCATTCACAAAAACACTAAATGTCTCAATTGTATGATATCAAGATCCATTGGTATGTCGCAACTGTCTCCTATACCGACGACATAACAATCGGTCGCAAGTATAAGTTAATGAGGGACATCTCAATCGGCGAGATCATTGACGACATCGAACATCTCCTACCTTACGGAGACAAACAGAAGGTAGCGAAGCTTCAGTATCGTTCACCTTCCGTTGATAAAGAAGGGAATGTCGCTTACAGCCTTGTTGAGCTCAAGAATCAAGAGGATGTTAGAGCGATGTGGCGAACTTTTTTCGACTACGAAGAACGATTCCCGCTCGAGTTCGAGGAGACCGTCAAAATCCGAAGAACAGTCGATGACATCTTACAGATGTGCAAGCGTCCACCGGGCTATTGATCTTGTAATATTTAAATTTTTGTCGATGTCATGGCGATTTTCTCAATGTAATCCCGATTTTATTTTATGAATGTGAGAAACATTGTTGGATTTTTGGTGTTCTGCATCAGGTTTTATTCCGGATTTGCAAATACTAACGTTTACCGGATGTGCACATCCGGAAAAAACTGCAAATTTTTAAAAAAAACGGTGCGTCCTGATTTGCACATCCAGAACGCAGGGGTATTTTGGTCAGCGCGCTAGGTGCCTAAGAAGGTTGGTGGTGTGTTAAGAAATTTCCTATATTATTTTACTTTATTTTGTTATGTTCAAAACAATTTTTCAACAAAACATATTCTCCTTAGAATAGTAATTATTACTTATATAGTTGTATTTCTCATCATTCCTTGTGAGTACGATAATTTGTTTACTCATTTTATTTTTTGTAGATAGATTCACTACACTTCTATATATTGTAACCAAAATATCAACAAATGGTCCAAGAAATAATAATGAAACAAAATGTAAATGATATCAAGATCAAATTAAGTTTATATAGAAAAGTTGTTGGAAGAACATATTATAAACCAACATTATCAAAAGTAGCAACTCTCATGGTTGGGTACGTCGGTACCACAAAAGTCACAGATATTATATTGCATATACAAAATGGTGAGCTAAAAAGATTTAATGAATTATATAAAACTTACTTTGATTAGAATTATCCTTTAGTTTTCCTGTATGGATAATATTGTTACATAATTGATATCTTCCATAGACAAATGCAAACTAAAAATCGATAGAATTTTAGGTCACAAATGTAACATTTAAGATGTTATTATCATTATTTTAATTAGTCAAGATTTAAAGGGGTCTAATTAATATAATATTAAGTTTGTGACTAAAAGCATAAATATCCTGAAATGTCAGACTATTGTGTAGATACCGTAAGTCAATATCTAATTTGATGAGGGGGCAAATTAAAATATTGAAAACTAAGAAATAACCATAGGGTTATTTAAATGGATTATGATTTTCATTTGTAGAGTACGAACAAAATAAGGTTTATGAGGTTTTCTCTCTTCATCCCCATCAAAGGAGATTCAAGGAACTCTAAGAAACTCTACAAATCGGAAGATCACATACCCGAAACCTTCAACGATTTCAATGGAAAATTCAGGTACGCTTCCGCCTTCATTCTCATAGTTGTATTCGGATATGGGTTTAAGGGATACAAGTTGATGTTATATCGAATTATAGGAATTATTTTAGAGTTCTGTTCTTGATTTCTATATCGGTAGAAATCATAAGGTTTTGAACGGATCTAACAAGTGGTATCAGAGTCACCCATATCTGATTCAATTTGTTTTTGAGTTATTTAGGATCCTTTGATCTTCTAGTTGTATAAATCAATATATGTTGTGTTTATGAGGTTTTTTTATTAGGGTTCTAAAATTGAGATCCATTTTGATTTTACAAAATTTTTGTGCTCAAAATCTTGAATTTGTAATTAAATGCCGGGTTGAATTTATCGTCAATTTTATTTGCTCTTATACAGAAATTTTTTCGCTCTTACACTTTTTTGTTATTATTATAATAGTGCATTCTGTTGATTTTGACTAGAATACTCTTTGCCACTTATAAACTGCAAATAATAGTCATTCTGTTGGACGACTAGATTCATCATTATCTCTCTGTTTTCTTATGTTTATATTTTAACCATTATGATAGGATTATGGAGTTAATGTTAGGCAATTTAATTATTAAAGTTAGAAGTAGAATTTTTATTAGTTGGGCTTTTGTTGTTTAGTTGAGCTTTTAGTCATTGGGCTTTTATTCTACTATCTATTAGTAATGTTATATATATACTCTCACTAAGAGATGAAAGAGGAGGAAATGAATGAAAATTGTCTTTATTTTATTAAATAGTTTTATTGTCTTTTCTTAGTTTTCCCTAGTCTTGTTAGGGTTTATCATTAACATCCTAACAATTGGTGCTTTCATTCTTGAACATCAACACCTCCTATGGCATACCCATCTCCCTCATCTTTCACCACTCCATTTTATCATCCCAACACTACTGTTACACCTTCATTCCCATCTTTTCCATGGGAAGTTTTTACACCTTATTCCACAAACACTCTTGTTGCAACTTCATCACCAAATATGTATTTTAATCATGGATATACACCTCATACACCTAACTCATATCCACAATTCATAAACTCCTACCCTCCATGTTACTATTCATTCTCAAATCCTCCATTTCAGCCTTCACTCCACACCAACAACAACACCTAATCTCTGATCCATATCAAGAAACTTCACCCACCTTCACTCAAAATTATTCTTCCATTATCACACATATATCACCTCGATTATCCAACCCATGTCATTCATATTCGAATCAATCTTCACAAGAGTCTCTCAAATCAAAATTTGATAAACTTTCGAATTCACTACAGACAGAAATTGCACAAAATATTATTTTGGCAGAACAAACAGACAGGGAAGGAATTGAAAAACCTTCTAAATCAGAAAATTCTTCTGATTCATTCTCTGAGTTTGATGAGGAAAATAAACAATTTTTCATTCCCTATTTGGTTGAAGAAACAGATCAGGAATTCGATGAAGAGGAGGAGCCAGATCTGAATTTCGATGAAGTTCATCCAGAAAACTTCCTTTCTCGAAGATTATGTTGAATCTCGAGTTATTAGTGAAAGGGGTCACAGTCCTGTACCTAATTTGAAGGAACAACCAATTTACTCCCCTTTCTTGGATTTAGCTGAGGAGAAGAAACCCAGAAATCGTGCCAAGAAAATGATGAATTCTCATAATGGCTCTGACACTCATCATCAGCAACCGCAACCTACTGAGGAAAATGTCACAGAAGTTGGATGGTATGTTCTCGGAGAAAATCAACAACAAGTCGGTCCTTACGTCTTCTCAGAGGTACGCGAGCATTTCTTAAATGGATACTTGTCCGAAAGCACACTTTTATGGTCGGAAGGAAAAACTGAGTGGCAACCTTTGTCTTCCATTTCTGAGTTGTGGGATGAAATTAATCATCTTCGAATCGATTCAACTGCACTGTATGACGATGCTGACGATGTTGACGAGTTTGAGAAATGGCAAAATGAGATTAAGGAGGCAGATGCACAATTGGAAGGTTCAGAATTATGGTCATTTTCCGGTGATGTTGGTGGTGGTAGTGTAGCAGAGGAATACTCTGAGAGACCTTCTACACCGCTTGCCGGCGAAGAAGAATTTACCGATGATGATGGGACTATATATAAGTGGGACAGAAATATTGGGGCTTGGGTTCCTCAGGAAGAGTGTACCCCTGGTGGTGCCTTGCCTTATGGGGTGGAAGAGATGATCTTCATGAAAGAAGACAAGAAATTCAGCAATCATGCTCTCAATCCCCCATCGCAACCGCCGCTGAAACCACAATATCTCAGTTTTGACTATGTTGACTATGCCAATGGCGTTATACCTCCACCACCTCCTACTAAGAATAATCTAGTGTTGCTTTTAACTTGGTGGAGTATTAGAGCTCTAAAGACAATGCCAATTATCAATAAAGACTTGGATCCCGCATTCCAAACGGCAGGGGAGAATCCTGGTTTGGAAGTTTGGTGTATTGAAAACCAGGAGTTGGTGCTAATGTCAGAGTCAGACCATAGAAAATTTTATACCACAAGTGCATACATAGTTCTGAATGCAGTTTTTCCCCAAAATAGCCCTCCTTATTATGACAATCATTACTGGCTTAGAAGTGACACAAAAAAGGTGGATTCAAGCTTGGCATCAGACAAGGCACTTCAGTTAGATGCGGCCTTAGGATCTTGCAATGTTCAATATAGGGAAATTCAAGGCCAAGAATCACAGAAGTTTCTATCATATTTCAAGCCTTGTTTATTACCCATGGTAGGAGTGTTTACTTCAAAGCAAGGTAATTTGAATGGTGAATACCAAGTCAGTTTGTACTCATGTAAGGGAGACTATGTTGTCCATGTGATTGAGGTTCCTTTTCAGAGGTCATCGTCGAATCACGAAGCTGTATTCATACTTGACACTGCATTAAAAATCTTCCTTTTTAGTGTTTGCGACTCCACAATAGAGGATGGAAAGTTTTTTGGTGATTCTGATGTGGGAGAGTTCTGGAATTTATTCGGTGGTTATGCTCCAATTTCTCGAGAACCGCCTTCTAGTCAGGACTTCGTGGCTCCATCTGTAAAGCCATCTTGAATAAATCTAAAGGGGAAATTTTGCCAATTGGAAGCAACACACTTAACCAAGAAATATTGGAGTCAGACAAGTGTTATATGTTAGACTGCGATAATGAAATTTTTGTTTGGATGGGTAGGCAAACCTTATTGACCGAAAGAAGAACATCGATCAAAGCTGCTGAGGATTTTGTCAGAAATGAAGGAAGATTGAGCAAGACTCGTTTCACAATTTTATCAGAGGGATTGGAAAGTATTGTCTTTCAGAAACACATTACTAATTGGCCTAAAACAGTAGAACCTAGGCTTTACGAAGAAGAACGAGAAAAAGTGGCAGCCATATTCAAGCATCAGGGTTATGATGTGAAAGAGCTTCTTGATGAAAAGGATGATGAGCCATCCATAAATTATGGTGGCACAATAAAAGTTTGGCGAGTAGTTGTTGATAAATTGTCCCTTCTTCCAGTTACCAAACACACGAGACTTTACAATGGAGATTGCTATATAGTACATTATAGATTTCTAGGAAACGGAAGGGATGAGACTCTGTTTTATGCTTGGATTGACAGCAGATGTGTAATGGAGGATAAAACATCTACTATTTCCCACATCAATACTATGTTTGATTTGTCTAGAACTAATCTAGTCATGGCTCAAATTCACGAGGGCAAAGAGCCAGCTCAGTTTTTCTCAATATTCAAGAAGTTAATCGTATTCAAGGGGGGAAACAGTTCAGGATATAAGAAGTTTATAGAAGAAAACGATATAGTGGATGAAACTTTCAATGAAAACTTGGTAGCCTCATTTTGAGTTCAAGGCATAAGTCTAGATGATATGCAGGCCATCCAAGTCGATCAGGTTACAAGTTCCCCGAATTCATCTAACTGTTATATTCTCCGAAGCAAAGCTGCTATATATACTTGGATTGGGAGCCTATCTTCATCAAGAGACCATAATCTTCTTGATAGAATGGTGGAACTGTTTAGTCCGACACAACTACCTGTATCAGTGAGGGAAGGGAATAAGTCTGATATTTTTTGGGATGTTCTTGGCGGAAAGGTAGAAAATTCAAGTGAGAAAGAGATTCAAGGATTCATACATGATCCACATTTGTTTGCTTTAAAAATAACCAGAGGAGACTTCAAGACTAAAGAGGTATATAATTATACACAGGATGGCTTAATTAGCGAAGATGTTTTATTGCTCAATTGCCATAGAGAGATTTATATTTGGGTTGTTTTACATTCGGTCGTCAAATTGAAACAAGAAGCTCTCAAATTTGGCTTGAAATTTTTGGAAATGGATGTCCTTCTTGAAGGCCTATCCTTGGAAGTTCCTATATATGCTATAATGGAAGGTTATGAGCCTCCATTTTTCACTCATTTCTTTTCATGGGATCACATGAAAGTAAATATTCTTGACAATTCATTTGAGAGAAAGCTGGCAATTCTGAAAGGAAACTCCAGGGAAGTTATTGTAGCAATAAAGTGTTACAACCTTGAGGACAAGGTTGTTTTTGAAGGTGTAGGTAATGATAGGATCATGGAGTTAATGTTAGGCAATTTAATTATTAAAGTTAGAAGTATAATTTTTATTAGTTGGGCTTTTGTTGTTTAGTTGAGCTTTTAGTCATTGGGCTTTTATTCTACTATCTATTAGTAATGTTATATATATACTCTCACTAAGAGATGAAAGAGGAGGAAATGAATGAAAATTGTCTTTATTTTATTAAATAGTTTTATTGTCTTTTCTTAGTTTTCCCTAGTCTTGTTAGGGTTTATCATTAACATCCTAACACATTATTAAATATTATATATTTTTTCAAATAAATATTTTCTATGTAAATTGCACTCAGATGCATATCAAAGGATAATGCTATATATAAAGTTGTTGTACATAACAACCAACACTTCTGCAGCTAAAGGTAATAAAGCTGACGATATGATTCCATCTTCAGTGCGTAATGAAATTGTTCATAGTTTTGTTGAATTTTTTCTCCAAGTCTTTCTATGCGGTGTATAAGGATAAAAACAATGATCAATTTTCTTTTTAATAACTACATTATAATTTTTTTTTGGTTTAATAGAATTATATGTTTTTTTATATTATTTATTATTTATTATAAATAATATATGTGATTTTATATTTTGAAATTAAACTTAGTATAATGTCGTAATAGTACAATAAAATGCATTAGTGTTTTTTATTTGAATTTAATTTTAATTTTTCTTTGGTTCAATTTTGTTCGAATTTGGCTACGGAATGTATTTTTATACAGTAATTTAACATTTTTTAGGTAAGTAGTTGAAATGAAAAAGTCGTCAAAGTGACCTCTTTTATAACAATTGCTTATGAAAAATGTTAAATATTTTTATGGTTTGTGTGTATGTTTGTCCATGCGAGTATCAATTGACCCAAAGGACAATTGGTGGTTGGCGGGTTTTCATAGGCGTCTGTGATGGTAAACATGTGATAATTATGAAGTCCTACATGTGAATAATAAATCAATCCAAAGAGGGGTTTATTATTCGACATGTTTTTATTATCAATGTTTGATCGTTACGACTAGAGTACCACTAGTAGTCGATATTATTGTCCAAAGACTTGATATTGGTGGTGCACTGGGTATCTTGAGATGAGTTATGCCTTTATTTGAACAACATTGATGATTCGGTTTTTATTTATGTGAGTATATTTAAAATGTTTGTTTTTGTTCTTTTTTCAGCTACAATTGCTTCAATATCTGCTAATATGAATAAGGTTCAGGTTCTGAATGGGATAGATTTTTAAAGATTGGAATGAGAACATGAAAATTGTTCTTGGCTGCATGGATCTTGACCTTGCATTAAGGATGAGACAATCTCATTCTCCTATGGAATTTGGTACCTCTGAACAGAGAAAATATTATGATAAGTGGGATTGCTCCAATCGCATGAGTCATGGTTTGGTTTATTCTGAAGTCAATTTAGCTTTAGTACCTGGAAACACTTGGTGGTTAGATTCTGGTGCAACTACTAACATCAGTGTTTCAATGAGGGGTTACCTGAACTACCGGAAGCCAAATGATATTGAAAGATACAACTATGTTGGAGATCGAAAGTCGGTGGAGGTGGAAGCTATAGGGCATTTTAGATTATTAATGTGTATCAGATTTTATTTGGATTTGAAAGACATTTTTGTGGTTCCATCATTTAGACGGAATTTGATTTCAATTTCTTATTTGGACAAATCAGGTTATTTTTGTTCATTTGGAAACAATATGTTCAAGCTGTCTTTCAATTCAAATATTGTTGGGACTTATTCACTTATGGGTCATGATAATCTGTATTTGCTTGACACAATAGCTACCTATGACGAATTCTTGAATGTGGAATCACGTGGTACTAAGCATAAAATTGAGGATAACAATTCAGGAGCATTATGGCACAAACGCCTATATCACATCTCTAAAAATAGAGTTGAGCGACTAGTGTCAGATGGAATTTTGGATTCCATTAACTTCACAAACTTTGATGTTTATGTTGAATGCTTTAAAGGAAAACAGACCAAAACAAAGAAATTTGGTGCATATAGAGCTATAAATGTCTTAGAATGGATACATACAGACATTTGTGGACCATTTCTGACACCTTCTTGGAATGGTCAACAATATTTTATATCATTCATGGACGATTATTCTAGATATACATACATATTTCTTATACATGAAAAGTCTCAGTCATTGGATGTGTTCAAATCGTTTAAGGCTGAAGTTGAGAATCAACTTGACAAAAGAATTAAGAAAGTCAAATTCGACCGTGGCGGTGAATATTACGGTAGATATGACACTTCAGGTGAACAACGTCAAGGGCCTTTTGCCAAATACCTAGAGGAATGGGGAATTGTCCCACAGTACACCATGCCAGGATCTCCTAGCATGAACGATGTTGCTGAAAGACGAAATCGAACTCTTAAAGATATGGTAAGGAGTAAGATTTGTCATTTTACCTTGCCAGAGTCACTCTAGGGAGAGACACTAAAGACTGCAGCTTATATTCTAAGTAGAGTACTAACAAAAGCAGCTGCCAAAACACCTTATGAGTTTTGGACCGGGAGAAAGCCTAGTCTCAAACATTTTCATATGTGGCGATGTCCAGTTGAGGCAAGGCCTTATAGACCAAATGAAAAGAAATTGGACTCCTGAACAGTGAGCAGCTACTTTATTGGTTATTCTGAAAGATCTAGGGGCTACAAATTTTATGATCCCAAATTAAATTCAATTTTTGAGACGGGAACAACCACATTCTTTGAGGATATTGAGTTTGGAGGGAAGAATAAGGTTAGAGACTTTGTCTTAGAGGAAGAATTGATAGCAATTCCAGAACCGAATCATATAGTTGCTTTTGATCAAGCAAGTATGAAACCTGCACAAGACATTGTTGTAATCCCTTAAACTCAAGATGATTTGGTAATTCATGAAGAACAAACTCAAAATCCTCAAGAACAAGTGTTACAAGAACCAATACTTTTGTGGAGATCTACTAGAGAAAGGAGAAATTCTATTTCAGATGATTACATAGTCTTTCTCCAAGAACATAGGAAAATAATGGTATGTTGGAAGATGATCCAATCAACTTCCATCAAGCCATGCAGGATTCCAACTCGGAAAAGTGGATTGAAGCAATGAAGGAGGAGTATAAGTCCATGCAAGACAATAAACTTTGGGAACTTGTCCCATTACCAGAAGGTGTGAAACCCATTGGTTGCAAATGGATTTTTAAGACCAAAAGGGATTCTAACGGTAATGTGGAGAGGTATATGGCTTGTCTTGTGACTAATGGCTATACTCAAAAGGAATGGATTGACTTTAAAGAGACTTTCTCTCCGGTTTCATCGAAAGACTCTTTTAGGACAATCACGACTCTTGTTGCACATTATGATTCGAAACTCCATCAAATGGATGTCAAGACAGCTTTCCTCAATAGAAACGTTGATGAAACAATCTATATGATGCAGCCAGAAAACTTTCTGTCAGGAGACTCAAAGAATATGGTTTGTAAATTGACAAAATCTATCTATGGACTAAAGCATGTGTCTCGTTAGTGGTATCACAAGTTTCACAAAGTAATTCTCTCATTTGGTTTTGTGGTGAATGTTGTTGAAGATTGTATGTATCACAAATTTAGTTGGAGCAAGTATATTTTTCTGGTCTTGTATGTAGATGACATATTGCTTGCCACAAATGATATAGGAATGATGCAAAAAACTAAGAAATTTCTATCAAGAAATTTTGAAATGAAAGATCTTGGTGATGCCTCCTTTGTATTAGGAATTCAGATACATCGAGACCGATCTCGTGGTATTCTAGGATTATCACAAAGGAGCTATATCGAAATGCATGCAGGAATGTAAATCAGGAGATACTCCAATTGCTAAGGGAGACAAATTCAGTCTCAGTCAGTGCCTAAAAGGAAACTTAGAAATTCAAGAAATGCAAAAGATTCCTTATGCGTCAGCAATAGGGAGTCTGATGTATGCCCAAGTGTGCACGCGTCCGGATATTGCGTTCATAGTTGGGATGTTAGGAAGATATTTGAGCAGTCCATGAATGGATCATTAGAAAGCAACCAAAAAGGTTATGAGGTATTTAAAGAGAACAAAAGACTATATGCTTACATATAGGAGGTCATACCAGTTAGAGATCACTGGATACTCTGACTCAGATTTTGCTGGATGCCAAGATAGTAAAAGATCCACTTCAAGCTATATTTACATGTTGGATGGTGGTGCAGTTTCTTGGCACAGTGCTAAGCAAACTCTTAAGGCTTCATCCACCATGGCAGCAGAGTTTATAGCATGTTATGAGGCATTCAATCATGGGATTTGGCTGAGGAATCTGGTCACTGAGCTGCAAATTATGGAAAGAATTGAAAGGCCACGTAAGTTATAATGTGACAACAAATCAGTCGTCCTGTATTACAACAATAATAGGAGCTCGACTAAGTCAAAACCTATTGACATCAAGTTCCTAGTTGTTAAGGAAAGGGTACAAAGTGGAAAATTTTCCATAGAACACTTGGGGACAAACTCCATGATAGCAGATCCTCTTACAAAAGGTCTTCCACCCAAGGTCTTTCATGAGCACACTGTTCGCATAGGTGTTTTATCGTTAGAGGAGTCTTTGGTTTAGTGGGATTTAGTCGAGTATGAATTTTATGTTCTGTGTTTGGTATTATGTATGCATATTATGATTTTAGATATTTTCTTATTAATAAAATTTGATATTCAGTTGTTTAAATTTTGTACAATAAAGTTATTGAATGATCTCACTACATTAAAGTAGGACCAGTTGAAAATCGACATATAAAGACCAACGTCATGTGATTTTCACGCTACACATTTCAGGATGGATCTATGCCATTTAATTATGTCACTATCGATGATCATTGATGAATTTAGTTATGATTGATATAATGAAAATCACCTTGATTCTGTATATTGGCATGACAAATGGACGAGATACTTTGGATATGCTTAAAGAATATAATGACAAATTTTGAGCTCATAAAGTCTAACACATGTGTAAAGTTACATATGTGACCAGTGGGAGATTGTTAGAATTTTGGGTCACAAATGTAACATTTAAGGTCTTAGTGTCATTATTTTAATTAGTCAAGACTTAAAGAGGTCTAATTGATATAATATTAAGTTTGTGGCTAAAAGCATAAATGTCATGAAATGTCAGGCTATTGTGTAGATACCGTAAGTCAATATCTAATTTGATGAGGGGCCAAATTAGAATACTGAAAACTAAGAAATAACCCTAGGGTTATTTAAATGGGTTATGGTCCCATTTGTAGAGTACGAACAAAATAAGGTTTATTAGGTTTTCTCTCTTCATCCCAATCAGAGGAGATTCAAGGAACCCTAAGGAACTCTACAAATTGGAAGATCACATACCCGGAACCTTTAAGGATTTCAATGACAAATTCAGGTACGCTTCCGCCTTTATTCTCATAATTGTATTCAGATATGGGTTTAAGGGATACAAGTTGATGCTATATCGACTTATAGGAATTATTTTAGAGTTTTGTTCTTGATTTTTATATCAGTAAAAATCATAAGGTTTTGAACAAATTTCAACAAAAACATCATAAAGAGAAACTGATTTACAATCAAAGATTGGTTGCGTTTAGAATAAAAGTTACAACTAAAAAAAGTGAAGGCTACAATATTGTTGTGTGATCAAAGACTATTTAAATAGTTGAAAAATGAAATTTCCCTTAACAATCTCAATTGTGTGCCTTATAATCCAAATTTGTTGTTAAATAATCAAGCAAGTCTGAATATGAAATTATATAACTAAAGTACGTCAATCAAATAATTATTAAAGTACATTAAAAAAGGGTGTGATCATACAACTACAACAATTGCTTCATAACATTGTGAAACACCCACCAAAGATAAAGACAATCGTTATTGAATCTATATTCACATCATAGTTTTAAGAAAATAAAACATATCATAAAGTCAAAATGTGACATGTACTCAGTCAGGATCGTCTCAACCCGTAGACTAGTAAAGCATATATATATATATATATATATATATATATATATATATATATATATATATATTGCAGTTTCTAAATTCTAAAAAGGCAAAATACTCTTTTTTTTATCCGTTAACTTTATTTCGGGATCCATATTGGTCTCTCAATTTTAAAAATTTTTAAGTTGATCCTTTAATTGTTCACACAGCGTGGCATATGCTCTTCACCAAAATTATCTAAATTCAACAAAAATTTGCTTTAACCTAAATTTGAACCAAGGACATGTTGATTACAAATAAGAAACTTTACCATTGGGGCATTCTTCACTTTTAGATTAAATTTACAAATTATATATATATATATATATATATATATATATATATATATATATATATATATATATATATATATTTTTTTTTTTTTTTTTTTTTTTTTTTCTGGGTTTCTTCAAACCTTTTCGACCTAGGATTAAACCAAGTTACAACACTGCTTGGTTGGTGGAAAGGAGGACGAAACATATTTTCTGGAAATTGACTTTTACAACCTAGAAAGCATATGAGATGTGATTGGGCATTTCATTTAAAGATTTTCCTCAAATTTTTGGAATTTGTGCCATTATTAAGAGATTAAGGTTGTTGTGGTTCATGGAATCTATTATTTGAAAGAGTTGACATCTCAGCTACAAACCATCATTTACAACACGACTAATAAAATTATTATTAATTAATGACACTAAAAAATAGAAAGAAAGGAGTAAGGAGAAAGATATAAAACCCAAGCAAAAACATTATTTCAAAATCGAAATCGAAATCCAAACTTGCAGATTTGGAAATTTCCATATCTAGATCTTGTTTGGGGAAATTTTCAGATCTGGATCCTCTTAGGTTCCTATGCACGTGTTTGTTGTTGGGAAATTTCATTAGATGAATCTTGATGTGTTGTTGGTGGTTGAGATTGGTAGCTTTTTGCTCTTTCAGTTTCAATTTGCAGCTTGTGGAAACAAGAGAAGGCAGGTGTGGAAACAAGAGAATGTTGTTGGTGGTGTAGAATTGTAGACTGAGCTTAAATTTTATTTTGCAGCCACCATAGGATTATGGCGCATGGACATTGGAACAGTGATATGAATAATGAATCCTAACTCAAATTTCCATTACTGTCAAGAAATAGTTCGGTTTCACCATGTGAGATCCAACTAGTTACAATCTTTGATTAAGATAATTATTACTAATTGACATAAGGTTGTAATCCAAGAACTGAAATATTGAGGATATAATGCATCAGGTGTGAATTTGGATAGAATGAATTTGGTTGCATTGTTGGAAAATATATGGTTTGTTAATATATATTTGATTCGTGAAGTAAATAAACAAACAAGATGTAGTTTAGTGGTGCACAATTCTTCCAAGTAACCATGGTAATTGTTCTGGACTGGACCAATGGATAGAATTGGCCCAATAAGCCTCTGCTACAGAGCGGCCCAAATCTCCTAAGTCCAATTCACAGAAGGGCAAAAGTTACCTTTCTGCCCCTCCTACCGGGCAAGGAACATAACGTTCCTCCCCGGACATTCTGTCCAACACGCACAGCTTCAGTGCTCCCCGAACAGCCATGGGCAGATGCCCAAAACTAAGCATATGCCCGACATAACGGCTAGTTTTGGACACCCTGCCCGTCGTAACGGCTAGTTTGGGCAGCGACCGATTCTTTAGGGAAAACGGTTATTTCGCCCCGAAAATAGGACCGTTAGCCCCGCGCTTAGAGCCCTATATAAACCCTCTCACTTGAGAGGGTCAGGTATCAAATATTCACCCTACGAACTAATACTTTGTACTTGCCCCTTTTCTCTGACCCTTTCTTACTTGAGCGTCGGAGTGCCTTGCAGGTACACCACCACCTCTCCTCAATCACTTACCGGACAGCGAGTACGACCAGCACCCATCCGGGCACCTCCATAACGACCAGCCCGCGTGGACCAGTTCGTGTACATCGGATCAGTGGCGCCGTCTATGGGAAACTCTTGTTCTCCCCTTCTTTCATTCCTCCTCGGAAACCGAAAGATCAAAACATATTCTCTTTGATCCGCCCACGTATGGCTGCCCAGAATTCCGCGATAGGTGCTGACAGCACTGTTCTCGTCCCCGTCAACAAGATGGACGTTGACGGCCATTCTTCGTTACTTTCTGACCCCCGTTTTCGTCGGGACGGGGCTACTGCATCTCCAACTCCTCCTACCACCAGGCAAGGAGACGTACAGATCCCATCGAAAGACCGACCAGTTCCCGGTCCGCCCAGCGCCGACTTGGCCGTGGCAGCCCTTCTGGAAGCTGTTAACCGCACCAACCTCCTCATCCTACAACAAGGAGAAAGGATAGGAGCCCTTGAGGAGGCATCTTTCCCAAGATCCTCTCCTCCCCGGAATAAAGCCCGAAGATCCAAAAGCCCGCCACCTAGGCGCAGAGAAGACCGTGCGGTTAGGCACAAGCCTGAGATACGACCCACTCGCAAGCGCGACCAGATCTCCCCGCGAGATCGATCCCCGTCGAGACGCAAAAGAACGAGGCAAGATAGGCCCTCCCCGCCGGGCAGACCTCGTGACCGGACCCGTTCACCCTCACCTCGCAGAAACCGTCGCCGCGAGCGCAGACGACGGTCACCATCAGAGCCAAGTTCAGATAGCGACGACGAACCTCGCGGCCCGTTGTCCTGGGAGATCCTAGCAACCCGCCTTCCTAAGGGGCTGGAGAAGCCTCAGTCGCTGGGGACGTACGATGGAACCGCCGACCCGGACGAGCATATAGAGAACATCGACGCTCTCTTGGATTACAGAGGGGTACGGGGAGCCATCAAGTGCCGCCTGTTCCCGACCACGCTCCGTAAAGGAGCAATGATGTGGTATAAGCAGCTGCCCGAGGAATCCATCACGTCATGGAGACAGCTGGGGAGGATCTTCTCCCGTCACTTCACTGCTTCACGACGCCACCCCAAGACCGAGGCGTCCCTGGTGTCGCTCTCGGGATTTTCATCCTAGTACATACGCGAAAGTGGCACCGAACAGAGTCGCCAGCAATGTGTATTTATCCCATGAGAGGGAAAGGAAACACCGCATAAACCTGAAGAGAAGGAAAAGCGTGGTCTCGCGACCAAGAGAAATGGGTTCGGGAGTCGGTTACGCGTGAGGAAGGTATTAGCACCCCCACGCGTCCATCGTACCCGATGGGATCCACGCGTGTTTGTCTCGATCAAAGGGTGTAGGAAAGGATACTGGAAAAGGAATGGAAAAAAGAAAGGAGAGAGAAAGGGAAACAAATGTAGGGAAAATAAAAGGAGTGCTCGAATGGGCCCTACCCCACTGCCTACGTATCTCATCGGGAACATGAGAATCAGAGCGACGTAGTTCCCCTCACTAGGGATGGATCGTTTGTGTTTTTTAAGGAACGACTTACGTTCTGGCTCAGGTATTGCAGGCTCGCTGGTCGGAGTGTGTTACCATCTTGCAAGAGAACGAGTAGGAGCACGTTCATACGTTGAGAGTGAATGAGGTGAAAAAAGAATTCCCGAAGGAAAGACGTTGTTGTTTGTTTTTGTCTTTTAAGAGTTTTTTCATTTGTTTGTATATGATAGTGTATCTGAATCTTAATCATTGGAATGTGTACATTCTCACATTCCAAGATGGAATGGGTAAGAAAGCACACTAAGGGTGAAGAAGACCTCCACCCTTAGTTTCAATTGTCAAGATTCAAACACACTAGCATACTTGTGTTTATTAAGTGTTTTTGTTAATTAAGAAATGAAGAAGTGTTTTTTATTTGTACCTTCAACAAGTATTGCATTTAAGTCCCTCATATAAGATCAAATGTTTAACACATTGACCCAAGATGGGCTATATGCTATACATTCTAAGATTATAAGAGAAGACCCCTTATAACCTTTTCTTTATATGAAAGGCCTAAATGCAATAAATGCCTACCTTTATTAGATATTTTGAATTTTCTTTGAGATGAGAAAAGAGACTCAAGAGAGGATAAAGGTAAAAATCTATATGGACTAAGACTCAATCCTAATTGATTAGTTAAGGGAGTGATCCTAAGGTTTGTGAGGTTTCAACCTAAAGTCTAAAGAAAGAATGAATTAAACAATTCACTTCTAAAGTAGAAGATGAATTGTAATTCAAAAAGGGAAAGTGATGAGTTATTAAAAGAAAGCACATAAGTGCTTAACAAAACATAAAATGGAATTGTAAAAGAGAAAGGATAGAAGTTGAATGTGGATTCCTTATCCACACTCAATTGAAACTTACCAAAGCCCCTACATGGTTAGTAAACATGTATAAGAAGTATAAGAAGTAAAAGAACATGTAATGCATCATAAAACTCAAAAGAATTAAATGAGAAATCAAATCCTAGAACCACAACCAGAATGTACATCATATGGAAAACAAATGGTTATTATCATGCAAGTCCAAGTGGATAGGCAACAAACATCATCCATGGCATTAGAACATGCCACCATAAGAAAAGGGAGAATGAAAGATGAAGGGAAAAAGAAGAAATGTGCATAAATGGAACATGTAATCCATGGATCAGAATTGAAATGAAATGAAAAATGATTCACAAACCTCTCACAAGTATTCATGAAGCACATCAAGACACTTAAGAAGTGATAGAAGAAGTAGAATTGAAATGGAAGTTCAAAAGAAAACACAAGTACAAACACCACATGTTAAAGGTGCACAAGGTTTAAATGAAAGTCAACATGCAAGGATGACATATAATATGTACCAATGACCTATAATGTCAAGTGAATGGTTCACCAAATATGCAAATGATCATGCCATTATGTACAAAAGAATTCATGTAAACATGCACCAATATTGAGATGATATGACATGTTATTATGCTTCAAAGGTAATGCATTAAACAAAAATTAGATGGCCTCATGAAAATTATGGAAACCTGGTATTTGAAGTTCACAAATCAGAGATGAATCACATATCAAAGTAGCATGCAAGAAACCAAGGCAAAATGATGTCAAACAATGCACTTAGGTCAAATAGACATATCATACAAAGTAGCACAAAAATGAACACCAAACATGCCATAAACTAACCTAAAAAAATCAAATAAAAACACTTAACATACCTCAAGATGATAATGACTCAATGCAAAAAGAAGAGCATCAAAACAATTTTTAATGATCAAGAACAAAATTAAACAAGATCATGTACCATATTAAGAATGCACCTCAAAGAAATTCAAAGAAAAATATAGAACTGGGGCAAAAAGGTCATAAAATCAAGAAACAAAATCATGAAAAATTTTCTAAATGTTTTAAGAAGGCTCATGAATTTTTGTGGAATTTTATGATGCTATTTAGTATTTTTAAAAATTAAAAAGCAAACGTGTAGAAAAATGGAAAAATAAAATGCAATGCAAAAAGGAATGGGGGTGCGTGACTAGTAATTAATCAGTTCAAATTACATTGGGCCTTAAACAAGGGAGGTGCGAATATCAAATTGGTCTAGGTCCAAGTCTGCGCAATCCACACTAATTAACATGTACACTCAGTCAACAAGAGTCAAACAAAAGATCACCATTGGATCAGGTCAAGTCAACCAACAAGTCAAAGTATTTGGATCCAACGCACTCACATGAATGTCCACTCACACTACCATGCACTGCACCACACGTTGATTAATTGAATTCAGAAATAAGGCACGTGAGGTGCATGTGCATTTTAATGTGTTGGCACGCTCCTCACCACATGATTAGAACACATCAACGGCCATGATTTAAACTGCAAACAAAACCCTAACCAAAAACCACCGGCCGGAGAGGGACCTCCGGTCACCTTCTCCGGTCACACGCCACCGTCTGCAACTTCAATTTTCCCAGAATCTTACAAACAGTATACCAAAATGAAGAGGAAGTAATGTAGAGCATGAATCCAGTGACAAAACATACAAAAAGTTCATGAAATGGGAGAATCGAGCATATGAAGATTTGCCCTAACATTTCAACTATGCCTCTAAAGGCCTATCAACTAGCCAGACAAGTTCTTGAGCTTATATGAAGCATCAAGAACCTGATAACATCTTCACATTAGGTCTATAAGGGAAGAAATTCGTACCTGAAGATTTATGATCTTGATGTGTTCTTCAGAAAAACCAGAGATGTTGCTTCTTCTTTGAGTTTCTTTTGGCCAAATAAAGGCTTAGATGCAGAGAATGAATGATGCTTCAGTGGAGGAGAGTTGATATCCAAGCTTCAAAACAGTTGCAATGTGATGAAAATGGAGATAGAATCAGAGAGATTCTGAGATGAAGATGAGGAAGATGAATGAAATGGAGTTTGAAAATCAGTTGCAATGTGGAGGAATTGAGAGAGAATCGAGAGAATTTCTGAGTTGAATGTGAGAAAATGAAGTTCCGAATGAAATTTGAGAGTGAAGTTTTTATTTATAGTGTGAGCTAACCATAGTTAAACTGAGTGAGTCAGCTGAGTCATGGTGGTTTGGGTGAGTCATCCCTAACTAATTGAGTCAAGTTAGTTAGGGAGAGCAATGATATGGTGATGGCAACTCATGATATGCTATGGTGGAGGTGAAAAGAAAATGAAGGCACGACTGGTTGTAGCAGAAACTTGCTCAGCAAGTTTGTTTCTTTCCATTCTCATGTATGTCAAGGCAAGTGTGCAAGGTGTAAGTCATGTGTGTTTGGTTTAATGTGGAAAGCTGATGTGATGAAGTGTTTGGGGTGTGTGTGAACCAAAATCGTGCACCAGTCTGTCAATGCATCAGTATCAACATGAGGTGGTTTGAGGAAGTTTTTCTCTCTACTCAATGAATGAATTGGTGTGTTTTAGGAGTCATTGGAAAGAGGAGATGTAATGCTACATGTTTGGTACGAAAAATGAAATGAAATGATGCTTGGAAGAGGTTGAAAAATGACCTATAACACATAGGTTTGGAACTGGTATGAGGGCGTGGCCAAGGTTGGTTGACAAGGTAACATGGCCCCTAGGTTTTCAGCGTGATCAAAGCACATTGGACTCAACATAACTTCTTGACCTTTGATCAAATGAAAAAAACATGAACACCAATCTTAAAGATCTCACATAGAGGAACAACTTTCATGTTGAAAGATTTTTCATTTAAGGCCTTTAACCATGAGAAAAATGAGTGGACATTTGGCCCCCCACATGTTTGTTAAAATGACTGCGCGTGTGCCCTGAAAATCTTGGTCATGACCTAGTTTTGAACCTACTTTGCTCAAACTTTGATCAATCATATCTCACTCAATTTTTATCCAATGGAGATGTTCTACACATGGATTTGGAGCTTAAAACAAGATCTTTTGTTGTGGCCGAGTGGAATTTTCATTTGGTGTTTCAATTTTAAATGGCCTTGGCTCAAACTCTGATGCAAAGTGGCCAAAACTTGCTATTTTTAGTAACCCTTCTTCATCCAAAAATGGCAACTTTCCACATCTTGATTTTTTCATGATTTCTTTGGAGTTTCTTGACCAAATTTTGTACATTGGACATATGTAACATGAATTTTATGAACTTGGCCTCAAAAAGTCAAGAGTTGACTTTTTCCTCTGATTATTTGACTTGGCCCCAATTTTCCTGATTTCTGATCTTTCTTCCAATTGAACCACTTTTAAAACCAATTGAAAGGCAATTTTCCATACACATACACTTAAGAACATGTAGGACACCATGACATCAAGTTTTGTCCAAGAAATCAAAGATTCCCTGATTTAATGGGAAACCCTAGTTTTGGTGCCTACCTCCTAGGAGAAAAATGTGCAGTCTTCAATTTCCAATTCCTCAGAGTATGTTATGTATCCTCTTAAAGGATGATGATATATGCCATTTGAGGATGATTTTGGATCAATGAACTATCTCTTTTGAGGGTTTTCCTTCAGTTTTTGAACCTCTTGCATAGTGAAAGATGTAGTGCTTCAATCTCCCATTGTATCTCACTTCCTTGAGGTTTTGGATGATCAATTGAGATGGTATGAGACATGAAAGACCTCTTGGCTTGCCTTGAGGAAACTTGATTGACCTTTTTGTGCTTTGAATGATCTCTTGATTGTCCACCTCCCACCTGATCACATGCCCTGATGGTAAGAAGGATGCTATGCTTCATTTTTCTATGTTAAATGCAATGTAATGTTAATGAGGTGGATATGATATGATAAATGATAATGCCATGCTATGATGACAAAGAGGGAGAGCAAATTTTGGGGTATTACAGCTGCCCCTATTCAAGCGCTGTAGACCTGAATGCCTGAAAGCAATTGCTTTCGGACTTTCAAGGTATATAGTGATTGAATACCAAATATAACCAAAAATTTGCTCTGGATGATGAGGAAGAAACTCCCACGACATTGCTGGCTTGAATCTTCAATGAAACATTGTCGGAGAAAACTGTCTTTTGAACGACACCAGACGACTACTGGCTTGCCACACTACTGGTGCACTTTAACAATGTCTTTTATGAAATTCCAGACGACTACTGGCCTGCCACACTACTGGTGGACTTTGATAACGTCTTTTGAACGACGCCAGACGACTACTGGCTTGCCACGCTGCTGGTGGACTTTAATAATGTCTTTTATGCAACTCCAGACGACTACTGGCCTGCCACGCTACTGGTGGACTTTGCAGCTTCGTGCCACCCGAAGACGGACTTTTGCCAATCCACTGTTGGACTTTTAGAATTTGCCACCCTTAGATGGACCTTTCGCCAATCCACTGTTGGACTTTTACCACCCGAAGACGGACTTTTGCCAATCCACTGTTGGACTTTTGCCACCCGAAGACGGACTTTTGCCAATCCACTGTTGGACTTTTAGAATTTGCCACCCTTAGATGGACCTTTCGCCAATCCACTGTTGGACTTTTGCCACCCGAAGACGGACTTTTGCCAATCCACTGTTGGACTTTTGCCACCCGAAGACGGACTTTTGCCAATCCACTGTTGGACTTTTGCCACCCGAAGACGGACTTTTGCCAATCCACTGTTGGACTTTTAGCTGCTTTGCCACCCGAAGATGGACTTTTGCCAATCCACTGTTGGACTTTTGCCACCCGAAGACGGACTTTTGCCAATCCACTGTTGGACTTTTGCAATATTCCAATACCGGATTGCACTCTGCATCCGTGTCAGACATCTCTGCCGACTTTGCTGAGGAACAATGATCAATGCCTTGACTTTAGAGATTCCTGAGAGGATAGTATCTCCGTTGGAGAATAAATGAACAATCCGTCTGCTTCGAATTGTCAAATTTGCCAAAAATAAATTGGACTTGAAGAATAATAAATCTGCCAGGAATCACTTCATCTGCTGGGGGGAATGAATTCTGGTCACAGCGATTCCGCTGGGGATGAGAATTTCTTTGCATGGCGTCTTGCTAGGGAAGAAAAGTCATAAAAACTCTGCTTGGGGATCTATCCAATCCAAGACCCTTTGTAGGGGTTATCAACCTTCTGACCCGGCTGGGGAAAGACTGTACCATCCTTGTGGAGGAATAGATTCTGCCGATCTTATAAACCTCTTCGGGGAGAATAACAACTCAGTTGGGGAGTATTGCTGACAAGATTCGATGCTGACCTCTGTGGGGGATCATTACCAGAGACACAATCTTGCTGGGGATCAGGGCTACTCTGCCAGGGATATGCGAATCCTGGTTAGAACATTCCACTGCAACTTGCTAGGAAAGAGTCCTTAGAGATCTGTTGGGGAAACCCAAAGCAAATCCACAGTAGTCTGCTGAAGAATATGACTGTCGAGCTTAGGATAAGTACCACAATGCACCATGTTAGGCGAGCTTTCCCTTAGACAATTCCGTTGGGGATGACGAGTTTAACAAACTCTGCTGGAGAAAACTGCTTTAAAGTGTCTCGTGCTGGGGAATGCCTTTTGAGAGGATTTTACAGAAGACCAACTGTCCTCAAACTCTACTGGGGATGATCAACACTTCATGCTGGGGAAACAAACATGCCCCATGCTTGGGCAAACCAATAATTTATCCCCGAAGAGGATGTCATAAGAGGATTTTACAGAAGATTTAGCCTCTTCCAACTCCTGCGACTTCGCTGGGGATAATGACCATCAGCTTCGGTATCAGCGAGACCACTCTTTTGGGGAATTTGTGACCGTCATCGACACAGAAAAGCTTGTAGCTGTTGGAAGTACTGTATGAGAGAATCGACTTAATAAGATACAACGGTACCCAGTTGAACTTAATTCACTGATATCGAACCGTTATGAACGACCGTCGACCGAGCGATGAACGCCGACCTCCTTTCCCGTGATTGCCCCAGTCTTTTGCGTGGGGTAAATGATTACTCGTCTAAAAGACATGATCCCGTGATCTCGCAAAGGCTTCAATTTTGCCTTTGAGCCTAGTATGAGGCTGCTACCTGCAAGCAAAGGATATGCACGTATGCCCCGTGCTGGATATGACTTCTGCAACAGAGAAAATCTAACTCGGAACCACCACTTGTTGGGGAGAAAAGTTTTGTTGCATCTCTTGTTGGGGGATGCCCTTTAAGATGATTTTACAGAAGACTTGACATTCAAAACGCCTCAATGTCCTCAAACTCTTGTAGAGATTCGTCGGATCTCGACGTAACTGCCCCAGACTGCATGGATTACTTGGAAGAAGTCATCTCAAGAGGATTTTACAGAAGACTTGGCAAGCTCAATGCTTCAGTGTCTTCAAACTGTTGGAGAGATTCGTCGGATCTCGACGTAACTGCCTCGGACTGCATGGATTACTTAGAAGAAGTCATCTCAAGAGGATTTTACAGAAAACTTGGCATGCTCAATGCTTCAGTGTCTTCAAACTCTTGGAGAGATTCGTCGGATCTCGAAGTAACTGCTTCAGATTGTATGGTCTCCAGAGAAATTCGCCTTGAGAAGATTCATAACCAATCTCATATCCCCATAAGATATTCTGCCCCAATACTCTGAACCCTGGATGGGCTGACCAGTCATCTGGATGGACTACCTTCTCATGCTCTTGAATGCCCTGTTCCAGTAGGAACCTTGAAGTAGTCTTGCCCCTGACTACTGACCCAAGAATGCCTGCATTTGTAGGGATTTGAGTCTCGAGGTAATTACCCCAGTTTGGCTGAACCCTGAAGAGATTTCTCGACATGATTGACCCAAATTGGCTATACCTTAAAGAGATGGTTCGACGTGATTTCCCCAGGTCGACTACGTCTTAGCACAACTTGTTGGGAAAGCTCCTGCTCAACAAATTTTCCTGAGGAAGTAACACTGGATGTGGCTGTCCTTTGGGAGTTTCAGGATTCTCAACTCAGCAAGATTAAGCTTCCGGACTGAATTTCCATATGTAAGCTTCTTTTGATGTCAAACAAATGTATGCAAGCAGAGAATGTTTTATTCTGAGAATGAAAATTCTAACGCAACACACATGTTAATCTTGAAGTTTTACTGAAAAGACATCGCAAAAAGCCATGTGAACGAATCACTGCTTAGAATACGACATTGATTTTTGAATAAAAAAATGCAATGCACGTACAACACCAACAAAGATCTTTTAGCACAACTCATGGGAGTCAGGAACGCTATCTCTTGGTAGTATGCTTTTGAAATAACCCTGTTTCAATTAGGACTTTTGAGGGTTGTATCGTGGCCTGGTTCACGGTTTTGAGAAGAAAAGGATTTAAGGCTCAAAGTTTATTGGTGCCCACCCACTCTTCGTGATGTTCTCCAGTCCTACGTTCAACTAATTTGACACAAACGCTCATTTCTCAAAAAAGATTTTGTGATCTTTAAGGAATCCATGCATTTGATGGTTTGACACCTAATGAGGCTTTGGAGTAACAGTCACCCATTTTGTCTTTTGTTCGTAGTCACACGACTTTGTTCTTGCTCGAGGATTTTCTTTTGTAATCCTTTTGTTTTTCGCTTTTTCATTCTTTTGCTTTTTGATCCCTAATTTTTGCTTGGACTGATTCTTTTGAATCTTTAGATGTTGGAGTCCAGCGGGATGCCCTAACTTTTGCCTAAGTTGCTTGTTTTCAAGTTTCAACTTAGCGGGCTTTTTTCATTTTTTTTTTATTCATTTTATTTTTCCTTGATCACGTCGTGTGACACTGGCCTGTCTTGACTTTGTTGAAAGGGTTGTGACTGCCTCACTCTTTGATTGTTGATGGATAACCATTGTGGTTTCACATCTCTTGACCTCTTGATGGTGGAATAGAAGGTAATGGATCCTCAGATGCACACTTCTTTTGAAATTTGAACGCTCGGTCAAATTAACTGACGTCTACCCTGCCCCTGGGTTGAATGTGAGGGTTTTTTCATGCGAAAAGAAACTCCTACTTCAAGGCTCAAAGGGGTTAACGAGGGTCTATCTCCCTTATATCTTCAGTGTTTGGGGAGTTGAAACAATGCCTGTACATCCTCAACAGGGTTTTATCAAAAAGCACACAATTAGAGATTTTTGCGTTTTCAACTCATCATCCTCCTTCAAGAGTTTAAGCACGACAGTTGGTATTGCAATGCACATATACAAACTTATGAGTGAATACGAATGGATTACTTCAGGAAAAACATGCGTATTGTATTATGATTGCCATTCAAAAAAAACAAACAAGCTCTTACATGCAAACAATGTTTAAACAAACAAATAAAAGCTACATATGCAAATGCGGTAAAGAAGCTAAATGATTGTCCTTGTTGAGGAGGCTTGACTCCGTCTGGACTTATTGATTCTGAAGATGTTTTTGCAAACTGGGTGCTCAATCTGATGAAGAAAGTTCAATTTATGGGCCACCCATCTGGTGTGATAACCTTTGAGTCAATCACGTCTTGCACCTTGTCTTTACCTTTACCTCTGAAAGACTTGCAATCGTCAATTAAATGGTCAGGTGCCCCAGAATGGTAGTCATACCTAGCATTTGGCATTGAAACCCCAAAGGAAGCTTTGTCGGAGATGATCTCGATGTGACCAGCTCAATCAGCTTGAATTTGAGCAAATGAGGAAACCCGTTGCGCGTACAACATCAGAATAGGATCAAACTTCTTCTCAAGTTGTTCTGGCCTTTGCCCATATGCTCTGCCCCTAGGACTCTCTTGGGGAGAGGGAGTTGGAAGCTGACAAGAGATATCTGGAGGAAAGAAATTGATAAATAAGGTTGATAGATAAGGTTGCTCGCAAAGATCTTACACGATCTCCTGCCTACGTATCTCCATTGACTAATGAAGAATCAGAGCGACGTAGTTCCCCTCAACGAGGATGAGGATTGCTTTGTTTCCTTAACACTGCATTCTAGATTTCTGTAATTAAGCCCATCTGAGTCTTCACCCGGTTGACTTCTTCTCTCAGCAGTTCCCGACCTCGGGACAACGCCTGAATGTCCACCATAAAATGCCCCAGTCGGGCCTTCAGCTCAATCACCTCCGCTCGGAGTTGTTCCATATCTGAACATTGATTGTGGTGAATCGAGTAGTTGGAAGAAGTCATGTTGGCCGTTTCAGCAGAGAATACCCAATCAGAATGAGAAATCCGCTCCGGAACACCTGTTATGCATATGAGTATGAGGATGCCATGCAGAATGCCATGTTCGAATATTTCCAAGGGATCATTATGCTTTAATACGAAAAAAAAAATTTTGAAAAAAACATAAGAAATGAATGGAAATGCTCAATGGCAAGTCTCAAAGTTAATATCCCTTGGAAATACGAGAACATGTATGCGCAAATGATGATGCAGATGCAACAGACATGGGATCAAAGCTTCCATATAATCTGGATAACTGCTGTGCTGACGGCTGAATAAGCTCATAAGTCTGCTCTGAAGAAAATACCGGAATACCGGAATATCCGAATAATCAGAATGCCAGGATGTCGGGATATCGGCATAATCGGAATACCAGAAGGCCAGAATATCGGCATAATCAGAATATGGGGATGCCAGAATATCGGCATAATCAGGGTGCCGGAATAATCAGAATACCATAATACCAAGCTGATGAGTCCACACTGATAGGAAATCCAAAATACTGGGTATGTTGAAGGTTAAGGTTACCTGCAAACCTGTAAACAACCCGCCCCTCTCACATGTGGGTACTAGGATGTTCAGTATCCTGGGCTCTCAGGTCGAGAAATGATGATACGTTCACCATTTCTGGTTTGGCATCATCATCAATCGAGGAGGCCTTAACTGATTCTCCAAAACGAAAGGTCCTCAGCTTCTGGCACTGAGGTCGAGAAGCAATAGTACATTCATCCCTCGGGGTACAGTACTATCGCCAATCGAGGAGTGCCTCCACTGATTCTCTTTCAAAAAGGATAACCTATAGCGAGTTCCCAGCATTGGGTCTTCGGATCGAGAATGTGCAATGGGTTTGCCACATAATGTGGTCTGCCACGGTCACATCTCGGGAGGAGTGCCGCAACTGAGTCCTCGGGAATGGTCACCAGAGTCGACAATTCCTCAAGAGAATAACTACTGGCCTGCATAACATGCAGTAGCAGAAAGCTCCCGATAGAACCTCGTCTGGTTGTGGGTCTCATAAACAACAATACGTGGTCACCACCACGCAAGCGTCATGACTATCCACTCTAATACCTATGTGTGTAGTCAAGCCTGGGTAGTGAGCTTATCTCTCAGAACACCCCGCCCGCCAAACAGAAAACAACACAGTCCATTATAGCATAATATATCATATGAAACGAAAATGCTAAAATGCGGTAAATACAGTAATGTACAGTAAAACAGTAAATAACCATACAATAAAACAGTAAATACAGCACAACAGTAAACACCCAATGAAAGAAAAACAGACAAGCGCTAGGATTGACTCGCTTAGGGATGGACCAGCAGGAGGTCAATCTGTCCCCAGCAGAGTCGCCAGTTGTCGCTCCCGGGATTTTCATCCTAGTACAAACGCAAAAGTGGCACCGAACAGAGTCGCCAGCAATGTGTATTTATCCCATGAGAGGGAAAGGAAACACCGCATAAACCTGAAGAGAAGGAAAAGCGTGGTCTCGCGACCAAGAGAAATAGGTTCGGGAGTCGGTTACGCGTGAGGAAGGTATTAGCACCCCCACGCGTCCATCGTACCCGATGGGATCCACGCGTGTTTGTCTCGATCAAAGGGTGTAGGAAAGGATACTGGAAAAGGAATGGAAAAAAGAAAGGAGAGAGAAAGGGAAACAAATGTAGGGAAAATAAAAGGAGTGCTCGAATGGTCCCTACCCCACTGCCTACGTATCTCATCGGGAACATGAGAATCAGAGCGACGTAGTTCCCCTCACTAGGGATGGATCGTTTGTGTTTTTTAAGGAACGGCTTACGTTCTGGCTCAGGTATTGCAGGCTCGCTGGTCCGAGTGCGTTACCATCTTGCAAGAGAACGAGTAGGAGCACGTTCATACGTTGAGAGTGAATGAGGTGAAAAAAGAATTCCCGAAGGAAAGACGTTGTTGTTTGTTTTTGTCTTTTAAGAGTTTTTTCATTTGTTTGCATATGATAGTGTATCTGAATCTTAATCATTGGAATGTGTACATTCTCACATTCCAAGATGGAATGGGTAAGAAAGCACACTAAGGGTGAAGAAGACCTCCACCCTTAGTTTCAATTGTCAAGATTCAAACACACTAGCATACTTGTGTTTATTAAGTGTTTTTGTTAATTAAGAAATGAAGAAGTGTTTTTTATTTGTACCTTCAACAAGTATTGCATTTAAGTCCCTCATACAAGATCAAATGTTTAACACATTGACCCAAGATGGGCTATATGCTATACATTCTAAGATTATAAGAGAAGACCCCTTATAACCTTTTCTTTATATGAAAGGCCTAAATGCAATAAATGCCTACCTTTATTAGATATTTTGAATTTTCTTTGAGATGAGAAAAGAGACTCAAGAGAGGATAAAGGTAAAAATCTATATGGACTAAGACTCAATCCTAATTGATTAGTTAAGGGAGTGATCCTAAGGTTTGTGAGGTTTCAACCTAAAGTCTAAAGAAAGAATGAATTAAACAATTCACTTCTAAAGTAGAAGATGAATTGTAATTCACAAAGGGAAAGTGATGAGTTATTAAAAGAAAGCACATAAGTGCTTAACAAAACATAAAATGGAATTGTAAAAGAGAAAGGATAGAAGTTGAATGTGGATTCCTTATCCACACTCAATTGAAACTTACCAAAGCCCCTACATGGTTAGTAAACATGTATAAGAAGTATAAGAAGCAAAAGAACATGTAATGCATCATAAAACTCAAAAGAATTAAATGAGAAATCAAATCCTAGAACCACAACCAGAATGTACATCATATGGAAAACAAATGGTTATTATCATGCAAGTCCAAGTGGATAGGCAACAAACATCATCCATGGCATTAGAACATGCCACCATAAGAAAAGGGAGAATGAAAGATGAAGGGAAAAAGAAGAAATGTGCATAAATGGAACATGTAATCCATGGATCAGAATTGAAATGAAATGAAAAATGATTCACAAACCTCTCACAAGTATTCATGAAGCACATCAAGACACTTAATAAGTGATAGAAGAAGTAGAATTGAAATGGAAGTTCAAAAGAAAACACAAGTACAAACACCACATGTTAAAGGTGCACAAGGTTTAAATGAAAGTCAACATGCAAGGATGACATATAATATGTACCAATGACCTATAATGTCAAGTGAATGGTTCACCAAATATGCAAATGATCATGCCATTATGTACAAAAGAATTCATGTAAACATGCACCAATATTGAGATGATATGACATGTTATTATGCTTCAAAGGTAATGCATTAAACAAAAATTAGATGGCCTCATGAAAATTATGGAAACCTGGTATTTGAAGTTCACAAATCAGAGATGAATCACATATCAAAGTAGCATGCAAGAAACCAAGGCAAAATGATGTCAAACAATGCACTTAGGTCAAATAGACATATCATACAAAGTAGCACAAAAATGAACACCAAACATGCCATAAACTAACCTAAAAAAATCAAATAAAAACACTTAACATACCTCAAGATGATAATGACTCAATTCAAAAAGAAGAGCATCAAAACAATTTTTAATGATCAAGAACAAAATTAAACAAGATCATGTACCATATTAAGAATGCACCTCAAAGAAATTCAAATAAAAATATAGAACAGGGGCAAAAAGGTCATAAAATCAAGAAACAAAATCATGAAAAATTTTCTAAATGTTTTAAGAAGGCTCATAAATTTTTTTGGAATTTTATGATGCTATTTAGTATTTTTAAAAATTAAAAAGCAAACGTGTAGAAAAATGGAAAAATAAAATGCAATGCAAAAAGGAATGGGAGTGCGTGACTAGTAATTAATCAGTTCAAATTACATTGGGCCTTAAACAAGGGAGGTGCGAATATCAAATTGGTCTAGGTCCAAGTCTGCACAATCCACACTAATTAACATGTACACTCAGTCAACAAGAGTCAAACAAAAGATCACCATTGGATCAGGTCAAGTCAACCAACAAGTCAAAGTATTTGGATCCAACGCACTCACATGAATGTCCACTCACACTACCATGCACTGCACCACACGTTGATTAATTGAATTCAGAAATAAGGCACGTGAGGTGCATGTGCATTTTAATGTGTTGGCACGCTCCTCACCACACGATTAGAACACATCAACGGCCATGATTTAAACTGCAAACAAAACCCTAACCAAAAACCACCGGCCGGAGAGGGACCTCCGGTCACCTTCTCCGGTCACACGCCACCGTATGCAACTTCAATTTTCCCATAATCTTACAAACAGTATACCAAAATGAAGAGGAAGTAATGTAGAGCATGAATCCAGTGACAAAACATACAAAAAGTTCATGAAATGGGAGAATCGAGCATATGAAGATTTGCCCTAACATTTCAACTATGCCTCTAAAGGCCTATCAACTAGCCAGACAAGTTCTTGAGCTTATATGAAGCATCAAGAACCTGATAACATCTTCACATTAGGTCTATAAGGGAAGAAATTCGTACCTGAAGATTTATGATCTTGATGTGTTCTTCAGAAAAACCAGAGATGTTGCTTCTTCTTTGAGTTTCTTTTGGCCAAATAAAGGCTTAGATGCAGAGAATGAATGATGCTTCAGTGGAGGAGAGTTGATATCCAAGCTTCAAAACAGTTGCAATGTGATGAAAATGGAGATAGAATCAGAGAGATTCTGAGATGAAGATGAGGAAGATGAATGAAATGGAGTTTGAAAATCAGTTGCAATGTGGAGGAATTGAGAGAGAATCGAGAGAATTTCTGAGTTGAATGTGAGAAAATGAAGTTCCGAATGAAATTTGAGAGTGAAGTTTTTATTTATAGTGTGAGCTAACCATAGTTAAACTGAGTGAGTCAGCTGAGTCATGGTGGTTTGGGTGAGTCATCCCTAACTAACTGAGTCAAGTTAGTTAGGGAGAGCAATGATATGGTGATGGCAACTCATGATATGCTATGGTGGAGGTGAAAAGAAAATGAAGGCACGGCTGGTTGTAGCAGAAACTTGCTCAGCAAGTTTGTTTCTTTCCATTCTCATGTATGCCAAGGCAAGTGTGCAAGGTGTAAGTCATGTGTGTTTGGTTTAATGTGGAAAGCTGATGTGATGAAGTGTTTGGGGTGTGTGTGAACCAAAATCGTGCACCAGTCTGTCAATGCATCAGTATCAACATGAGGTGGTTTGAGGAAGTTTTTCTCTCTACTCAATGAATGAATTGGTGTGTTTTAGGAGTCATTGGAAAGAGGAGATGTAATGCTACATGTTTGGTACGAAAAATGAAATGAAATGATGCTTGGAAGAGGTTGAAAAATGACCTATAACACATTGGTTTGGAACTGGTATGAGGGCATGGCCAAGGTTGGTTGACAAGGTAACATGGCCCCTAGGTTTTCAGCGTGATCAAAGCACATTGGACTCAACATAACTTCTTGACCTTTGATCAAATGAAAAAAACATGAACACCAATCTTAAAGATCTCACATAGAGGAACAACTTTCATGTTGAAAGATTTTTCATTTAAGGCCTTTAACCATGAGAAAAATGAGTGGACATTTGGCCCCCCACATGTTTGTTAAAATGACTGCGCGTGTGCCCTGAAAATCTTGGTCATGACCTAGTTTTGAACCTACTTTGCTCAAACTTTGATCAATCATATCTCACTCAATTTTTATCCAATGGAGATGTTCTACACATGGATTTGGAGATTAAAACAAGATCTTTTATTGTGGCCGAGTGGAATTTTCATTTGGTGTTTCAATTTTAAATGGCCTTGGCTCAAACTCTGATGCAAAGTGGCCAAAACTTGCTATTTTTAGTAACCCTTCTTCATCCAAAAATGGCAACTTTCCACATCTTGATTTTTTCATGATTCCTTTGGAGTTTCTTGACCAAATTTTGTACATTGGACATATGTAACATGAATTTTATGAACTTGGCCTCAAAAAGTCAAGAGTTGACTTTTTCCTCTGATTATTTGACTTGGCCCCAATTTTCCTGATTTCTGATCTTTCTTCCAATTGAACCACTTTTAAAACCAATTGAAAGGCAATTTTCCATACACATACACTTAAGAACATGTAGGACACCATGACATCAAGTTTTGTCCAAGAAATCAAAGATTCCCTGATTTAATGGGAAACCCTAGTTTTGGTGCCTACCTCCTAGGAGAAAAATGTGCAGTCTTCAATTTCCAATTCCTCAGAGTATGTTATGTATCCTCTTAAAGGATGATGATATATGCCATTTGAGGATGATTTTGGATCAATGAACTATCTCTTTTGAGGGTTTTCCTTCAGTTTTTGAACCTCTTGCATAGTGAAAGATGTAGTGCTTCAATCTCCCATTGTATCTCACTTCCTTGAGGTTTTGGATGATCAATTGAGATGGTATGAGACATGAAAGACCTCTTGGCTTGCCTTGAGGAAACTTGATTGACCTTTTTGTGCTTTGAATGATCTCTTGATTGTCCACCTCCCACCTGATCACATGCCCTGATGGTAAGAAGGATGCTATGCTTCATTTTTCTATGTTAAATGCAATGCAATGTTAATGAGGTGGATATGATATGATAAATGATAATGCCATGCTATGATGACAAAGAGGGAGAGCAAATTTTGGGGTATTACACCTGGGAGCCGTCGTACAAGGCAAAGATGAGCCTCTCCGGGCTTATATCGAGCGCTTCAACAAGGAGGCTGTCCAAGTACCAACGACCGACGCCATGAAGAAATTCTTGCTCGAGCAAGGGTTACGTCCTGGTTACGATTTCGCGAAAGCCATCGGCCTCGACCCACCGAGGAATCTCAATGCACTTCTCCACCAGGCCCAGTCACATATACAGTACGAGGAGAAGGTCGCTGCCCACACGGTCCGGACATCTCGCAACCAAGAAGGTGCCCGGACGTCCAGAGTTGAAGAACCCTCGACGTCCCGTCGAGGAGACAAGAGACGCGACGATCGACCTCGCGATACACGCGAGCAGAGAGCACCCTCCGGGCGATTCCACGATTATACCCCCCTCACTGCCTCGAGGGAGAAAATACTGTCCGAGTGCGCCAACTCGGAGTTCAAACAGGTGGGAGTCCGTTTCCCCAAGCAGCTGCCGGTCAGGCCAGGGATGGACAAGTCCAAGTACTGCCATTTCCACAAGAGTCACGGCCATACGACGGAAGAGTGCATCCACCTCAGAGATGCCATAGAGATCCTCATTCGCGACGGCCATCTGAAGCAGTTCGCAAAAAAGAAGGACGCTCCCCGGCAAGAGGCCCAGGAAAGCAAAAAGGCCGCAGAGGAAATTCCGCCCTCCGACGACGCCAACGTCTAGGTCGCTATGTCCGTGACCCGACCAGAGGACTTTCGCATCCCGGACGATCTGCTCGCCTCCACATACCTCGCTGCCAGCAGCCTATGGGAGGCCTTCCCGTCGGCCATGGTGATCTCCGGGGGTGGATTCAACAAAGTCACAGTTGACTCGGTCAAAAGGAGATTCGACCAACTGATCAGCAAAAGCTCCGACGAGGTCACCACGCTGGACACCACGCACAAAGGGTCCGCTCCCATTTCCTTCTACAAGGAAGAACTCCTCGGCGGGGCACCGAATTCGAACATCCCACTGCTTATCCGGGTAAGGATGGCGAATTTCGATGTCCGAAGGATACTCGTGGACCAGGGCAGTTCGGTTGACATAATGTACAACCACCTGTTCGAGACATTGCAGCTGAACGACTCCCACCTCACTCCATACGTCGGATCCGACCTGCAAGGGTTCAACGGAGCGGTGACAAAGCCCCGAGGTTACGTAGAGCTCATCGTAACCTTCGGTTTAGGAAAGACAACCCGAGCAATCAAGGCACAGTTTCTGGTAATTGATTGCCCGTCACTATACCAGTGCATCTTCGGAAGGCCAACCCTGGCAGAGTTGATTGCAGTACCTTCCACTGTACATCTCAAAATGAAGTACTACACTTCTGAAGGGATGGTCGCCACCCTCCACGGCGACATCGAGGTTGCCCGCCGCTGCTTTGAAGCAGCGTCAAAGGGACTTAACACCATCTCGGCGAAGCCAAGAGCATCTGGTCGTCCCCCCTGCCCAGCAGCTCCGAGCAGCCAAGACCACTTCCCCAAGTCGAATCAATCGATCTAGACAGCCAGTTCAGCGAAGAAGATCGCGCCAAGGTTCCAGCGCCGTCGGGCAGTAAGTCCGACAACAGCGGCCATCTCCTATGACCTGTCCCAGATGGCAACTTCGAGATCGTTCCGTTCGGAGAAGACCCCCAACAGGGAGTGAAGATCGGAGCAGATCTGCCCGACCTGGCCAGAAGACAACTGAAAGCGTGCCTCCGCGAAAACGCAGACCTGTTCGCGTGGAGCGCTGCTGAGATGCCCGGATTGGACCCCTCCGTCGCCTGCCACCAGCTCACGATCGACCCGACCGTCAAAGTCGTTGCCCAGCGCAGAAGGAAGCAATCCCCGGAGAAGACAGAAGCCGCGGAGAAAGCTGTCAAAGACCTTCTAGAAGCTAGGTTTATTTCTGAGGCCAAATATACTACATGGCTCTCTAATGTTGTACTTGTACGAAAAAATAATGGCAAATGGAGGATGTGCGTTGATTATACTGATGTTAATAAGGCCTGTCCGAAGGACGCCTACCCCCTCCCCAATATAGACAAACTCGTAGATAATTCGGCCGGTTTTAAACTTTTATCGTTCCTCGACGCCTACTCGGGCTATAACCAAATACCAATGGCCGCGAGCGATAAAACTTACACAGCTTTCATGACCGAATCGGGCAACTATTACTACAACGTAATGCCCTTCGGACTGTAGAACGCCGGCGCTACATACCAACGAATGATGAACAAAGTCTTCCACGAATAGATAGGCGATATGCTCGAGGTATACATGGACGACATGATCGTCAAATCCCAAGAGGAACTAGACCATGTCGCCCACCTCCGCAAAATTTTTGAGCAGGCAAGGAAATACCAAATGCGTTTCAACCCGGAGAAGTGCACGTTCGGGGTACGGGCAGGTAAGTTCCTCGGTTTCAACCTAACAGAACGAGGAATAGAGGCTAACCCCGACAAATGCCGGGCATTCTCCGAGTTCCCAATGCCCACGTCTAAAAAGAACATCCAATCCCTCAACGGAGTGCTGACCTCGCTATCCCGCTTCGTCGCAAAGTCCGCCCAGCACGCCCTTCCTTTCTTCAAGCTTTTGCGGAAAGAAGCAGCGTTTGAATGGACCGAAGAATGCGAGGCGTCCCTCCTCCACTTGAAGCAAGCTCTATCGGAACCGCCCGTGTTGTCACGACCAGATACCGGGGAGGTCTTGTTCCTGTACCTCGCCATCTCCGCCGAGGCCGTTAGCGCCGTTCTCATCCGTGAAAATCCTAGCGGGAAAAAGCCGGTATATTTCACGAGCAAGGCACTGCAGGACACAGAATTGAGATATCAACAGATAGAGGCTTCGAAGTTAGTTAAAGGTGATTAGAAACTTATTGGATTTTGTTGGTTATTATCGAAGGGTATGGAAGGCTTTTCCAAGATTAGTGTTTTCGTTACTTCGGTTGACTTGCAAAGGTGAGGTCGATTGTTTGGGATGTATCTTGATGAGTATAGTTGGTGTGTTAACGTAAGAGAGTAAAGTCGTGGCTTGTGTTTTTCGACAATTGAAGATTCGTGAAAGGATCAGTACTATTGTGGGATTGGTTGTAGTGGTATTATGTTGGATTATAGGAAGTATTATTTTTATGATTCTAGATTTGAAGTGTTTGGTAATTTCAAGAATATTGAATACTGGTTTTGTAACGCCCCAGTTTTTGTCAGTTTTAGTTAATCGAGTCTATTTGATTATTTTATTATTGACTTTTATTTGGCAATATATTATTTTTCATCGTTGTTGATGTTTTATCGCATTTTGAGAGCGTTTGAGAGATATTTGAGCTGAGGGGTATTTTGGTCTTTTGCTTGGGTAAGTTTTATGTTTTTATATAAATAGAAAGAAAAGAGAGAAAAATAGTAAGGAAGAGAAAAAGAGAAAGAAAGAAGGAAAAGAGAAAAGAAGAGGAAGAAGAGAGAAAAGAGGAGAAAAGGGAAAAAATCGCGGGAACTCCGTTTCAAGCGCGAATAATCGGGTAAGGGTGAGAAGTTTCAATTATATATTGCTTGTGTATGTATATGTGTATGTTTTCTTGATTGTTTTGGATAGTTTCATATAGTTTTCATTTTAGGTCGAAATGGTAAAAATGGTTAGAAATCGATGTTTTCACGGATGAATTTCGAAATAAATTGCGTAGATTAGTCGTATGAGGTTAGACCGAGATTATAGAAACTCGTTTGGTTGAAATCGGTTGATATTGTGAGTTTTGACATTTTTGGGTTTTGAGAATGTGAGATTTTGGTGAAAATCGAACGTCGTAGAATTATCGTTTTATGGTCCTAAAACGTTGATATATATCTAGTAAGGATTATTGTGTATTTGTTTCGTATCATAGAATTGAATCGGTCGGATTTTCGGGCAAAATAGCCGAAATCCGTAGCAGCCCGCAGGCGTACGGACGCGTGCTGTAGGTGGAAAATCCTGATTTTTCGGAAAACTTCGGAAATTCATATCTCTTGAACCGTAAGTCGGTTTTGATCCCCGTTCGAAGCGTTGGGAAGCTAACGAGATGTTCTTTCTAGGAAAAATAGTTTTGAGGTCTGAACCTAGTCCAATCGGTACAGTTTTTTCGAACCGTTTCGTAGTGTCGGGCGTCCGGTTTATGTTTTTGCGTTATTTTGAAATATTCATATCTTCTTCGTTGTTTATCGTATTTAAGTGTTCTTTATACCGAATCGAAGCTGTCGATGAGCACTTTTTGATGATGATAGAAAATATTATTTTTGGCCGACTTTTAGCCGACTTTTTCGAGAAACCGTAAAAATGGAATTTTGAGTTATTTTTCAATATTGTAAGACATATTATGATATGTTATGAGATGGCTTATGTGATGATTCTTTGATGGGAATTTGATGTTGTGGAATGGTATATTGGTGTTTGTGGCCATTTTGGGCAATTGTGTGCATTACTTTATATGTACTTGAAATACATGATTATTGTTAATGCATGAGCATTTGATGTTGGCATGAGTCATTAATGTGTCAAGTATCATGATATGCATTCTTGCATTGGAAGATTCATAGATGAATCAGTTTTATCGTCTTACGCCCTGAAATAATGGTAGAAGCGATTAATCACAATCAGTTTTATCGTCTTACGCCCTGAAATAATGGTAGAAGCGATTAATCACAAATGATTGTGCGCCCTGAAATAGTGGTCGAAAGCAATCCATAAACGTCGTTCGCCCTGAAATAATGGTTTATAGCGACGGGGAACATCGTAGGCCCGACGGGGAGTTACTCTATGTAACAAGCGATGATTCCAAGAGTTCCTGGGGGACTAATGAATTACGAGGTTGAGTCGGTACCGCATTGCATTTGCATAGAGTCGTGAGTCGGTCTCTATGATTTGCATTTATCATCTTTATAATGATGTGTTGGTGAGTAAACGTAAATGTGTATGTTTATGTGGAATGATTAAGGATTGTGAAAGTATGCATGATGAATATGCTTGATTATATATATATATATATATATATATATATATATATATATATTTATATATATATATACATTGTGATGTATATGAGTGAGTTGGGATGAATTGTGGTGAGAATTATAAATGGATTGATTATGTGTGAGCTTGTGATAGCCTTGGTGAATTAGTTTGCATAAGAGATGAATGCATTGGTTGTGAGTGATATGTTTTGTGTATAAACATATGCATTATGTGTGAATATGTGATTATGTCGGTATGATTAATATATGTTATATTTTGTGGTGATGTGGTGGTGTGGTTCCATATGTCATAATCGTGGTGGGATTATGTGTGATATGTTTTGTATTGGTGGCATGCTATATGTGTTAGTATGTGATGTAATTGGTGAGAAATATTATATATGTGAATTTATCTGTGTTGTGGCATATTATTATGCAATCTTGTTATAGTTGTTATTTCTCACCCTTCTGCTGGAATATGCTTTTTATGGCATAGTGCAGATTGTCAGCTTTAGAGGCGTGGAGGCAAGTGGAAGAGTTAGATCTTCGTCTTTGCTTAGGTCTTGGTGTCTGCTCTGATACGTAGCACGGGAGTCGGGGAAACGATTATTTTATTTATGTATATAATTGTTGAATATATTTGGTATTACCTTTATATGGAAAAGTTTCCCAATTGAGGGTAACCTATTTTATGCTATGTATCAAATTTATGAGCAGGGAGTGTGTATTCTTATTTTAAAATGTGGCATCCTTGTTTCTGTCGGAAAAATAAATTTTTAGTTACTCTGATTTTATTAATTGTTATTTATTTATGATGGGGAATTGGGGTGTTACATTAGTGGTATCAGAGCAGGTCGGTCCGTTCGGCCAAGCTATTGAGTCAGTTGGTGTGACAGTTGAATACTGTCGTTGTTGTTTATCTCTTAGTACGTGATAGGTGTGTGGAACACTGTCAGTACTTTCTGGGTTTTCTAATCCTTTGTTTTCAGGATTGAGTTTGAGATAAGTGGGGGAGAAGTTGGTACTTCTCCATGTTGCTTCAGGTGTGGAGCGTTGGCTCAGTGTATTGTGAATTGCAAGATTGTAAGTGTTGTTCGGACAATGTTGTTCTCAGTTCCGAAGGGGATGCGGAGGTAAGGTTTATGTCAACTAAGGATTTGTGCCTTAGGTAGTTTTGTGTACAGGATGTAAGAAATGTTATTATAGTTTGGTAAAGACGGTTTATGCCCCATCGTGATTGTCGGCTGTCTATTGACAAATTGAGGAACTGATCACCCTTAATCTCTTGTTGATAGCAGACGGAAATTATGTTGGATGGAATAGGCGGGTCTTTCCGGCTTTGATAGTGTGTGAAATGAATTGTTTGGAATTTAAGGAGATGATTACAGATTGTTTTGATGAGTCGATGAAGATGCTAATATCGGAAGATGAAATGGATTAGAGGTTTTGGTGTGTTAGTCCAGTTGGGAAGTCATTGAGAGAGAATGATTGGGTTTTATTTAAGGACTGCTTCACAGAGAGTAGAGATTGAACTTAATTGGACGAAGGTGAATAGTTGAGGTTTATATCTGCTAAGTAAGTAGGAAACTCTTAGTAGATGGGAATAATATGTTTGTTTTGTCTGTGATGGTAGTGTTCTGGGAATTGGCAGGAAGTCGCAGTGATGGGCCGTCAGTTGGGCATAATTTTCAGATGTGTTTTTGGATGTAACATTGTGTTTGAGAATTCTTTTTGGTTGGTTGTTGATACATGTTGGAATTGCGGAATTGGACGGTCAGGAGAAGAAATTGGGTATGGATTACTAATAGTTGAATAGGGTAATGATTGAGAATAAGTGTCCACTTTCATGAACAGATGACTAGAATGGTTTGGTTGAGTTTGAGTGAATTACAATTGTTTGGAATGTTTGATAAGAGTGGTGAATTGTGTGAGTTGAGCCTTTGATCGATTTAATGTGACTGGTTAGGTTTGTTATCCTCGGAATAGGTTGTTATTTACTCGGTTAAGCTTGTATGTGAGTAACCAGTTACCCAGTGAAAAGTTTTGCAAAAGCTTTAAGGATTTATATCTTTTGGATTTTGGTTGGGAATTGCAACGTATAGTGATGGTATTTGGTGTTAGTAACGCGTCTCTAATGCTTATGGAGTAGAGGAATCGTATCTTCCATATTTAATTGGATAAGTTCGTAATGGCTTTGATGGAGGATATTCGGATCTGTTGTAAACTCAAAGGAAGAACAGGTAGAGTGTTTGGGATTTGAATTACAAGTGTCAAAAAGAGATGAAGTTTTATGCTAAGTTATTCAAGTGAGAATTTGGGTTGAAAAAGGTTAGTTTTCTTGGATATGTTATTTCAGAGGAGAGTATGGTAAGGGATTCATCGGAAGTAGATGTAGTTCTACATTGAGAGGCTCCGAAATTGGTTAAGGAGATTAGAAACTTTTGGACTCAGTTGGTTGTTATTACAGGTTATGGAAGACTTTGTTAAGTTCGTACTTCTGGTATCTCAGTTGACTTACAAAGGGTGAGTCGTTTGTTTGGATGTTCGTTGTGAGTAAGTTTTGGTGAGCTGGAGTAGAAGTTGTCTACGGCTCCAGTTTTGATTCTGTGTGATCCTAATAAACCGTTTGTGAGGTATTGTGATGTGTCTCTGAAGAGTGTGGTCAGGTGTTAATGCAAGGGGGTAAAGTCGTGGCTTATGCTTTATGACAATTGAGGATTTATAAAAGGATCTATACTCTTTTGGGTTTGGATTTGGTCGCGGTTGTATTGTGTTGCAATATTTGGAGGTATTATCTTTATGGTTCCAGATTCGAAGTGTTTAGTAATCACAAGGATATGGATTACTGGTTTGGTCTGAAGGCATAGAGGGTGAGACAGCGAGGATGGTTAAAATTCGTGACGAGTTATGAATTTGGCTCAGATTATCCTATTGGTAAAGTTAATGTCGTGCGGGATAAGTTAAGTTGGAAGTTTTTATACATGGTAGTTTTGATGGTTGCGAGTAATCAGAGTGCGCAGCGGAAGCGTGAGGTGACACATTTTGTATTTACGTGTGAGGCTTGTAAGAGTTCATAGGTTGAACATTGAGAACATGTAGGAATGGTGAGACTATTGGACGTTTCAGAATGGAAGTGTTAGGTGGAAGGTTTGAATATTATTCATGGGCTACTATGTAAATGGATGTTTTGATTGTATGTTCGATTGGTGAATCGTAGCATTGTTGTAGTATGGCTGTGTGACAAGGATGTTGGTGTTCTGGTTTTGTTGATGTTGTTGAGACCTTGTGGTGTCGTGTAACTTTATGTTCTTGTTTGTGTTGATTGCCTCGTTTCCATGGTGATGGTTCGAGTGTGTGTAGCTAATTCCTGTGTGGGGAATTAGGGGAGTGTTACCTAGGGTAGGGTAACGATCTTGTTGTATTTCGGTTCTAGAGTGAACTTGTGTGTTGGTATCTTGGCTTTTCTTTGAGTTGTGAGTTTGTCGTCAAGTGCATTGTATGGGCTTTGCATCTTGTCGTTGTAGTTGTCGTCGTTGTCGTGTCGTTGTGGTAGTTAGCAAGGTGGTTTGTCAGTTGTGTTATTCGTGGTGTGACTTTTGTTGGCATGTTGGTTTGTTAGTCGGATGCGAGAGTCGTATCCGGAGTTGTTCGTATCGGTTAGATTTTCGAGGACGAAAATGTCTAAGTGGGGGAGAATTGTAACGCCCCAGTTTTTGTCAGTTTTAGTTAATCGAGTCTATTTGATTATTTTATTATTGACTTTTATTTGGCAATATATTATTTTTCATCGTTGTTGATGTTTTATCGCATTTTGAGAGCGTTTGAGAGATATTTGAGCTGAGGGGTATTTTGGTCTTTTGCTTGGGTAAGTTTTATGTTTTTATATAAATAGAAAGAAAAGAGAGAAAAATAGTAAGGAAGAGAAAAAGAGAAAGAAAGAAGGAAAAGAGAAAAGAAGAGGAAGAAGAGAGAAAAGAGGAGAAAAGGGAAAAAATCGCGGGAACTCCGTTTCAAGCGCGAATAATCGGGTAAGGGTGAGAAGTTTCAATTATATATTGCTTGTGTATGTATATGTGTATGTTTTCTTGATTGTTTTGGATAGTTTCATATAGTTTTCATTTTAGGTCGAAATGGTAAAAATGGTTAGAAATCGATGTTTTCACGGATGAATTTCGAAATAAATTGCGTAGATTAGTCGTATGAGGTTAGACCGAGATTATAGAAACTCGTTTGGTTGAAATCGGTTGATATTGTGAGTTTTGACATTTTTGGGTTTTGAGAATGTGAGATTTTGGTGAAAATCGAACGTCGTAGAATTATCGTTTTATGGTCCTAAAACGTTGATATATATTTGGTAAGGATTATTGTGTATTTGTTTCGTATCATAGAATTGAATCGGTCGGATTTTCGGGCAAAATAGCCGAAATCCGTAGCAGCCCGCAGGCGTACGGACGCGTGCTGTAGGTGGAAAATCCTGATTTTTCGGAAAACTTCGGAAATTCATATCTCTTGAACCGTAAGTCGGTTTTGATCCCCGTTCGAAGCGTTGGGAAGCTAACGAGATGTTATTTCTAGGAAAAATAGTTTTGAGGTCTGAACCTAGTCCAATCGGTACAGTTTTTTCGAACCGTTTCGTAGTGTCGGGCGTCCGGTTTATGTTTTTGCGTTATTTTGAAATATTCATATCTTCTTCGTTGTTTATCGTATTTAAGTGTTCTTTATACCGAATCGAAGCTGTCGATGAGCACTTTTTGATGATGATAGAAAATATTATTTTTGGCCGACTTTTAGCCGACTTTTTCGAGAAACCGTAAAAATGGAATTTTGAGTTATTTTTCAATATTGTAAGACATATTATGATATGTTATGAGATGGCTTATGTGATGATTCTTTGATGGGAATTTGATGTTGTGGAATGGTATATTGGTGTTTGTGGCCATTTTGGGCAATTGTGTGCATTACTTTATATGTACTTGAAATACATGATTATTGTTAATGCATGAGCATTTGATGTTGGCATGAGTCATTAATGTGTCAAGTATCATGATATGCATTCTTGCATTGGAAGATTCATAGATGAATCAGTTTTATCGTCTTACGCCCTGAAATAATGGTAGAAGCGATTAATCACAATCAGTTTTATCGTCTTACGCCCTGAAATAATGGTAGAAGCGATTAATCACAAATGATTGTGCGCCCTGAAATAGTGGTCGAAAGCAATCCATAAACGTCGTTCGCCCTGAAATAATGGTTTATAGCGACGGGGAACATCGTAGGCCCGACGGGGAGTTACTCTATGTAACAAGCGATGATTCCAAGAGTTCCTGGGGGACTAATGAATTACGAGGTTGAGTCGGTACCGCATTGCATTTGCATAGAGTCGTGAGTCGGTCTCTATGATTTGCATTTATCATCTTTATAATGATGTGTTGGTGAGTAAACGTAAATGTGTATGTTTATGTGGAATGATTAAGGATTGTGAAAGTATGCATGATGAATATGCTTGATTATATATATATATATATATATATATATATATATATATATATATATATATATATATATATATATATATATATATATTTATATATATATATATACATTGTGATGTATATGAGTGAGTTGGGATGAATTGTGGTGAGAATTATAAATGGATTGATTATGTGTGAGCTTGTGATAGCCTTGGTGAATTAGTTTGCATAAGAGATGAATGCATTGGTTGTGAGTGATATGTTTTGTGTATAAACATATGCATTATGTGTGAATATGTGATTATGTCGGTATGATTAATATATGTTATATTTTGTGGTGATGTGGTGGTGTGGTTCCATATGTCATAATCGTGGTGGGATTATGTGTGATATGTTTTGTATTGGTGGCATGCTATATGTGTTAGTATGTGATGTAATTGGTGAGAAATATTATATATGTGAATTTATCTGTGTTGTGGCATATTATTATGCAATCTTGTTATAGTTGTTATTTCTCACCCTTCTGCTGGAATATGCTTTTTATGGCATAGTGCAGATTGTCAGCTTTAGAGGCGTGGAGGCAAGTGGAAGAGTTAGATCTTCGTCTTTGCTTAGGTCTTGGTGTCTGCTCTGATACGTAGCACGGGAGTCGGGGAAACGATTATTTTATTTATGTATATAATTGTTGAATATATTTGGTATTACCTTTATATGGAAAAGTTTCCCAATTGAGGGTAACCTATTTTATGCTATGTATCAAATTTATGAGCAGGGAGTGTGTATTCTTATTTTAAAATGTGGCATCCTTGTTTCTGTCGGAAAAATAAATTTTTAGTTACTCTGATTTTATTAATTGTTATTTATTTATGATGGGGAATTGGGGTGTTACATTAGTGGTATCAGAGCAGGTCGGTCCGTCCGGCCAAGCTATTGAGTCAGTTGGTGTGACAGTTGAATACTGTCGTTGTTGTTTATCTCTTAGTACGTGATAGGTGTGTGGAACACTGTCAGTACTTTCTGGGTTTTCTAATCCTTTGTTTTCAGGATTGAGTTTGAGATAAGTGGGGGAGAAGTTGGTACTTCTCCATGTTGCTTCAGGTGTGGAGCGTTGGCTCAGTGTATTGTGAATTGCAAGATTGTAAGTGTTGTTCGGACAATGTTGTTCTCAGTTCCGAAGGGGATGCGGAGGTAAGGTTTATGTCAACTAAGGATTTGTGCCTTAGGTAGTTTTGTGTACAGGATGTAAGAAATGTTATTATAGTTTGGTAAAGACGGTTTATGCCCCATCGTGATTGTCGGCTGTCTATTGACAAATTGAGGAACTGATCACCCTTAATCTCTTGTTGATAGCAGACGGAAATTATGTTGGATGGAATAGGCGGGTCTTTCCGGCTTTGATAGTGTGTGAAATGAATTGTTTGGAATTTAAGGAGATGATTACAGATTGTTTTGATGAGTCGATGAAGATGCTAATATCGGAAGATGAAATGGATTAGAGGTTTTGGTGTGTTAGTCCAGTTGGGAAGTCATTGAGAGAGAATGATTGGGTTTTATTTAAGGACTGCTTCACAGAGAGTAGAGATTGAACTTAATTGGACGAAGGTGAATAGTTGAGGTTTATATCTGCTAAGTAAGTAGGAAACTCTTAGTAGATGGGAATAATATGTTTGTTTTGTCTGTGATGGTAGTGTTCTGGGAATTGGCAGGAAGTCGCAGTGATGGGCCGTCAGTTGGGCATAATTTTCAGATGTGTTTTTGGATGTAACATTGTGTTTGAGAATTCTTTTTGGTTGGTTGTTGATACATGTTGGAATTGCGGAATTGGACGGTCAGGAGAAGAAATTGGGTATGGATTACTAATAGTTGAATAGGGTAATGATTGAGAATAAGTGTCCACTTTCATGAACAGATGACTAGAATGGTTTGGTTGAGTTTGAGTGAATTACAATTGTTTGGAATGTTTGATAAGAGTGGTGAATTGTGTGAGTTGAGCCTTTGATCGATTTAATGTGACTGGTTAGGTTTGTTATCCTCGGAATAGGTTGTTATTTACTCGGTTAAGCTTGTATGTGAGTAACCAGTTACCCAGTGAAAAGTTTTGCAAAAGCTTTAAGGATTTATATCTTTTGGATTTTGGTTGGGAATTGCAACGTATAGTGATGGTATTTGGTGTTAGTAACGCGTCTCTAATGCTTATGGAGTAGAGGAATCGTATCTTCCATATTTAATTGGATAAGTTCGTAATGGCTTTGATGGAGGATATTCGGATCTGTTGTAAACTCAAAGGAAGAACAGGTAGAGTGTTTGGGATTTGAATTACAAGTGTCAAAAAGAGATGAAGTTTTATGCTAAGTTATTCAAGTGAGAATTTGGGTTGAAAAAGGTTAGTTTTCTTGGATATGTTATTTCAGAGGAGAGTATGGTAAGGGATTCATCGGAAGTAGATGTAGTTCTACATTGAGAGGCTCCGAAATTGGTTAAGGAGATTAGAAACTTTTGGACTCAGTTGGTTGTTATTACAGGTTATGGAAGACTTTGTTAAGTTCGTACTTCTGGTATCTCAGTTGACTTACAAAGGGTGAGTCGTTTGTTTGGATGTTCGTTGTGAGTAAGTTTTGGTGAGCTGGAGTAGAAGTTGTCTACGGCTCCAGTTTTGATTCTGTGTGATCCTAATAAACCGTTTGTGAGGTATTGTGATGTGTCTCTGAAGAGTGTGGTCAGGTGTTAATGCAAGGGGGTAAAGTCGTGGCTTATGCTTTATGACAATTGAGGATTTATAAAAGGATCTATACTCTTTTGGGTTTGGATTTGGTCGCGGTTGTATTGTGTTGGAATATTTGGAGGTATTATCTTTATGGTTCCAGATTCGAAGTGTTTAGTAATCACAAGGATATGGATTACTGGTTTGGTCTGAAGGCATAGAGGGTGAGACAGCGAGGATGGTTAAAATTCGTGACGAGTTATGAATTTGGCTCAGATTATCCTATTGGTAAAGTTAATGTCGTGCGGGATAAGTTAAGTTGGAAGTTTTTATACATGGTAGTTTTGATGGTTGCGAGTAATCAGAGTGCGCAGCGGAAGCGTGAGGTGACACATTTTGTATTTACGTGTGAGGCTTGTAAGAGTTCATAGGTTGAACATTGAGAACATGTAGGAATGGTGAGACTATTGGACGTTTCAGAATGGAAGTGTTAGGTGGAAGGTTTGAATATTATTCATGGGCTACTATGTAAATGGATGTTTTGATTGTATGTTCGATTGGTGAATCGTAGCATTGTTGTAGTATGGCTGTGTGACAAGGATGTTGGTGTTCTGGTTTTGTTGATGTTGTTGAGACCTTGTGGTGTCGTGTAACTTTATGTTCTTGTTTGTGTTGATTGCCTCGTTTCCATGGTGATGGTTCGAGTGTGTGTAGCTAATTCCTGTGTGGGGAATTAGGGGAGTGTTACCTAGGGTAGGGTAACGATCTTGTTGTGTTTCGGTTCTAGAGTGAACCTGTGTGTTGGTATCTTGGCTTTTCTTTGAGTTGTGAGTTTGTCGTCAAGTGCATTGTATGGGCTTTGCATCTTGTCGTTGTAGTTGTCGTCGTTGTCGTGTCGTTGTGGTAGTTAGCAAGGTGGTTTGTCAGTTGTGTTATTCGTGGTGTGATTTTTGTTGGCATGTTGGTTTGTTAGTCGGATGCGAGAGTCGTATCCGGAGTTGTTCGTATCGGTTAGATTTTCGAGGACGAAAATGTCTAAGTGGGGGAGAATTGTAACGCCCCAGTTTTTGTCAGTTTTAGTTAATCGAGTCTATTTGATTATTTTATTATTGACTTTTATTTGGCAATATATTATTTTTCATCGTTGTTGATGTTTTATCGCATTTTGAGAGCGTTTGAGAGATATTTGAGCTGAGGGGTATTTTGGTCTTTTGCTTGGGTAAGTTTTATGTTTTTATATAAATAGAAAGAAAAGAGAGAAAAATAGTAAGGAAGAGAAAAAGAGAAAGAAAGAAGGAAAAGAGAAAAGAAGAGGAAGAAGAGAGAAAAGAGGAGAAAAGGGAAAAAATCGCGGGAACTCCGTTTCAAGCGCGAATAATCGGGTAAGGGTGAGAAGTTTCAATTATATATTGCTTGTGTATGTATATGTGTATGTTTTCTTGATTGTTTTGGATAGTTTCATATAGTTTTCATTTTAGGTCGAAATGGTAAAAATGGTTAGAAATCGATGTTTTCACGGATGAATTTCGAAATAAATTGCGTAGATTAGTCGTATGAGGTTAGACCGAGATTATAGAAACTCGTTTGGTTGAAATCGGTTGATATTGTGAGTTTTGACATTTTTGGGTTTTGAGAATGTGAGATTTTGGTGAAAATCGAACGTCGTAGAATTATCGTTTTATGGTCCTAAAACGTTGATATATATTTGGTAAGGATTATTGTGTATTTGTTTCGTATCATAGAATTGAATCGGTCGGATTTTCGGGCAAAATAGCCGAAATCCGTAGCAGCCCGCAGGCGTACGGACGCGTGCTGTAGGTGGAAAATCCTGATTTTTCGGAAAACTTCGGAAATTCATATCTCTTGAACCGTAAGTCGGTTTTGATCCCCGTTCGAAGCGTTGGGAAGCTAACGAGACGTTCTTTCTAGGAAAAATAGTTTTGAGGTCTGAACCTAGTCCAATCGGTACAGTTTTTTCGAACCGTTTCGTAGTGTCGGGCGTCCGGTTTATGTTTTTGCGTTATTTTGAAATATTCATATCTTCTTCGTTGTTTATCGTATTTAAGTGTTCTTTATACCGAATCGAAGCTGTCGATGAGCACTTTTTGATGATGATAGAAAATATTATTTTTGGCCGACTTTTAGCCGACTTTTTCGAGAAACCGTAAAAATGGAATTTTGAGTTATTTTTCAATATTGTAAGACATATTATGATATGTTATGAGATGGCTTATGTGATGATTCTTTGATGGGAATTTGATGTTGTGGAATGGTATATTGGTGTTTGTGGCCATTTTGGGCAATTGTGTGCATTACTTTATATGTACTTGAAATACATGATTATTGTTAATGCATGAGCATTTGATGTTGGCATGAGTCATTAATGTGTCAAGTATCATGATATGCATTCTTGCATTGGAAGATTCATAGATGAATCAGTTTTATCGTCTTACGCCCTGAAATAATGGTAGAAGCGATTAATCACAATCAGTTTTATCGTCTTACGCCCTGAAATAATGGTAGAAGCGATTAATCACAAATGATTGTGCGCCCTGAAATAGTGGTCGAAAGCAATCCATAAACGTCGTTCGCCCTGAAATAATGGTTTATAGCGACGGGGAACATCGTAGGCCCGACGGGGAGTTACTCTATGTAACAAGCGATGATTCCAAGAGTTCCTGGGGGACTAATGAATTACGAGGTTGAGTCGGTACCGCATTGCATTTGCATAGAGTCGTGAGTCGGTCTCTATGATTTGCATTTATCATCTTTATAATGATGTGTTGGTGAGTAAACGTAAATGTGTATGTTTATGTGGAATGATTAAGGATTGTGAAAGTATGCATGATGAATATGCTTGATTATATATATATATATATATATATATATATATATATATATATATATATTTATATATATATATATACATTGTGATGTATATGAGTGAGTTGGGATGAATTGTGGTGAGAATTATAAATGGATTGATTATGTGTGAGCTTGTGATAGCCTTGGTGAATTAGTTTGCATAAGAGATGAATGCATTGGTTGTGAGTGATATGTTTTGTGTATAAACATATGCATTATGTGTGAATATGTGATTATGTCGGTATGATTAATATATGTTATATTTTGTGGTGATGTGGTGGTGTGGTTCCATATGTCATAATCGTGGTGGGATTATGTGTGATATGTTTTGTATTGGTGGCATGCTATATGTGTTAGTATGTGATGTAATTGGTGAGAAATATTATATATGTGAATTTATCTGTGTTGTGGCATATTATTATGCAATCTTGTTATAGTTGTTATTTCTCACCCTTCTGCTGGAATATGCTTTTTATGGCATAGTGCAGATTGTCAGCTTTAGAGGCGTGGAGGCAAGTGGAAGAGTTAGATCTTCGTCTTTGCTTAGGTCTTGGTGTCTGCTCTGATACGTAGCACGGGAGTCGGGGAAACGATTATTTTATTTATGTATATAATTGTTGAATATATTTGGTATTACCTTTATATGGAAAAGTTTCCCAATTGAGGGTAACCTATTTTATGCTATGTATCAAATTTATGAGCAGGGAGTGTGTATTCTTATTTTAAAATGTGGCATCCTTGTTTCTGTCGGAAAAATAAATTTTTAGTTACTCTGATTTTATTAATTGTTATTTATTTATGATGGGGAATTGGGGTGTTACATTAGTGGTATCAGAGCAGGTCGGTCCGTCCGGCCAAGCTATTGAGTCAGTTGGTGTGACAGTTGAATACTGTCGTTGTTGTTTATCTCTTAGTACGTGATAGGTGTGTGGAACACTGTCAGTACTTTCTGGGTTTTCTAATCCTTTGTTTTCAGGATTGAGTTTGAGATAAGTGGGGGAGAAGTTGGTACTTCTCCATGTTGCTTCAGGTGTGGAGCGTTGGCTCAGTGTATTGTGAATTGCAAGATTGTAAGTGTTGTTCGGACAATGTTGTTCTCAGTTCCGAAGGGGATGCGGAGGTAAGGTTTATGTCAACTAAGGATTTGTGCCTTAGGTAGTTTTGTGTACAGGATGTAAGAAATGTTATTATAGTTTGGTAAAGACGGTTTATGCCCCATCGTGATTGTCGGCTGTCTATTGACAAATTGAGGAACTGATCACCCTTAATCTCTTGTTGATAGCAGACGGAAATTATGTTGGATGGAATAGGCGGGTCTTTCCGGCTTTGATAGTGTGTGAAATGAATTGTTTGGAATTTAAGGAGATGATTACAGATTGTTTTGATGAGTCGATGAAGATGCTAATATCGGAAGATGAAATGGATTAGAGGTTTTGGTGTGTTAGTCCAGTTGGGAAGTCATTGAGAGAGAATGATTGGGTTTTATTTAAGGACTGCTTCACAGAGAGTAGAGATTGAACTTAATTGGACGAAGGTGAATAGTTGAGGTTTATATCTGCTAAGTAAGTAGGAAACTCTTAGTAGATGGGAATAATATGTTTGTTTTGTCTGTGATGGTAGTGTTCTGGGAATTGGCAGGAAGTCGCAGTGATGGGCCGTCAGTTGGGCATAATTTTCAGATGTGTTTTTGGATGTAACATTGTGTTTGAGAATTCTTTTTGGTTGGTTGTTGATACATGTTGGAATTGCGGAATTGGACGGTCAGGAGAAGAAATTGGGTATGGATTACTAATAGTTGAATAGGGTAATGATTGAGAATAAGTGTCCACTTTCATGAACAGATGACTAGAATGGTTTGGTTGAGTTTGAGTGAATTACAATTGTTTGGAATGTTTGATAAGAGTGGTGAATTGTGTGAGTTGAGCCTTTGATCGATTTAATGTGACTGGTTAGGTTTGTTATCCTCGGAATAGGTTGTTATTTACTCGGTTAAGCTTGTATGTGAGTAACCAGTTACCCAGTGAAAAGTTTTGCAAAAGCTTTAAGGATTTATATCTTTTGGATTTTGGTTGGGAATTGCAACGTATAGTGATGGTATTTGGTGTTAGTAACGCGTCTCTAATGCTTATGGAGTAGAGGAATCGTATCTTCCATATTTAATTGGATAAGTTCGTAATGGCTTTGATGGAGGATATTCGGATCTGTTGTAAACTCAAAGGAAGAACAGGTAGAGTGTTTGGGATTTGAATTACAAGTGTCAAAAAGAGATGAAGTTTTATGCTAAGTTATTCAAGTGAGAATTTGGGTTGAAAAAGGTTAGTTTTCTTGGATATGTTATTTCAGAGGAGAGTATGGTAAGGGATTCATCGGAAGTAGATGTAGTTCTACATTGAGAGGCTCCGAAATTGGTTAAGGAGATTAGAAACTTTTGGACTCAGTTGGTTGTTATTACAGGTTATGGAAGACTTTGTTAAGTTCGTACTTCTGGTATCTCAGTTGACTTACAAAGGGTGAGTCGTTTGTTTGGATGTTCGTTGTGAGTAAGTTTTGGTGAGCTGGAGTAGAAGTTGTCTACGGCTCCAGTTTTGATTCTGTGTGATCCTAATAAACCGTTTGTGAGGTATTGTGATGTGTCTCTGAAGAGTGTGGTCAGGTGTTAATGCAAGGGGGTAAAGTCGTGGCTTATGCTTTATGACAATTGAGGATTTATAAAAGGATCTATACTCTTTTGGGTTTGGATTTGGTCGCGGTTGTATTGTGTTGGAATATTTGGAGGTATTATCTTTATGGTTCCAGATTCGAAGTGTTTAGTAATCACAAGGATATGGATTACTGGTTTGGTCTGAAGGCATAGAGGGTGAGACAGCGAGGATGGTTAAAATTCGTGACGAGTTATGAATTTGGCTCAGATTATCCTATTGGTAAAGTTAATGTCGTGCGGGATAAGTTAAGTTGGAAGTTTTTATACATGGTAGTTTTGATGGTTGCGAGTAATCAGAGTGCGCAGCGGAAGCGTGAGGTGACACATTTTGTATTTACGTGTGAGACTTGTAAGAGTTCATAGGTTGAACATTGAGAACATGTAGGAATGGTGAGACTATTGGACGTTTCAGAATGGAAGTGTTAGGTGGAAGGTTTGAATATTATTCATGGGCTACTATGTAAATGGATGTTTTGATTGTATGTTCGATTGGTGAATCGTAGCATTGTTGTAGTATGGCTGTGTGACAAGGATGTTGGTGTTCTGGTTTTGTTGATGTTGTTGAGACCTTGTGGTGTCGTGTAACTTTATGTTCTTGTTTGTGTTGATTGCCTCGTTTCCATGGTGATGGTTCGAGTGTGTGTAGCTAATTCCTGTGTGGGGAATTAGGGGAGTGTTACCTAGGGTAGGGTAACGATCTTGTTGTGTTTCGGTTCTAGAGTGAACCTGTGTGTTGGTATCTTGGCTTTTCTTTGAGTTGTGAGTTTGTCGTCAAGTGCATTGTATGGGCTTTGCATCTTGTCGTTGTAGTTGTCGTCGTTGTCGTGTCGTTGTGGTAGTTAGCAAGGTGGTTTGTCAGTTGTGTTATTCGTGGTGTGACTTTTGTTGGCATGTTGGTTTGTTAGTCGGATGCGAGAGTCGTATCCGGAGTTGTTCGTATCGGTTAGATTTTCGAGGACGAAAATGTCTAAGTGGGGGAGAATTGTAACGCCCCAGTTTTTGTCAGTTTTAGTTAATCGAGTCTATTTGATTATTTTATTATTGACTTTTATTTGGCAATATATTATTTTTCATCGTTGTTGATGTTTTATCGCATTTTGAGAGCGTTTGAGAGATATTTGAGCTGAGGGGTATTTTGGTCTTTTGCTTGGGTAAGTTTTATGTTTTTATATAAATAGAAAGAAAAGAGAGAAAAATAGTAAGGAAGAGAAAAAGAGAAAGAAAGAAGGAAAAGAGAAAAGAAGAGGAAGAAGAGAGAAAAGAGGAGAAAAGGGAAAAAATCGCGGGAACTCCGTTTCAAGCGCGAATAATCGGGTAAGGGTGAGAAGTTTCAATTATATATTGCTTGTGTATGTATATGTGTATGTTTTCTTGATTGTTTTGGATAGTTTCATATAGTTTTCATTTTAGGTCGAAATGGTAAAAATGGTTAGAAATCGATGTTTTCACGGATGAATTTCGAAATAAATTGCGTAGATTAGTCGTATGAGGTTAGACCGAGATTATAGAAACTCGTTTGGTTGAAATCGGTTGATATTGTGAGTTTTGACATTTTTGGGTTTTGAGAATGTGAGATTTTGGTGAAAATCGAACGTCGTAGAATTATCGTTTTATGGTCCTAAAACGTTGATATATATTTGGTAAGGATTATTGTGTATTTGTTTCGTATCATAGAATTGAATCGGTCGGATTTTCGGGCAAAATAGCCGAAATCCGTAGCAGCCCGCAGGCGTACGGACGCGTGCTGTAGGTGGAAAATCCTGATTTTTCGGAAAACTTCGGAAATTCATATCTCTTGAACCGTAAGTCGGTTTTGATCCCCGTTCGAAGCGTTGGGAAGCTAACGAGATGTTCTTTCTAGGAAAAATAGTTTTGAGGTCTGAACCTAGTCCAATCGGTACAGTTTTTTCGAACCGTTTCGTAGTGTCGGGCGTCCGGTTTATGTTTTTGCGTTATTTTGAAATATTCATATCTTCTTCGTTGTTTATCGTATTTAAGTGTTTTTTATACCGAATCGAAGCTGTCGATGAGCACTTTTTGATGATGATAGAAAATATTATTTTTGGCCGACTTTTAGCCGACTTTTTCGAGAAACCGTAAAAATGGAATTTTGAGTTATTTTTCAATATTGTAAGACATATTATGATATGTTATGAGATGGCTTATGTGATGATTCTTTGATGGGAATTTGATGTTGTGGAATGGTATATTGGTGTTTGTGGCCATTTTGGGCAATTGTGTGCATTACTTTATATGTACTTGAAATACATGATTATTGTTAATGCATGAGCATTTGATGTTGGCATGAGTCATTAATGTGTCAAGTATCATGATATGCATTCTTGCATTGGAAGATTCATAGATGAATCAGTTTTATCGTCTTACGCCCTGAAATAATGGTAGAAGCGATTAATCACAATCAGTTTTATCGTCTTACGCCCTGAAATAATGGTAGAAGCGATTAATCACAAATGATTGTGCGCCCTGAAATAGTGGTCGAAAGCAATCCATAAACGTCGTTCGCCCTGAAATAATGGTTTATAGCGACGGGGAACATCGTAGGCCCGACGGGGAGTTACTCTATGTAACAAGCGATGATTCCAAGAGTTCCTGGGGGACTAATGAATTACGAGGTTGAGTCGGTACCGCATTGCATTTGCATAGAGTCGTGAGTCGGTCTCTATGATTTGCATTTATCATCTTTATAATGATGTGTTGGTGAGTAAACGTAAATGTGTATGTTTATGTGGAATGATTAAGGATTGTGAAAGTATGCATGATGAATATGCTTGATTATATATATATATATATATATATATATATATATATATATATATATATATATATATATATATATATATATATATATATATATATATTTATATATATATATATACATTGTGATGTATATGAGTGAGTTGGGATGAATTGTGGTGAGAATTATAAATGGATTGATTATGTGTGAGCTTGTGATAGCCTTGGTGAATTAGTTTGCATAAGAGATGAATGCATTGGTTGTGAGTGATATGTTTTGTGTATAAACATATGCATTATGTGTGAATATGTGATTATGTCGGTATGATTAATATATGTTATATTTTGTGGTGATGTGGTGGTGTGGTTCCATATGTCATAATCGTGGTGGGATTATGTGTGATATGTTTTGTATTGGTGGCATGCTATATGTGTTAGTATGTGATGTAATTGGTGAGAAATATTATATATGTGAATTTATCTGTGTTGTGGCATATTATTATGCAATCTTGTTATAGTTGTTATTTCTCACCCTTCTGCTGGAATATGCTTTTTATGGCATAGTGCAGATTGTCAGCTTTAGAGGCGTGGAGGCAAGTGGAAGAGTTAGATCTTCGTCTTTGCTTAGGTCTTGGTGTCTGCTCTGATACGTAGCACGGGAGTCGGGGAAACGATTATTTTATTTATGTATATAATTGTTGAATATATTTGGTATTACCTTTATATGGAAAAGTTTCCCAATTGAGGGTAACCTATTTTATGCTATGTATCAAATTTATGAGCAGGGAGTGTGTATTCTTATTTTAAAATGTGGCATCCTTGTTTCTGTCGGAAAAATAAATTTTTAGTTACTCTGATTTTATTAATTGTTATTTATTTATGATGGGGAATTGGGGTGTTACATTAGTGGTATCAGAGCAGGTCGGTCCGTCCGGCCAAGCTATTGAGTCAGTTGGTGTGACAGTTGAATACTGTCGTTGTTGTTTATCTCTTAGTACGTGATAGGTGTGTGGAACACTGTCAGTACTTTCTGGGTTTTCTAATCCTTTGTTTTCAGGATTGAGTTTGAGATAAGTGGGGGAGAAGTTGGTACTTCTCCATGTTGCTTCAGGTGTGGAGCGTTGGCTCAGTGTATTGTGAATTGCAAGATTGTAAGTGTTGTTCGGACAATGTTGTTCTCAGTTCCGAAGGGGATGCGGAGGTAAGGTTTATGTCAACTAAGGATTTGTGCCTTAGGTAGTTTTGTGTACAGGATGTAAGAAATGTTATTATAGTTTGGTAAAGACGGTTTATGCCCCATCGTGATTGTCGGCTGTCTATTGACAAATTGAGGAACTGATCACCCTTAATCTCTTGTTGATAGCAGACGGAAATTATGTTGGATGGAATAGGCGGGTCTTTCCGGCTTTGATAGTGTGTGAAATGAATTGTTTGGAATTTAAGGAGATGATTACAGATTGTTTTGATGAGTCGATGAAGATGCTAATATCGGAAGATGAAATGGATTAGAGGTTTTGGTGTGTTAGTCCAGTTGGGAAGTCATTGAGAGAGAATGATTGGGTTTTATTTAAGGACTGCTTCACAGAGAGTAGAGATTGAACTTAATTGGACGAAGGTGAATAGTTGAGGTTTATATCTGCTAAGTAAGTAGGAAACTCTTAGTAGATGGGAATAATATGTTTGTTTTGTCTGTGATGGTAGTGTTCTGGGAATTGGCAGGAAGTCGCAGTGATGGGCCGTCAGTTGGGCATAATTTTCAGATGTGTTTTTGGATGTAACATTGTGTTTGAGAATTCTTTTTGGTTGGTTGTTGATACATGTTGGAATTGCGGAATTGGACGGTCAGGAGAAGAAATTGGGTATGGATTACTAATAGTTGAATAGGGTAATGATTGAGAATAAGTGTCCACTTTCATGAACAGATGACTAGAATGGTTTGGTTGAGTTTGAGTGAATTACAATTGTTTGGAATGTTTGATAAGAGTGGTGAATTGTGTGAGTTGAGCCTTTGATCGATTTAATGTGACTGGTTAGGTTTGTTATCCTCGGAATAGGTTGTTATTTACTCGGTTAAGCTTGTATGTGAGTAACCAGTTACCCAGTGAAAAGTTTTGCAAAAGCTTTAAGGATTTATATCTTTTGGATTTTGGTTGGGAATTGCAACGTATAGTGATGGTATTTGGTGTTAGTAACGCGTCTCTAATGCTTATGGAGTAGAGGAATCGTATCTTCCATATTTAATTGGATAAGTTCGTAATGGCTTTGATGGAGGATATTCGGATCTGTTGTAAACTCAAAGGAAGAACAGGTAGAGTGTTTGGGATTTGAATTACAAGTGTCAAAAAGAGATGAAGTTTTATGCTAAGTTATTCAAGTGAGAATTTGGGTTGAAAAAGGTTAGTTTTCTTGGATATGTTATTTCAGAGGAGAGTATGGTAAGGGATTCATCGGAAGTAGATGTAGTTCTACATTGAGAGGCTCCGAAATTGGTTAAGGAGATTAGAAACTTTTGGACTCAGTTGGTTGTTATTACAGGTTATGGAAGACTTTGTTAAGTTCGTACTTCTGGTATCTCAGTTGACTTACAAAGGGTGAGTCGTTTGTTTGGATGTTCGTTGTGAGTAAGTTTTGGTGAGCTGGAGTAGAAGTTGTCTACGGCTCCAGTTTTGATTCTGTGTGATCCTAATAAACCGTTTGTGAGGTATTGTGATGTGTCTCTGAAGAGTGTGGTCAGGTGTTAATGCAAGGGGGTAAAGTCGTGGCTTATGCTTTATGACAATTGAGGATTTATAAAAGGATCTATACTCTTTTGGGTTTGGATTTGGTCGCGGTTGTATTGTGTTGGAATATTTGGAGGTATTATCTTTATGGTTCCAGATTCGAAGTGTTTAGTAATCACAAGGATATGGATTACTGGTTTGGTCTGAAGGCATAGAGGGTGAGACAGCGAGGATGGTTAAAATTCGTGACGAGTTATGAATTTGGCTCAGATTATCCTATTGGTAAAGTTAATGTCGTGCGGGATAAGTTAAGTTGGAAGTTTTTATACATGGTAGTTTTGATGGTTGCGAGTAATCAGAGTGCGCAGCGGAAGCGTGAGGTGACACATTTTGTATTTACGTGTGAGACTTGTAAGAGTTCATAGGTTGAACATTGAGAACATGTAGGAATGGTGAGACTATTGGACGTTTCAGAATGGAAGTGTTAGGTGGAAGGTTTGAATATTATTCATGGGCTACTATGTAAATGGATGTTTTGATTGTATGTTCGATTGGTGAATCGTAGCATTGTTGTAGTATGGCTGTGTGACAAGGATGTTGGTGTTCTGGTTTTGTTGATGTTGTTGAGACCTTGTGGTGTCGTGTAACTTTATGTTCTTGTTTGTGTTGATTGCCTCGTTTCCATGGTGATGGTTCGAGTGTGTGTAGCTAATTCCTGTGTGGGGAATTAGGGGAGTGTTACCTAGGGTAGGGTAACGATCTTGTTGTGTTTCGGTTCTAGAGTGAACCTGTGTGTTGGTATCTTGGCTTTTCTTTGAGTTGTGAGTTTGTCGTCAAGTGCATTGTATGGGCTTTGCATCTTGTCGTTGTAGTTGTCGTCGTTGTCGTGTCGTTGTGGTAGTTAGCAAGGTGGTTTGTCAGTTGTGTTATTCGTGGTGTGACTTTTGTTGGCATGTTGGTTTGTTAGTCGGATGCGAGAGTCGTATCCGGAGTTGTTCGTATCGGTTAGATTTTCGAGGACGAAAATGTCTAAGTGGGGGAGAATTGTAACGCCCCAGTTTTTGTCAGTTTTAGTTAATCGAGTCTATTTGATTATTTTATTATTGACTTTTATTTGGCAATATATTATTTTTCATCGTTGTTGATGTTTTATCGCATTTTGAGAGCGTTTGAGAGATATTTGAGCTGAGGGGTATTTTGGTCTTTTGCTTGGGTAAGTTTTATGTTTTTATATAAATAGAAAGAAAAGAGAGAAAAATAGTAAGGAAGAGAAAAAGAGAAAGAAAGAAGGAAAAGAGAAAAGAAGAGGAAGAAGAGAGAAAAGAGGAGAAAAGGGAAAAAATCGCGGGAACTCCGTTTCAAGCGCGAATAATCGGGTAAGGGTGAGAAGTTTCAATTATATATTGCTTGTGTATGTATATGTGTATGTTTTCTTGATTGTTTTGGATAGTTTCATATAGTTTTCATTTTAGGTCGAAATGGTAAAAATGGTTAGAAATCGATGTTTTCACGGATGAATTTCGAAATAAATTGCGTAGATTAGTCGTATGAGGTTAGACCGAGATTATAGAAACTCGTTTGGTTGAAATCGGTTGATATTGTGAGTTTTGACATTTTTGGGTTTTGAGAATGTGAGATTTTGGTGAAAATCGAACGTCGTAGAATTATCGTTTTATGGTCCTAAAACGTTGATATATATTTGGTAAGGATTATTGTGTATTTGTTTCGTATCATAGAATTGAATCGGTCGGATTTTCGGGCAAAATAGCCGAAATCCGTAGCAGCCCGCAGGCGTACGGACGCGTGCTGTAGGTGGAAAATCCTGATTTTTCGGAAAACTTCGGAAATTCATATCTCTTGAACCGTAAGTCGGTTTTGATCCCCGTTCGAAGCGTTGGGAAGCTAACGAGATGTTCTTTCTAGGAAAAATAGTTTTGAGGTCTGAACCTAGTCCAATCGGTACAGTTTTTTCGAACCGTTTCGTAGTGTCGGGCGTCCGGTTTATGTTTTTGCGTTATTTTGAAATATTCATATCTTCTTCGTTGTTTATCGTATTTAAGTGTTTTTTATACCGAATCGAAGCTGTCGATGAGCACTTTTTGATGATGATAGAAAATATTATTTTTGGCCGACTTTTAGCCGACTTTTTCGAGAAACCGTAAAAATGGAATTTTGAGTTATTTTTCAATATTGTAAGACATATTATGATATGTTATGAGATGGCTTATGTGATGATTCTTTGATGGGAATTTGATGTTGTGGAATGGTATATTGGTGTTTGTGGCCATTTTGGGCAATTGTGTGCATTACTTTATATGTACTTGAAATACATGATTATTGTTAATGCATGAGCATTTGATGTTGGCATGAGTCATTAATGTGTCAAGTATCATGATATGCATTCTTGCATTGGAAGATTCATAGATGAATCAGTTTTATCGTCTTACGCCCTGAAATAATGGTAGAAGCGATTAATCACAATCAGTTTTATCGTCTTACGCCCTGAAATAATGGTAGAAGCGATTAATCACAAATGATTGTGCGCCCTGAAATAGTGGTCGAAAGCAATCCATAAACGTCGTTCGCCCTGAAATAATGGTTTATAGCGACGGGGAACATCGTAGGCCCGACGGGGAGTTACTCTATGTAACAAGCGATGATTCCAAGAGTTCCTGGGGGACTAATGAATTACGAGGTTGAGTCGGTACCGCATTGCATTTGCATAGAGTCGTGAGTCGGTCTCTATGATTTGCATTTATCATCTTTATAATGATGTGTTGGTGAGTAAACGTAAATGTGTATGTTTATGTGGAATGATTAAGGATTGTGAAAGTATGCATGATGAATATGCTTGATTATATATATATATATATATATATATATATATATATATATATATATATATATATATATATTTATATATATATATACATTGTGATGTATATGAGTGAGTTGGGATGAATTGTGGTGAGAATTTTAAATGGATTGATTATGTGTGAGCTTGTGATAGCCTTGGTGAATTAGTTTGCATAAGAGATGAATGCATTGGTTGTGAGTGATATGTTTTGTGTATAAACATATGCATTATGTGTGAATATGTGATTATGTCGGTATGATTAATATATGTTATATTTTGTGGTGATGTGGTGGTGTGGTTCCATATGTCATAATCGTGGTGGGATTATGTGTGATATGTTTTGTATTGGTGGCATGCTATATGTGTTAGTATGTGATGTAATTGGTGAGAAATATTATATATGTGAATTTATCTGTGTTGTGGCATATTATTATGCAATCTTGTTATAGTTGTTATTTCTCACCCTTCTGCTGGAATATGCTTTTTATGGCATAGTGCAGATTGTCAGCTTTAGAGGCGTGGAGGCAAGTGGAAGAGTTAGATCTTCGTCTTTGCTTAGGTCTTGGTGTCTGCTCTGATACGTAGCACGGGAGTCGGGGAAACGATTATTTTATTTATGTATATAATTGTTGAATATATTTGGTATTACCTTTATATGGAAAAGTTTCCCAATTGAGGGTAACCTATTTTATGCTATGTATCAAATTTATGAGCAGGGAGTGTGTATTCTTATTTTAAAATGTGGCATCCTTGTTTCTGTCGGAAAAATAAATTTTTAGTTACTCTGATTTTATTAATTGTTATTTATTTATGATGGGGAATTGGGGTGTTACAGGTTTGGTCTGAAGGAATAGAGACAACGAGAATGGTTAGAATTTGTGATGAGTTATGAATTTGACTTGAATTATCATTTGTGAAGAGTTATTGTTGTATCAGAGGAATTAAGTCGGAAGTTTCTATGTATGTCAGTTTTGGTGGTCTGTGGATTAGAATTGTTTGAGCAATTCAGAGGCTTGTGTCTGGGGTGTAAGATAACACGAAAGAATGTGAACAGTAGTTGTTGGGAAGTATGTGAAAAGTTAGACTTTGGACGTAAGATGGGTAGTTTCGATGGTTACGAGTCATCAGAGTGCGCAGCAGAAGCGTGATGTAGCACATTTCATATATGTGTGTGCGACTTGTAAGAGTTCTTAGGTGGGACATTGGAGATCTGTAGGAATGTTGAGACCATTGGATGTTTCAGAATGGAAGTGTTAGGTGAGAGGCCTGAATAATGTTCATGGGTTACTAAGTAGATGGATGTTTTGGTTATAAGTTCGATTGGCGAATCGTAGCATTGATGTGATAAGGTTGTGTGACAAGGAGGTTGGTATTCTTGTTTTGTTGATGTTGTTGAGACCTTGTCGTGTCGTGGAACTTTGTGTTCTTGTTTGTGTTGTTGCATCGTTTCCATTGTGTTGGTTCGAGTGCGAGTAGCTAATTCCTGTGTGGGGGATTAGGGGAGTGTTACCTAAGGAGAGGGTAATGATCCTGTTGTGTTTCGGTTCAAGAGTGAACCTGAGAGTTGTGTTTTGTGTATTCTTTGAGTTGTGTGTTAGTCGTCAAGTGCATTGTATGGGTTTTGCATCTTGTCGTTGTTGTGGTCGTCGTTGTCGTGTTGTTTGTGGTGTGCCTTGTGGTAAGCCTGATGTTGGTTGATCGGATACGAGAGTCGTGTCCGGAGTTGTTCGTCTCGGTAATATTTTCGAGGACGAAAATTTCCAAGTGGGGGAGAGTTGTAACGCCCCATTTTCGACCATTTGATTTAATCGAGTCGATTTAATTATTTTGAGTATTATATTATTTTTATTTATGACTTTGGTGTAATAATATGTTGTTTTGTACTGTTATTATATTTTATCGCATTTTGGGATCGTTTGTGAGATAATTGAGAGTAAGGGTATTTTAGTCTTTTCCCTAATTATTTACTAAGTTAGTAAAAGAAAGAAAAAGAGAAAGAAATAGAAATAGAGAGAATTAGAAAAGAAAGAAAAATAGTAAGAGAAAGAAAAGGAGAAGAAGAAAAGAGAAGGGAAAGAAGAGAAAAAGAGAGAAAAAGAGGAAAAGCTAGGAATCAAAGAAAACAACTTCTAGGAATCAATTTAATCGGGTAAGGGTGAGAAACTCGATTATGGTATGATTGTGTATGATTATGTATGTGTTTGCTTGGATGTTTCTTGTCTTTCCATAACTTTTGAATTCTAGGTTGGAAATGAGAGATATGTGAGGAATCGATGTTTTTACGGTCGGAAATCAATATAATTTGCGTTGTATGATTACCATGTGTTTATGAATCATTGCTGATAATTGTTTTGCTGTTGGAATTGATTTGGAGTGGAAAATGAGGTTTTTTTGGGGTTTTGGATCGTGTAACCCGTAACAGCATTTTTCTGGTTCTGGTGTGATTCGCCAGGCGAATTTGGGATTCGCCAGGCGGATTGGGTTTTGCCACTAGATCGCCAGGCGAAGTGCTGGCGAAGGCAGATTCGCCAGGCGAATTAGTAAGTCTCCAGGCGAATTTGGAATGACAGAAATGGGGTAGCTTCTGTAACTCTTGGGGTTTTTCTAATTTGGTGACTCGCCACTAGCTCGCCAGGCGAAGTGCTGGCGAATGGAGATTCGCCAGGCGAAGTGCTGGCGAATGGAGATTCGCCAGGCGAAGTGCTGGCAAAGTGCTGGCGAATGGTGATTGGCCAGGCGAAGTGCTGGCGAAAGAGGTTTGGCCAGGCGAATTCTCAAGTGGCCAGGCGAATTTGGCTGTTTCTCAATAAATTCTTAACTTTTGAAAATTCATAACTCTTGATCCGTAACTCGGATCGGGATGTTCTTTATATCGTTGGAAAGCTTATGAAATGTTATTTCTATTAAAAATGGGTTGGAGGTCAGTAGATGAATTATATTTGTTGTGGTTTTGAGAAAGTGTTGTTTTGTCGGATTTTTACCGTCGTATTGGTATGCGAATAATGTGTTATCATGTTATATGCTTTTGATAGGTAACGTATAGCTTGTGTGCGGTTATATGACGTGAGTATATGTGATGAGATGTCGTGATAAGGTGTTGTGATGCGATGTTGTGATAACGTTGTTGTTGTGCGGTAAATACATTGTTTATGTGAAATTCAATGTATGTTGTGTGGTGACCTTTATGGTTTGAAATGCATTGTTTGAATTGTTTTGCAATGCATGAATGTGATGATGTTGAAGCATGTGACAAGTTGTTGTAAATGTTGTGGTGATGAATTATGGCCGAAAGGCAAGAAATTGCAATGTGTGTATTTAATGGTATATGCATGACTATATTGTGAAATATGTGTGCATTGCATGAGTGTATGTGGTCATTTTGTATGAGAAACATCATGACATGCATTCATGTGTCGCGATTCCGTGGAGAATCGGGTGTAATATCACGTCCCTGTTGGGTGTGAGTGATTGATTACACAAATGATCATTGAGGATCCTCTGAACATTGCGTAGTCAATGGGTGTAATCGTTGCGATGAGTTACACTTGATTCCGAGGGAATCTTCAGAATGATTGTGTGCCCTTGTGGGGTTTGAGCAATCGGATTGTGTCTGCGTGAACAATCCAGAAACATCGGATGCCATGATGGTATGAGCGATGGGGAAATATCGTAGGCCCGGCAGGGAGGATATTTCCATTGAGTTCTTCAATTGAGCTCGGGTGATGAGTCGGTACCGCATATGCATTGCATAGAGTCGTTGTGTCGGTCTCTGTGCATTTGCATAAATCATGAATGGATTGATTATGTGTGAGCTTGTGATAGCTTTGGTGTATTATTATGCATAGGTGATAAATGCATTGGTTGTGAGTAATCTGTTTTGTGTATAAACATATGATATGTGATGTGGTGGTTTGTTTTCATAGGTCATAATTGTGGTGAGCATTATGTGTGAAATGTGATTATATTGGTATAACCGTTATGTGCTATGTGGTTGGATTGTTAGGAATATGTTATGTATTGGTGTGGTACTCACTAGGGTAGAATGACTATGTTGTCGTTCCTAGTGATGTACAATTGAGTTGTCGTGTCCACTGGGGTAGAATGACTATGTTGTCGTTCCTAGTGGGATACTCATTGGGGTAGAATGACGATGTTGTCATTCCTAATGAGAGGTGCACTAGGGTAGAATGACTATGTTGTCGTTCCTAGTGAGGTATGTATTGGGGTAGAATGACTATGCTGTCATTCCCAGTTATGTGATACGTGGTATTGTCGGGTCTTGATTGGATTGGTGAATTATGCATGATGTATATGTTGATGTGGAATGAGTAGAATTGTGCAGGTGTGCATGGATGGATAAACATGAATATGTGTGTTTATGTTGAATGATAAGCATTATGAGGAATATGCTTGGTTTTATATATATATGCCTTGCGATATATATTGAGTGAGATGTGATGATTGTGACATAGTAGACATAACATGTATGTTTATGTGGAATGATGATAATGGTGAATGTATGCATTATGAAATGCTTGATGATATATTTATATTGTGATATATGATGAGTTGTGGTGAGAATATGTGTCATATGTTTATGTTGTAGTACATAATTATATGCATTTATATTATGGTTGTTTTTCTCACCCTTCTGTTGTTTTATGATGCTCTATGAGGCATTGCAGATTAGAGTTGCTGGAAGTCTTTTGTGAAGCTTTGTGTCTTCACCCTTTTTGTCGGTCGGCTCTGATATGTGACACTGGGTAGCTAGGGTGGCCGTTTGTGTTTATCGTGTACTATGTATATGTAGATTTTGGTTTGTTCATGTATAACTTGATGTATGACAAACTCTTTAGTTGATATATATATATATATATATATATATATATATATATATATATATATGAGGTTCAGTACAGATTTTCCGCTTTTATTCTGTACTTGAATATGTGGGTGTAAGGAACAAAGTTTCCTCTGTTATTTGCTACCCCACTATTGCATATCTTTATGGGCAGGTGTTGTATGAAATGTTTGGTTTCAATTGATGTGATTTCCCCGTCTATGCCATGATAATTTAAATATACTCGGACCAAATTCTGAATTTTTCTTTTATTGCTTTAAATGCATGTTTATTTGGGGGTGTAGATTGGGGGCGTCACATGGTGTATATTCACTTATGTTGTTCTTGGTCTAATATTCAATGCTCCCTAGTGAAAAACTCATCTAACATTTGTAAAGTACATTTCATTTTTATATTTATTTTAGAACTTCAACTCATTAATAATCAAATCCGTAACTTAGAATTTAAATGATATTGAAAAGTTATTACAAGTTAATAAAAGACACCTCATAATTTTATTAAAATTTATTTTGGTTTATTTCAAATTTGTTTCACTACGATTATTAGGTATTGTTCCCCTCGCGACTTTTTTCTTCAGAAAAAATGTCTCTTCAGGTTGAGTCTTTAGGTTGAAGGGTAGTATATTAACTACAAGTTTGAGGCTAAGCCTTGCCCCCTCCTCTTCTAAGGGTCACAATGTGAACTTCGATTTCTCACCTATGAATATTAATGGTTCGGTCGATCTCAAGTACTGCGATTTTAAGATATTGTCTCATAAATTCATTAGAATTATGCAAGAATTAGTTTTCTATTTGTATAAATATTATAAATGAAATATTAAAAACGATAACAAAGGCACTTAGATCGTACGAAGGTGGAGTTGTTTTTCTTCATGGTTTGTTGGTGCATAAGAATGAAGAAGAAGATGATGATGAAAAGAGAGAGAATTTTAACTAACTTTCTTTCTGAAGTGAAAAATGGTTACGAAATGAACTGATTACAAACTGAAACTTGAGTTTAGTATTTATACCATCAGAACAACTAAATGAAACTCAAATTAAATCTAAATGTAACTTAAATATGAATTTGGATTACACTTCAACATGATTACCGTAGGATAGAGCTGTCAAAATGGGTTAACCCATGTGAGCCGACTCGCCGCACCTGAAAAATAATAGGGTTTGGGTCTTGAAAAAAAAGTTCATTTAGGATTTGATAACTCGAAGCCCATCTAAAACCGAACTAGGTTAATAATTTTCAAACTCGTATTACAACATAGTTTTTTTTACTCAACCCTAAAATATTTAATACCCGTTAGAACCGGTCTGTTTAAAATCGAATAGTCCATTTTAGCTACTTTACCGTACGACATGCAAAACTTTTTGTAGAGAACTCTAGCAACAACCTTACATTCTAGCATCGGTCTTATATCATACATGATTCGAATTATTTATAGTATCTCATGATTCAAGTCCCGGTGAAATTTAAACTTCAGTTTCAAAAATTAGGATCGATTTTGCAAAGATTTAGATGAAATTATTAAAAACTAAGTGGTTTCTTGGTGAATGTTTGTTATAGCTTTTCCAATGTAGCTTCTAGTCTCAGGACGCGCGTCTTTTGCATTTCCACAGTAGAAACAAACATGCCTTTAGTTTCGTGGGTTTAAGAAACTGTTGAAATCATAGTTTTAAAAACCGGACCGGACCGGCCGGTCGGACCGGTTGGACCGAGAACCGGCCAGGTAACCGGCCGGGTTCACTTACTCGATCGGCCATGTCTTCGAACCGGTGTGAACCGGTGCGAACTGGAAAAACTGGGAAAACCGGCGGTTTTCGCAAACCGGCGGTTCAACTGCTTATTTTTTTTTTAAAAAAATTAATTTTTTTTTTAAATTTTTTTTGTTCAAATATATAGAAACTTTTCTCCAAAAATAATATTGATCATTCATTTGATTTAAGTGATACACAAATTAAGTTTCGTAATATCCACAAAACTATTTTTACTATTTTGTATTTATATTGATTGAAAAACCATCATACAAATATTTGTATAGAAATTTAAGAACACAAATTAAAAAACTAAATATAATATAATTTTAGACTTAACTGATTTCCATTATATATATATAGACTTGAAAATTTTATTATTTAGAATAATGTTAATATTTGTATTGTTTTAATTATTAACATTAAAACTGATTTTCTATTAACATTAAAACTATGAATTTAAATTAAACTCTGTTTAATTTAGACTCTGTTTAAAATTTACAATTAGACTCTGTTTAAAATTTGAATTTAAATTATGAACCTGTGAATTTATGATATGATATTTTCAAAAAATTTAAGTGCTAGTTATATTTTTTAGAGACTGAATCATCCGGTTCGACCGGTTTTACCGGTTTTATACCTATTATAATGACAGGTTTATTCAACCGAGTAATCCGGTTTGGTCATGCGGTTCGACCAATGATCCAGTGGTTCGACCGATAAACCAGTGACTCAGTATCCTCACCAGTTTGATGACCGGTCCGATTTTTAAAACACTGGTTGAAATCACGTAAGCATTGCAATAAGCAAAAAGGAAAAAATCCATCATTTATGGTATTTGTAAAGATAAAATATGGGTTTTACTCCTTTATTCCTATCTCTTTCGTAACATTTTTAAGATTTTAATCTTGTGTTCATCACATAGAAAATTTAGGCTTTTGAGATAAATTTTCAACACCTAACTTTAGAACAAGAATATGTCACGGTTCTCATTTTTTGAAAACTATAGAAATCGATAAATCAAAAGGTGCAAAATTCTTGTTTGTATTACTGAATAATTCTAGTATTAAATTGTTCTTTTTAAAACTAAATTTTTGGCAAAATTTTTTAATAAATTGTCAGAATCTGTAAGTGTTAGCGCGAATATATTTTAGGCAATTTATGAATACATCATCCAAGTTTTTTAGATATCGCGCAAAATTCCGCTTATGCTTCCTGATTCTGAATGTGCAAATCCGGACGCGTCATGACCTTAAAAAAAAATATTTGTTCCGGATATGTAGATCTGGAATAATTGTTGATATATTTGAACCTGCATAATCACTTCTCCTTCCCATTCTCAACCTTTCTTCTTCCACACTCACCTTCACCAACCTAAAAAATCATACTTCATCAATATCATTTCTCACTCAAAAACTTTAACTTTTTGGTGCAACAAATCAAAGGGAGCAAGAGAAGATTGAATTTCATGTGAATATTCAACTTCATCCACTACATTGTTCACATTATCAATCTACTTTTTGGAAAAAAAACAAGTTACGCTACTTCTGGATGTGTAAATCCAGTACGTATTGAGCATGAACTTGTCCGGATGTGCACATCCGGAAAAATGTCTGGAACTTATTAATTTTAATTTTCAGCAATTTTTAATAGGTTTTAGTTATATATATATATATATATATATATATATATATATATATATATATATATATATATATATATATATATATATATATATATATATATATATATATATATATATATATATATATATTGTTCTATTATTGTTTATAAATAGATATGGTGCACCCCGATAACATCTCAAAAGAATTAGTTTCACCGATTTCTCCGAAAGTTGGAGGGATTATCTTAAAGTCGGTTGATGTTGGGGGTGACTTTAATAACAAGCAAGAGTTTGATGATCGTGATAGCATGCTCGCATATATTCGTAGGATGGCTATCGGGCTTGGCTTCGGTGTAAATATCGGAAGATCGAATAATGGTTCTGAAAGAAGAAAGGCTTTTGTAACTCGGTCTCCTTCGTATTATGAGCACGTTGACAAACTCTTTTCGGACTCACCGACTCCTAAATCTCCACAAAGTGCCATGAAAGGAACTCGCATTATCATACCGGCTCCGACACCGATTCCACGAGTTCCGACTCCGAATGCACCGCTTCCGACACCGATTCCACCTATAATTTCCTTTATCGACGAGATGTCGGTTTTTATGCACAAGCATATCGACGGTATCATCGATGTTGTAGGGGATGGTAATTGCAGTTACTGAGCCATTTCGGCTCTACTCGGTAAAGGAGAGGAAGGTCATGCACTTGTCCATCATCAACTTATCCTAGAGTTGGAGACGCATAAAGAAGCATACTTGCGTTTGTATGAAAATCAAGAAAAATACGACAAGGTTTACGAGTCACTTGTTCCGTGGTTGAGTGGCCTGGCCCGGTATCGAAATGGATGAGCTTCCCCGAGATGGGTCATCTTATCGCATGCGCGTACGATATGGAGTGTATTGACTTGACGCGATACAGTTTTTCGGAAACCTTGTTTCCACTACACACCGCACCACCGTCCAATCCAAATGATCACATGATGTGTATCGGATGGCTTGCGAAATCAAGATATTTTGTACAAGTTATCTTGAAACCCGGATGCCCCATACCACCTAAATCACCGCAATGGGTGGCGCATGCAACTGCAATTGCCGAGTCGTGGCCGGATAGTTTTGTTGAAAGGATGCTTGAATTCGAAAGATTGAACAAAATTGAAAAGGCATCAAATGCGGAAAAGTCTAAAGGTCAAGCTCCGATAGATTTAGACGGAGACTTTTGTTTTAACTCTTTTGTATAATCGTACGACAAAATGTACATTTTTGAAGTGAAATATATTGAATTTTTATTCATATGCCTTTTTAATGCACTTATTAAGTTTATTCCAATGAAAGCATTGCAATTGGTTGCATAACATAGTCAATTCTGATTGAAAAATGTATCAGTAAAATATTCTGATTTGCAGATCCGGGAAAGTTCCAGATATACACATCCGGAACCAATATTTATAGGGTTTTCCGTATCTGCACATCCGGAAAGAACTTAGGCAGAAATTACTTTACCCTAAGTTTTCTATAAATTAGGGGTTTCATTTGATATCTTTCACACAAACTCAAAATGTCTCAATTGTATGAAATCAAGTTTTGTTGGTATGTCGCAAGTGTCTCCTACACCGACGACAAAACACGCGGTCGCACGTTTAAGCTAATGAGGGACATCTCCATCGGCGAGATCATTGACGACATCGAACATCTCCTACCTTACGGAGACAAACGGAAGGTTGCGAAGCTTGAGTATCGTTCACCTTCGGTTGACAACGAAGGGAACGTCGCTTACAGCCTTGTTGAGCTCAAGAATCAAGAGGATGTTAGAGCGATGTGGCAAATTTTTTTCGGTTATGAAGAACGATTCCCGCTCGAGTTCGAGGCGGCCGTCAAAATCCGAAGAACGGTCGATGACATATTAGCGATCTGCAAGCGTCCACCGAGCTATTGATCTTGTAATATTTAAATTTCTGTCGATGTAATACCGAATTTCTGAATGTAATCCCGATTTTATTTTATGAATGTGAGAAATATTGTTGGATTTTTGGTGTTCTGCATCTGGTTTTATTCCGGATTTGCAAATGCGAACTTTTACCGGATGTGCACATCCGGATAAAACTGAAAAATTCAAAAAAATGGTGCGTCTGAATTTGCACATCCGAAACAGAAGGGTATTTTTGCAAGCACACAAGGTGCCTTGTTAAATGTAATTCATAGTGTCGAAGTCGAAGTCGAAGCATTCATGTGTCGAATAGTTTCGACAGATTCATTTTTAGATTTGATTGGATTCTGTTTTGATTAGATTAGATTTTATATGAATTAGATTAGATTTGATATTTTGGGCTTTTAGAGTTTTGGGCCTTTGTAAATCTAAATCTATAAATAGGGAGTTTCCCTTGTCCATTGTAACACAATTGCATTCACAGTTTGCAGATTAGCAAGTGAATAATAGCAGTAGAAGAAATCCCACAGTTCGTGGGTAGAAACATTTTTCTCCAAATATTTCTCTTCTCTCTCTTTTCTTTCTTGCTGTTAGTTTGTTCTTTTCTTCTTTCTTTGTTCTTCATTGTCATTACGTATTGTTTGTGGGTTGGTGATCAATCTTGAGATCAAGATTGAAGCGAAATCATCATAGGGTGTGGTGAATTTCCAACATCTGGTATCTAGAGCTCCGGTTGCGATTCAAGGAGGAAAATCGTGATGGCTATGAATCATTCAAATGGGCACTTTTCGGTGACCCTACCAATTCTTAAGAAAGATAATTATGAGAATTGGTGCAAGCAGATCAAGGTGGTTTTCTGTTATCAAGATCTGTGGGATCTTGTGAAGGAAGGAGTAACACCGCTTGGGGAGAACGCGACGGATCAAGAAAAGGCTGCACTCAAAGATTTGAAGAAGAAAGATTATAAAGCGCTGTTTATAATCCATCAATGTGTTGATCCAGATAACTTTGAAAAAGTTAGCGATGCAGAATCAGCAAAGGAAGCATGGGAGATTCTTGAAAAGTCATTTGGAGGTGCAGAGAAGGTGAAAGAGGTGAGGTTACAAACTCACAAGAGAACCTATGAGTTGCTTCAGATGGAAGACAACGAAAGTATTACAGATTTCTTCACCAGAGTTACAAAACTGGTGAATCAAATCAAAGTATGTGAAGAAACGCTGACGACGAAAGCAGTAGTCTCAAAGATTTTGAGATCGTTGGCTCCTAAGTTTGACCACGTGGTAGTAGCCATAGAAGAGTCGAAAGACTTTTCAGTATTGACGAAGGAAGAGCTTCAAGGGACGCTTGAGTCTCATGAACAACGGATGGTTGAGAGAGCTGCAGGAAAGTCGAAGAGTGATATGGCTTTGCAGGCGCAGTCAGAAAATGAAAGGAAAGGCAAAAGAAACGTGAATGGCAACAAAGATAGAGGAGACAGTAATTTGACTCAGAAGAAACCTTGGAACCAAGGCAACCAAAGAAGTGGTGCTGCAGGTAGAGGAAGAGGTGGTGGTCGAAAGCCATACAAAAGTCACATTCAATGTTTCAATTGTCAGAAGTATGGCCACTATGTTAGTAACTGTCCAGAAAAGAAGAAAAATCAAGAAACTGATGCAAATCTGGCGAAGCATGAAGAAGAATAGATGTTGCTGATGGTCACAACGAAAGATGAAGAGAGATTCCAAGATCAGTGGTACTTACACTCAGGATGCTCATCACACATGACTGGAAGGAAAGATTGGTTTGTCAACATGAAGCCTTCGTCGAAGAACACAGTGAAGTTTACAAATGACAACACTCTAGCAGCTGAAGGTGTTGGTGATGTTCTGATTATGAGGAAAGATGGCAAAAGGTCAACAATTTCCAATGTGTTGTACATACCAGGCATGAAGAGTAATTTGCTCAGTATAGGGCAGCTTGTCGAAAAGAACTACAAGGTAGTTGTCGAAGACAAGATGATGAGAGTTCTCGACGCAGGTGAGAGGTTGATCTTGAAGGCACCAATGTCTCAGAATAGGACCTTCAAGATTGAACTAAATGTGATGGAGCACAAGTGTCTAGCAACAGCAGCCAGCAAAGATGAGTGGTTATGGCACTTTCGACTAGGCCATCTCAACTTCAATGACATCAGAGAGCTGAAGAGAAGAAATATGGTTTCAGGATTACCAGAAATCGACATTCCAAGTGAAGTCTGTGAAGAGTGTGTTCAGTCAAAACAACACAAGAATAGCTTCAGCAAGGATGCAGGAAGGAAGTCAAAGGCAATACTTGAAGTCATATACTCTGATGTATGTGGTCCAATCCAGGTGGATTCGATTGGTGGAAACAGATATTTTGTCACGTTTATAGATGATTTCAGTCGAAAGTTGTGGACTTACCTCATCAAGAAGAAAAGTGATGTGATTGCGGTATTTTCCAGATTCAAATCCATGTTCGAAAGACAGAGTGGTCGAAAGCTGAAAATTCTGAGGACAGATGGTGGTGGAGAGTATGTGTCGAAAGAGTTCGATGCATTATGTGAAAAAGAAGGGATTGTGCATGAGGTGGTGCCACCCTATACACCACAGCAAAATGGATTTGCAGAACAAAAGAACATAACCATCATGAATATGGTGAGAAGTATGTTGAATGGAAAGCATCTACCCAAAGAATTATGGGGAGAAGCAGTTTCGACAGCAACGTATATTTTGAACAGATGTTCGACGAAGAAGCTTGAAGGAGTTACACCAGAAGAATGTTGGTCTGGTGTCAAGCCAAGCCTCAGTCACTTGAAAGTGTTTGGATCTATAGCACATAGACATGTGCTAGATCAGTTGAGAAGAAGCTTGATGACAAGTCGAATCAGATGATCTTGATAGGATATCATTCGACTGGAGGTTACAAGTTGTTCGACCCAGTGAATAAGCAGGTAGTGATCAGCAGGGACGTGATCATAGATAAGCTTAAAGAATGGGATTGGAAAGAGAAAGCCAAGAAGGATTCAGTGAGAATCTCTTGTGAAGAACCAGCCACTGAAGTCGAAAGAGAAGTTCGACAGGAACCAGTTGCAGATGAAGCAGGTTCAAGCAGACCTCGACAAACAAGACACATGCCTGCAAGGTTGCAAGAATGTGTAATTACATCAGATGATGTGGTCGATGAAGAGGGTGAGCTGGTACATTATGATTTCTACGCAGATGTCGAACCAGTCAATGCAACTGAGGCATTGAAAGATTCGAAGTGGGTGAAAGCAATGAATGAAGAGTTAGAGTCCATCGAAGTCAACAACACCTGGTCACTTATCGAATTGCCTCAAGGCAAGAAGGCAATTGATGTGAAGTGGGTTTACAAGGTAAAGGTGAATCCTAGAGGAGAAGTAACTCGACACAAGGCGATACTTGTGGCGAAAAGATTTCTTCAGAAGGAAGGAATCGACTTCGATGAATTGTTTGCACCTGTTGCTAGAATTGAAACAATCAGGTTAGTTGTTGGTCTAGCAAATATGAACAATTGGCACACATGTCAGATGGACGTGAAGTGTGCATTCCTTAATGGCCCCTTAGACGAAGAAGTTTATGTCGCACAACCAGCTGGGTATGTGAAACAAGGCGAAGAAAGAAAGGTCTACAGGCTGCATAAAGCCTTGTATGGACTTAAGCAAGCTCCAAGAGCTTGGAATAAGAAAATCGACAGCTTCTTAAGGGAAAAGGAATTTGTGAAGTGTACAACTGAGCATGGAGTATATGTAAGAAGAAGCAATGGCGAATTGCTTATACTATGTCTCTATGTCGATGATTTGTTGATAGCAGGAAGTTGCAAGAAGGAGATCGAAGATTTCAAACATGATCTAAGCAAGGAGTTTGAAATGTCAAACTTGGGAGATCTCTCATATTTCCTTGGCATCGAATTCTACAAGACTAATCGAGGTTTGATGATGCACCAACGAAGATATGCAGGCGAAATACTCAAGAGATTTGAGATGCAAGATTGCAACTCAACTTTGACTCCAGCTGAGACCAGACTGCAACTGTCGAAGGATCCAGACGAAGATGATGTCGACCCAACCCAATACAGAAGACTTATTGGGTCACTTAGATACCTTTGTCACACAAGGCCTGGCTTAGCATACAGTGTTGGTATGGTAAGTAGATTCATGCAGAAGCCAAAGGTATCACACCTAACAGCGACGAAGAGGATACTGAGGTATCTGAAAGGGACTCTCGACTATGGCATTTTATTTCCTGCAGCTGACGAAGGGAAGGAATGCAAGTTAGTGGGATACACAGACTCTAGCTGGTGTAGTGATGCAGAAGATAGAAAATCCACAGCTGAATATGTGTTTATGTTAGGTGGTGCACCAGTTGCTTGGAGTTCGAGAAAGGAGCCAGTAGTGGCATTGTCATCATGCGAAGCAGAATATATAGCTGCTTCTCTTTGTGCATGTCAAGCAACCTGGATGGTGAACTTGGTTGAAGAGATTACAGGGAAGAGTCATGGAGCAATTACCATAAAGATCGACAGCATGTCAGCTATCAATTTGGCGAAGAATCCAATAGCTCACGGTCGAAGCAAGCACATCAAAATGAGGTTCCATTGTCTTCGAGAGCAGGTAGCAGAAGGGAAGATGAATTTGGAACATTGCAGAACTGAGAATCAGATTGCAGATATCATGACGAAGGGAGTGCAGGTCGAAGTATTCAAGAAGCTAAGATCGATGATGAATGTAGATAGTTTAGACACAATGAATTAGGTGGTGTGTTAAATGTAATTCATAGTGTCGAAGTCGAAGTCAAAGCATTCATGTGTCGAATAGTTTCGACAGATTCATTTTTAGATTTGATTGGATTCTGTTTTGATTAGATTAGATTTTATATGATTTAGATTAGATTTGATATTTTGGGCTTTTAGAGTTTTGGGCCTTTGTAAATCTAAATCTATAAATAGGGAGTTTCCCTTGTCCATTGTAACACAATTGCATTCACAGTTTGCAGATTAGCAAGTGAATAATAGCAATAGAAGAAATCCCACAATTCGTGGGTTGAAACACTTTTCTCCAAATATTTCTCTTCTCTCTTTTCTTTCTTGCTGTTAGTTTGTTCTTTTCTTCTTTCTTTGGTCTTCATTGTCATTACGTATTGTTTATGGGTTGGTGATCAATCTTGAGATCAAGATTGAAGCGAAATCATCATAGGGTGTGGTGAATTTCCAACATGTCTAAGAAACTTGGATGGTGTGTTAAGAAATTGCCTATTTTTTTTTTTTTGTTGTAGATCACAACAAATTGAAACTTGAATGTTAAACTTTATGTTTTGAGTTTATGTAATAATAATTTGTATTAGTACTATTCATGGTATCAATTTGAATATTATTGATTTTGTTGGAATATACAAAACATTAATAAAATTTCATGATCAATTAGCGTATTAAAACTTTGAGATTTCTTGTGTGATTTTAATTTCCATGATGATCATGGTCATGCACAACCAATCAGACGTATACATGAGCCACTTTGAAACATAACTTAGAAACATGTTTTTACAGCTAAAACAAATCTTTTATTCCCTCCGTCTCATAAAAAGTGTCTCATTTGTATTTTTTCTTTGTCTCAAAATAATTGTCCATATACATTACCAATGTTGTAATTATTATTATTTTTCCACTACTATACCCCTATTCATTAAATTTCACTTTATTCAACTACTTTATCAACTACATTTAATAGGGGTATTTTAGTAAATGACATTAACTTTTTCACTACAACCAACACATCTAATCATTTTCCTAAGAACCGCGCATTGCTCAAATAGGACACTTTTTATGAGACGGAGGGAGTAGTTTTTTGCACAGTGAATGTAATTATCGCGTACAAACAAGCTAGCATGAGCCAAATGTCTTATATTTCTCAGTTATCACAACTTAAATATTCACATGCATGCATGATTATTCATTCTACGGCACGTGCTTAAGTTATAGTAAAGATAAGATAAGATGATATTATTGGTGTTTTACGTTCGTGGAGATGTGGAATCAATATTTACATGTATGAGTTAGATACTATTTCAATTATTAGTATTCGTTTTTTTGGTTTGAAATGGAAAGAAAAAAAAAACATTATTATCGTTTATTTATTTGAGTTACAAACAAAAAAAGTGGAATCAATATCATGACAACACTCACTTGACATTTTCATTAAAAGAAAAACCTATTTTAAAAAATATGACATCAGAAGAAGACAAGTATCTGTCTCTTATTTTATTTGTCATGTTCTATATTCATGCAACTACTTTTACTGTTATATTTGTCGGATTAAATGTCCACAACAGTCTATATAAGATTAATTTTTATACTTTATTAATTTAAACAATATTTATACTTTATACTTTAAGTTAATCACTCTCTTGATCAACAATTATCAATTATTGACAACGCAAACAATCTTTACACCTTTAGAACATAAAATAAATTGTTTTAAATTGTTTACTTTCATATGTTTAAATCCATAAAACAATAAATTTTAAGTGTTTACTATAAATATTTTTTTAATAATCTTGACAATTTTTTTATTCGAAAGACTAAAAAATATACTTAATTTGACTTTTTCCTGTAAGATCCTCCTATAAATTTCACTAATATTAAGGGTAAAATATTTAAATTCAATTTGTTGAAAAATATGCTACTTTTACATGATAATTGACATTATACTATAGAATAATTTTGGTCTTCTGTTGATAAATTACATTGAAATATTTTTATTTAAAAAACTGTTAATATGTGTAGAATTTTGTAAACAATATTATATTAAACAATAAAAAAATTTAAAAATCTTATAATTAAAGACAAGAAGAATTATTAATTAAGTTTAAAATAACTAGAGTTAATTTTAAAATTATCATAGAAGAAATTAACATTCAAATAATAACAAAATCCTAAAAAAAATTTAAAATTATCATAAAATAAATCAGCATTCAAATCATAACAAAATTCTTAAAATAACAGTGTCAACTTTTATTTGTCATGCATTTTACATTAATAAATTATATCTTTTATCATCTTTTTTTCTAGTTTAATCTTTTATCATTTTTTTCTAGTTTCAAACTAGTTCTCTAACATTACAGTTTTTTAAAGTATAGCTTTCCTAAAACCTTAGCTGTTTTGCATATTTTAATTTTTACATCTTTTATTTATTCACTAATCATATTCATACCTTACAGCTTTATCTCATTCCCAAATAGTGTGAAAATATTTATTCATAACTCAATCTTGTATCACTTGTTTTGCAGTCAAACACTACTAAATTTCATATTAATATGCTCAGTGATTTCAGATTAACTGTTACTGCTGTAAATTTTCAAAAACTTGATTAATATTAATATTATTTATTCATATTATTATTAGTATTATTTTTTTACCATATAAAGTTACTATATCTTTCACAAAATTAAAATCCTGCCATGTTTTTATTATTTTTTTCAATATATTTTTTCTTTTTGTGCAGTGAAAAAATTATGGATGGATACCCATTGGCCATTGTACTGCATGGATGGACCACCACTTCATTGGATCCAGGCTGCCCAGATCTCATCAAACTGCAAAATAGAAGAAAAAACCAATTTGTCTAAAACACTAAATGTCGATCGACTTAAGGAACCGACAAAACCTGCAAAAGTCTCAAAACCTTGGACCCAAATGTACGGCCCACAAACATACCAAAATCCGGCCACCACAATTCCTGGCCACAACCACAAAAACTTGCCAATGTTGCACTTATCCTCACTCCCTGTTCTGTTTCAACCTAGTCTCTGTTTTACATGGTTAAAAAAGTTTGAAGTTTTTACCATAGAAAAATGCCGCTTAGAATTACGCTCTCCCCCAAAATTTCTGATCACATTTTAAAACTTTTAGCATTCTTCGGCCCTAGTAAGTTACCAGCTCCCGACTGAGCTGAAACATCGTGCTGAAAGGGGCAACTGGCACCATTCCTGCACCCCCTCTGGCTATTAAAATAAATGCATGGTTTCTTGCTTTTGTGTTTCACTTCTCCTTGATTATTATGTCCCAATTTCATATCTTGGAAGTTACTATGACGGTTACCTATTTGAGGGTCCGGCTTATCTTGTCCATCTGCACCATGTTGCCTAATGAGGTTTTTATAATAGTTGGCATCCTTTACAGCAGATGCTGAACCTGTACTGGTTTGATACGGCTTTGTTCTAGCAGTGGTTTGTCCATGGTTGAAAACAGTATGCAGGTTCCCGGTAGGAGGAGGCAATGGAGCTGTGCTTGGTTCACTAGAAGACATGGAAGCAAAAGCAAAAGACGCAGGTCGCTTCGCCCCAGATGCCAGAAATGAATCTGGCTGAGGCTGGGAATTTAAAGCAGTTGGCATTCCATTTGACAGGTGAAAATTATTGTCGACAGGTCTGGGCGTGTGAGGTGTGGGTGTAGGTGTGGGCACAAAAACTGAGGGGGATACTGGTTGACCAGACACCGCCGGCCTAGAAAATGGAACTGATGCAGTTGCTGGCCTATCATGTGGAGAAGTCACTGTAGAATATGATGGAACTGGAGCAAACAGAGATGCTGGCTTACCAGATGTAGAATTCAAATATGAAACTGATGGATTTGCATGATTCAACCCAGAAAAACCCACAGAACTAATGTGTGTATTCCTAGAAGCTGACATGTCAGGTGTAGATGTAAAAAAAGGAGATGATGGAATAGCAGGTTTCAATCCAGAAGAGGGTAAAGACACTGCATTTGAGGATGCACCTACATTGGAGGCTTCATTGATCAAACTCTCGATCATTTTTGGGTCACTAAATATTTTAACTAGAAGATCCATATCAATTAAGCCTCCGTGCTCATTACTCTTAAGGATGGCTGCCACAGCATCAGAGGCTGCCACTACATCAGCTTCCAAACCAGAAGATGCCCCGGTAAAAGGCAATAAACAGGCAGCCGGGGATACAGTGCCAGAGGTATTACGGTCTGAATTAATGGAAGTTGTTGCTGACATATACTGATGCAAATTCGGAGACTGAACATTGGGGTGAGGGTTCACTGCTGCCTCCAATTCAGGCGAATTAGCCATGGATTCTTCTTCTTCTTCCTCCTCAATGGGAGTGATAGGGATCAGAGGAGTAATGCTACCATCATAATCTTCTTCTTCTACATCCAGAGAAACGGAAGGGCTACATACCCAAACGCCAGCCAACAATGTCACTAACAAGAGAAAATGAAACAACACAAGGCTTTCTTAAGTAATGCAACACTTTACCTAGGAGGAATGGCAGAGAGTCGGGGATAAACTGCTTCAAGGACTCTTATTTCTCTCAACTTCTGAACATCTTTCTCCCTACTTTCTTCACCAGCTGCAAGTAGCCAACGAGGACTGAAAACAAACTGTATGGAAGAGTAAATAAATCAACATAGTGACAAAAGAATCTGAAACAACCGGTTAAAGAAAGCAAAGTATGAAACATAATAGTTTGACAAAAAAAAAATCTGAAACAACCAGTTAAAGAAAGCAAAGTATGAAACATAATAGATTAACAAAAAAATTACAAGGTGAAATAAATATTAATAACAAAGAGACTAAATAGCATGCAGTAGAGAAATACCGGTAGAGGGCATTCCCATTTTATCTTTGGAATGTGGGAGAATTCAACCTTGGATTGGTTCAGGAAATGACTACTTTCAAACCCAGGAGGTAAATCAATAGAATCATTAGTACTAGAACTCAACAATGACGACGCCTTTGCTTCAAGATTATCGTGCGATACCAGACCAACTTTTGACGGGAAATCTTCAGACAAGAACAATTTTACCTGTCAGGTCATATGAATCACTATGAGTACTAAAAGAGAAAGTGTACATCACAAATAGGTTTGAATTATAAAAGACTACTTAAAAAGCAGTCACAGAAATATTTATACATTACAACTCTATCTATAAATCCTAAGATATGAAATTCAAGGCTATCTATAAGCCTCACTCAACACAGGCAACAGACCAAATTAGACACATGATTGAGCACGGAGATATGAAGGGCAGAGGTCCAAATACACATTTTTAAGTGTTACTGCTGCAGAAGGTAAGGCAGAGAACAGAGACACGTCAGTTGTTGTTGGCAATGTCATGTCATGGGTACTAAAAGAGCAAATAGACAAGGATGTAAGGAGTTTCAGAGCTTTGTGTTGTTTAAGAGCGAAAGGGGAAAGAATAATAGCAACTCGGGGTATATGTTATGATGTACCAGAGCATTTTGCCTCCCATGACGTATTTGATATTCCCCAAAACTCCTCCAACTTGTGTCAGCACGTAATCAGAGACCCTTTTTTTTTAAAATACGTAACTTCCATACAGCATTTTGCCTCCCATGACGTATTTGATACTCCCCAAAACTCCAACTTGTGTCCGCGCATAATCAGAGACCCTTTTTTAAAAATACATAAGTTGCAACTTGCTCGTGAAACGCTCCTGAACTATCCGACACTTTTCTTTACATCTCAACATAATTTATGTTGAATGTTTAAACTCGGCTCATTAATTGCAACAAATGCAATTTATGCCACTAATTTAAATCCTAATTCCAATTTCCTACTCATAAATTGCAACATATGCGATTTATATCACAGTTTCTTCACCAGTATTCAAACTTTCATCGCTGTTTCCTATCATTGTCAATTCATCGCTAAACTGGATACGTAATTCCAATGTTTAAGAGGTATGTTCTTAGTTTGAAGTTTGGATTTTTTTCATCTCTCAACCTTCAACTTCCCAACAGTCCAATCCCTTAATATATTTCATCATAAATAACGGCATTAACGGAAGATGCACATAACACCAAAACAACCATGTTTTGTGTCAAAACTTAGTATGCATGGGCTTATTTCAGAGTTATGCTTTCTTCCATAATCAGGGAATTTCCCTTCATGCTTTTAGCTAGTTATTTATCAATAACAGAATTAGAACATTTGCTTGAATGTTAATCCTGATCATTTTTCATAAAAAATGCTTTCACCATATAAAGCTAATTACCCAGGATTTCAATAAATTTTCCTAATTGTGAGCAGTGTATACAGATATTAAATCCATCACAAAATTGCCAATACTGGTCTTTCCTCAAATGTGAACATAAACAAATCGAAATTAGCAGTTCCAATAACAACCAATTAATTAGTGTTTCCATCTGAACATAGTCAAAATCTCGATCTAGTATGATCGTATGATTTTACGATCTTCAGAGATTGGGGATCCCAACCACAGTTTGACACGCAATATAGCGGAATCACAATACTTGAACGTTGGAACAGTAAGATAGGAGAGTTTTAAGTAATCCAAGTAGCCCCGACACTTCTGAAAAAAGGCGTGTCCGTGTTGGCCACCTGCACCGACACTTGTGATTATGTTTAATTTATTGATTTTTTCAAACTATTATCCGGTATCGCCGTGTCAGTGTCGGAGCTGTGTTCGGGGTGTCCGTGCCTTGATCAGAAATTGGTTGTGGGTCCCAATAGATTTTCTGCAATCTAGGATTATATGATTTTCGGCAAACCAAGGGCTTGATCAAAAATTAGTTGTGGGTCCAAACAGATTTTCCGCAATCTAGGACTATATGATTTTCAGCAAACCAAAGGCTTGGTCAGCAACTTGTTGCAGGTCAGGTTTATCCACCCGATAGCTAAAAACCTAAATTTCTGGGTGTACATGGAAACCCTAAGCCCAATTATGAGTATACATCACCTGCAATGCATCTCTTCTTTATTATTATTAAAAAGATGGTGTTTAATATGTCCCTATTTGGGGATATAAGGTTAGTTTGTTGGTTGTGGTGGAGGAGTTAAACAGCTCAATGATGAGGAGGTCGAAAGTTTGATCCTCATTCTTGGGATAATACTAACAATACTAATAAGTCGTTTTAAAAAAATGAGTATTTATATATTTGGAGTTCTTGAGGTGTATTTGATAGGGCTTTAGCTTAAATTAGTTTGACCTATGAGTTGTATAATGACCTTTTAAGGATTTTGGATTTAAGTTCCAACTATAGTATGCGTGTATAAATAAATATATCTATGTACACACACACACATGTGTGTGTGTGTCTTTCAAATTTTCTGTAGAGTTTTGTGATCCATGTTATGATCCCGCGATTTACAATTTCGCTCTGTAGGGTATTGTGATCCCTGTTATGATCCCGCGATTTACAATTTCACTCTGAAGGGAATTGTGATCCATGTTATGATCCCGCGATTTACAATTTCACTCCCTTCCTGATTTTAAATTAAATCAAGGTTTGGACTTTCAAGGATATTAATGGCATGCAATTAATAACCTAACTTAACGAAAATACACTTAAGCACACGTATGGTGCCAAAATAATCAGATGGAGAAAATAATTCTTGCCCAATCGAGCATAATATAAAAATTTCATTTGAAGTAGTTCGCGAAGAAACGCATAATAATATGATACATCCATAAAACTCGTGTTAAGTTTCCTAACCTACAAAGAATTTCTATGAAATTGGTCCACAATGACGCTGTTGATATAATTCAGCTACTAATCTCAAGTAAAATAACTAAATATTTCAAACAAAAAAAATAGTATATATTTAACTACTAAAACTTAATCATTCATAACTACCTCACCAAAAATCTTTAGTTATAATAAGAATTTCTCCTAATCATGGTTGTTATCCTTCAATTAGAGTCAGCCACACTTTAGTAAAACAGAATTAGACATGTATTGTTGTTTTCTCTTTAGCTCTACTATTTAGTGGAAACAATTACTATTTCTTTTTACTTGGTTCTTTTTTGTTCTACTTTTACTATTCACCAAACTAGCCTATTGAACACCAACTATAACTTATATAAGGAAAAGGTCTTTGGCATGATATAATGCTTTATTGAACACCAACTATAACTTATATAAGGAAAAGGTCTTTGGCATGATATAATGCTTTGAATACCTATCTTTCAATTATTGAACACTAACAAGGCAGTTTGACGGATATAATCACTAATAAACATTGTTGCTTTTCTTGTACTTCATTTTTGTTTGCCTAGACTATACACGACTAGTGTTGTAATGTTTGTGATATATTTCTAAGATTTGCATTATTTTGTGTGGCATTTTCTTTTCAGTTTTCCTCCCCATAACAAATTTGCATTATACCGTTATGTCGCTTTTCACACATGAATGTCAACATCTCGAATTGAGCATAGACTCATGAATTTTACATTTCTAAGTAGAAAATAGAGTTTAATTGCATACAACTTGTTTTAAACTTGTTCTAAAACTCGGTTTAACTCATGTAGATTCATTCAAAGTTTCAAACTCGTTCAAAATCACTCAAGTTTATGCATGAGTGAGAAAGTTTGAGCAATTCACAAAATCAGCCCCAAAACTTGCTAAATGACACTATTTCACTACAAGGCTTTCTACAATTTTGGTCCCAAACGATGTCTTTGTCTATGCACGACACGACAATATGTTTATTATCCTCGTAAAAATATATATTTAATTATTATTATTCAATCACAACTAAATCATGTGCGAGCCAATGTCTTTACTTGTTCAATGACTAGTCTATGTTTCAAAACAATTCTTTAGAAAAATGGTTGAACTTTGAACTCCATAACTCAAGAGTTTTTAATACTCTCTTTTCAAAAGGGTGGGTATTTAAAGAAGAAGAAAACATTTGATTGATTTTCATAGTATTAATGTCAAACATTGCCCTAATCAATGCCCTGAAGTAGCCAATATCAACAAATAGCATCACTATATTAGTATTGCACGATGTTGCTGTCAACAAGTGTAACACTCATGGGGTTGCACTAGAAGTTATAACATGGTTGTCAAACTCTCTGCTTGACTCGTAGACTCCAAAGAATCACGAGTTTATGCATGAATGAAACAATTTGAGAAAAAGAAACAATCAAACCCCAAAACTTGACAATCGACAATGTTTTACCATGGGGCATCTATACATTTGTTCCCTCTTAATATTTTTTGTCAAGAAAAGTTGCCTAGCCATCCATCTCATCGAACCGGTTGTATAAATCCACTTACCTGTTCATTTTTTCTAGCGATTGTCCAACAGCAACTAATGGGCAATCAAAATCTAGTTAACAACTTTGCTGCACTGCATGAACTCTTCTTACATTGATCCATTAGACCCTCGAACTTTCTTCTACCTGCTTGGTGCTTTCCAGACTCTTCTTCATGTGAATAAGGCATTGTCTGCCCTGCGCAAAATAAACTCACCCCTATATATATTGTGGTTTAATTTATTGTGGAGCAGGAATGTTGAACAATTATTATATTAATGTCGGTATCATGACATTTTAGGTCAACTCGTAAGAGTTTGCTAGTCGAGCCTACGAAAGATCCATGTGTTTGCTCAACTCTCAAGTTTAACGGTCAACAAAATGCCCTACTAAAGCCAAAATCCCCATCCTTCTCAACTAATGTTTCGATTTCTGCCATTTTTAGGGAGATTTCATATCATTCCCGCCATCATAAAGATTATACGTTTAGGAACGTATTTATTAGAATTTCAAGATTCACAACTCAAATTGCATACTTCTGTATTCACCATTACTCATGAAAGAAAATGACTTTAATTGGTAATTAAGAAAATAAAAAGCGCCCATTAATGACACCTTATCTAATTATTTGATTATTGTGTTTTCTTCCAAAATAGGGACTTCACACAATCACTCATACAAACACATGTTCACTAAGGGTGGCAAAAAATGGTCCCAACCCGCAGCCATGCTTGTTTTGCCCGCATTTTTCGCGCGTCAAAGCAAGGTTTTAGCCCTGCATTTTTCGCGCGTCAAAGCAAGGTATTAGCCCCGTATTTTTCGCGCGTCAAAGCAAGGTTTTTAGCCCCGCATTTTTCGCGCGTCAAAGCAAGGTAATAGCCGCATTTTTCGCGCGCCGAAACAAGCTTTTAGCCCCGCACTTTCTACGATGCACGCCTTGCCCCGTTTGTTTGCGATCTTTTGCTGGCATGTGCATTAAAGGGGGTGGGCATGAATTTTTGAAATGTCTCAGGGGTGCAGGGTTCGCCTCGCCCTCATTTTATCATGAGGCAAGCCAAGGTTATAGGCACACCCCATTTTTTTGTGGGCTTTTGCGGGGCGGTTTGCATTTGGTGCTTTTAAATCTTATTATTCGATATGATTTAGAATTCAAAAACTAGTCAGGCCACTCGTTGAATCGTGATTTGATGACGATAGTTAGAAACCCTCCATGACTTCCAAATCTTATCCACCAATGTTTTGTCGAATGAGTCAATCCCTCAACCTACCCTTTTCCAGCAAAGTTGGGCTTTTATTCCAAACTCCTGTCACTTCATTCAGCCACTCCACATCTCTGTTTCAACATTTCTCATATCTATCTCGCAGCAATTTTCAGGCTACGTACTGTATGTCCAAAAAATCACATGCAGCCATGGCCCTATCATAGTTGAGTGAACCCTCTCCAAAACGCCCAGAAAAAATACAATATACTTTAACCAACTCACATCCAGTACTTGTTTATCCAAGTTCTAAAGATCCCATGTCCACGAGTTTCAGTAATTAAAACTTAAGTTTTCATTTAAAGCTAGATTTTTTAAAACACCATCTTAAATACTCTTTAATTTCCAACTTTACTGCAATCAAGTTATATTAAAGTGCTCAAGATTTTATCATATTTAAGAATGTTTAAGATATTCTTATCATCACAAATTGTTGAAAGAATACTCTTCCTTCTTTTATGATTAAAATTATTTTAGTTTTATTGTATTGTATTATAAATTATACGATTGCAATGTCCTCTGTGTCTCCAATAGCTGCCAATGCATAAAAAGTCAGGGCAAAAATTGAAAGAAAAAAAAACTAAAGAAAATAAATAACATGAGTAAGAAAGCGATTGATTCTCAAATAACATACAACCACAACGACGACGAAAAATAAAAAATACAGATAGAAATTGTGGTTAAAGAATGAAAAAAAAAAACTATTACCTGACATAGATTACCAGCAGGAGCCCACGAAACCCTGTTAGATTTCCTCGTCCGCTTCATATTAAATCCCAGATCGATCGAGTATTAAAGAATGAAGCGATTTCTAAACCGATGAATGAGAGGAAGAAGAGAATATTAATTAATCGAAAAAAAAAAATTTGAAATGAAAAATAAGAAAAATTGTTACGGCGCGAAGAAGATGACGAAAGAGGAGAAAAAGAAAACCCTAGAAGTTGAAGGGGGTGCTAACCTTTAAACGTGACGTTGGTGGATACGGAAGAAAAAGGACGGTGAGGTGGTGGTGAGTGTGCAGTGACAGCAGGAAAATGCAAATGTAAATAGTACTGTGTCTGGCTGCGTGCGTCGGTTGGTTGGGATGGAGTTGTTATTTGGATAGGTTGGGTGGGGTATGGCCCAATGGTATCATTCATTCAAACGACGTCACTTCCGTTGCCAATCGGATATGATATGATATGACCCAGGTATTATTATTTTAGGTTTTTCTATTTTTTTTATTTTAGTTTAAATAGATAGTTTCATTAAAAAAATATTATTCAAAACTAATTATAATCCTACATCTCCATCAAAGATGTTGGAACAAAAGTCTTTCCTTTAATTAATTTATTCATTAACTATTACTAATAAATAAAACAATTATTAATTCACCACTCCAAACTTATTATTAACTCACCATCATCATACTTTGAATTATTAAGAATTTAAAAAGATATTAATAACTATCACTTCATCAATGTCGGTCAAATATTTCGTTGTTACCTTTATACAAATGTCTCGCTGTCAGATGTCTTCTCGTTATCGCGCCTTTAACGTCGCTTTGTTGTTATATTGTATCGTTGTTTTTTCAATTATATCGTCGTCGTATTACCATTCATTGTTGTTATCTCCATCTCATTGTTACTATTGTGTGGATGTATTGTTGAATTATAATGTTGTCTCGTCATTATCGTCATATCGGTGTTTCGTCATTACTGTTGTTATATTGTATCACTTTTGTCGGGTATATTGTCATTGTAGTATCGTTTATTGTCATGTTGTTATCATTATCTCATTATTACTGGTGTATTGATGTCTTGTTGTTTGTAAAGCATATTGTAACATGTGAATGTTAGTAAAACATATGTTGCTAATTATAGACAAATTGGAATGAATTTTCTTATATGAATGTTGATGTTATAGACAAATTATAATATTTACTTTAAATTAGAATTTGTCCAGTTAAATCCATGAGGTCGTTATATTAATGTAAAGATACATCAATACAACCAGAGGATAATATAGTGAGATTGTGAGACGGCGATATGGCAAGTCGGTGATATGATAATACAGCGAGACAACGACACGAAAGTGAGGATCACTTATTACGGTGAGTGGAACCGACGATGGTGGTGGTGGTGTCGGCGATGAGTGATGGTGGAAAATGGGGGCGGGAATAAGAAGAAATAAGAAGAAGGAAACTAGTGATAGTTATGGTTGTAATCGGTTTGGTTTGGACCGATTTTTGGTTAAATAAATGTTTGAACCCATAATATTTTCATCAATTTAGTTTGATTTGATTTGATTTAACCAAGTGACGTGTTTCAAATTAAACAACCATTTCCCTTTCCTATGAATCCCCATTGGAGTTGAAGTTAAACTTTTTTCATCTTTTCATGATGCATTGTAGAACTTGCATGGAGAATATAAAGGAAGCTACCATGTAATGGTTTGTTACAAGAGTTCATTAAAGTTAGTTAGGATTCTTAACTAACTCTCTTAACTAGTTCATTATCTTACTTGCTTACTAAGATACATATTAACACATGGTACTAAACTACCTCAATATTATGGTTGGTGAATGATGTGTAGAATCAAAAGTGTTAGAACAGGATTTGTTCATGACATATATCCTTAAGGAAATGGTAGGAAATACTCCGAAAGAAGAGATAGAAGTTGTGTCTACAGAAAAAGATGTTGGCTCTAGGAACTGGTTGAATGAGATTCTAGCTACAAGTAGCAAAGAGGTGGAGGTTGCAAAAGAACTTGTGTTAATGGCAGCGGGATCAGGTAATGAGGATGAAACGGATAATAACTTCAATCTTAATTCTTCTTTGAAAATGTCACCCTCATCATCACATGTTAGATCTAACCAAATCCCCACCTTAGCCATACAACTCTAACAACCAACAAAATTAATCATTCTTGAAAGAACATAATTTTTTGTTCTTCCAAAGACCTCGATAGATAAAACACAAGACAACAGCATCGCATCACAAGAACAATGCATTGATCAAATCAATCAGGACAATCATAATGCTAGCATTCAAGCAGACTCACCTTCACCAATTCCTGATGAATCTGAAAATGCTTTTGATGTTAAGCCTCTTAATGTTATGTCACCCCCACACAGTTCTACCAAAATCATTTCAGGTCAACAAGTTCAGAATCATCTTAATAATGAAACTGAATGTGTTAAATCTGATCCAAATCCAGAAAATAGTAACCAAGCTCAGCCCTTGCCATAAAATCATCAAGAAACTACTCAACATTCATCTCCATCAAACCATTATTCAGGCAAAGAAAATCCAGCTGAATTTGTTCAAGTAACACTGCATAAAGATAAAACAAACTCACATAAACCATCTTGGCATATGACCAACTATCACCCTCTACCTAACCATATACTTTCTCAGTTGGAAGATTTTAGGACTGGTTTACATAACGAGGCAAAGGCAATAATGGAAGAAGGATTTACTGCTACTGATTCTGTTGCTCATAATGCAAGATGGGAAACCTTTAGAAATTCTGTCAACCCACTCATTCAAAATCTGAAGAATTTCACTACTAAGGAAATCACTACATCTAGCCAGAAGCAACTACTTAATTTATAAGTTAGGGTAGCTTCAGTTGCTGAATGTCAAGCATTGATAAAAACTCATATGGATAGTAACCAACAATCAGTGGATGCTCAATTCAAATATATTATTGCTTGGCAAGAAGAAATCGGTTCTTATCTTAAGACGGACATGAAATTATTGAAGAAACCTCAAGTCTAGGATGTAGAACCTTTTATATGTTTGATGATATGCTTGTGATCTTATTATATTTCAGTTTGTTTAAACAGGTTATCTATTTAATAGGTTTCACTAGTTAATGCTTTATATTTATTTCTTATTGATTAAAAGTAAATAAAAAAAACTTGTTATTGTTGGCTTAAGAACAATTGGAAATTGAAAAAGGCAATTTCATTGGAATTAGAAAAATACATGAGAATAGATAAGACAGTACAATAAATTAGTCTATCCATAGTCTTCTTTGTTGCTTCAGTTATCTTTCTCAGTGTTACCAAAATATTCATTCCATGATTGACCTGTTTCCTCATCTTCAAAAGACAGATCTTCATCTTCATTGGAAGAATCCTTAGGAGCCTTTCTACGTTCTTTCTTCCTTGAAGTTTGTGCTTTGTAGGCAACCAATCTGGTTTGAACACTTTCCTCTTCCTTTTGTTTCTATTTCTCTTTTACCACATCAGAATGCAGTTTTACACATAGTTCCTTGACTGCCCAACGTTTCTTTCTTGTTGTTTCAGTATTCATCTGTAAATTTATCTCTCTTGCAAAATTTTGTTTCTCGCTCTTATGAGGAATTCGGTTATGAGATTTTCTCTTGATACTTAATTTTGCTCAGAATATTTCTATGAATTGGATGAATTCTTGAGGAGACACCGTCGATCTGCTTTTATAGTGTGTCTTTAAGTAACCATTGAGTACAATATGGAATCTATGCAATAATGAAAATTGGTCTTCCGATTTATGCACTTTGTTTGACTCTGACTACTCTAAACCCTACAAAGCATTTTGACCGTCTCAGGACAATGCGTTTTTCCTCTTACAAAATTTTGTTTTAGTTTTTCTTATCTTTTTCTCTTTTACTTTTTGATGTGACAAAAGGGGAAGAAAGATATAGAAGTACTTTAGGAAAATTTGAACCCTTCGCATTTTATTTGTTGTTTATTTTAATTTTTTGTTATTTAAAATTATCTACGGTTATTTGTTTACCGGAGAGATGTTTTATTTTTCTTGAATATAGAACTTAAGGGGAGCTTACAAACCTCAATCTTTAAACTATTAGACTCAGAGGGATCTTACAAACCTCAGGCTCTGACATTGTCAAGTAAATTAAAATATCCAAACATTGTTCTTAAATACTTGTGTTTGTCATCATCAAAAAGGGGGAGATTGTTAGAACAAGATTTGTTCATGACATATATCCTTTTGGTTTTGATGATAACAAAGTATTGAAAGAACAATGGTGTTGTCTAACGTGTGTTCTAAGTATGCAGGTTCCAAAGCTTAAAGAGAATCTATTCAGAATCTGTTAAGAGAACGCATTTGAGAGAAGTTGAGTTCTTGGCTTCTGATGATTCAGATCTGAAATTTTAGCACACAGATACTAGATGTCAAGACAGATGTCAGGACACTGGGATCAAGACAACAACCAACACTTATGCAGAAAAAATAAGAGCTTGAATGTAAATAATAACACAGTCAATTGTTAACCTAGTTCAGTGCAACATCACCTACATCTGGGGGCATCTAATCCAGGAAAGAAATCCACTATAATAGTATTAGTTCAAAGCCACAACAAACACCCACATGTTTACAAGCTTCTCACCTAATCACTACCCGTGCTAACTTCTACCTAGAAATTTCTAGATATGAGACCCCTCTCACTTCCCACCAGTCACACAGCAGTGACAAACTCAACAATAGAGAAGAGAAAGAAGTCACGCTTCAAAGACACAAAATCCACTATTTGCTTAAAAGCTTATGAGTGAATTCACAGTTTACAACTCAAAAGAAACAATCCAACTCTATTATCAATGAGATACAAGAGAGACTCACAATCAACAAATAATACAGTCCTACTCAGATGTCAAAAGACATAAGAGAGGAACACAAAAAACAAAACTCTCTAAATCCTAAAAACTTGTTCTTTTAATACACGACTTCTCTGCTTCATTAGGTTTAGAAAACTCCTATAAATAGACATCACAATAGCATGGGCTTAGGCTCTTAAAACGCATATCACAAGGCATCAACTTTAAATCACTTGCACGATCTCCTGAACAATAATAGAAACTAAACATAAAGTTTCCTAAAAAAGCTCCAATACTCTTTTTAAGAAATACACGCAAATCTGTCAAGATAGAAGTTCCTAAAATGTCCCTCCTTGGATTGCGACACTGTGTGACTTAAAACACTATCAAATCTCACACTTTAAATACCAAATCATCCCAGCCCTAAACTTCTGGTATAACATGGTCTGATCACATGTCCCAACATCATGTTGATCATGCTGCCTGACTAACTTGTCACGACATTTGTCTCAACATCTTGCTGAAAACAGTTTTAACAAAATTTTTGCCAATCCAAAACCACGGAACTTACAATCTCCCCCTTTGGCAAATTTTGGCTAAAACAACATTTGCATGGAAACCTAGAGAACTACATTCAATCATACAGCAGCAATCAAAAAGAACATTCGCAAAACACATCAGAGGCACACACAACGAAAAAAACTCACAAGACCCAAAAAATACTTCATCATAAAACAACAAGAACTCCCCTTGAATTTCATAGCCATCAATTCAGCAAACAAAACTAAATACAACGTCAAGACATCTATAATGTCAAAATATATTGTCTGACATCACAGTCTGCAACAGAACTCCCTCTGTCACAAAGCTCCCTTTTCAAAATAAATTCTCTCAAACACATGATGAAATGATGTCATAATATATTGAATGACATCCCAGCACCGCCAGCAAATACCTCAATTCTCCCAGACACATGATGAAATGATGTCAGAGCATATAGAATGACATCCCAGCACCACCAATAAAGACCTCCCAATAACACAAAAGAAAACATATAAAAGTAGGGATCATCATCATTCTTATGCTCCAAGCCTTGAGATACCTGGAATGTTTTCCCTTTCACAACACTGTTAACCCTGCCATCATTACCGTCAACACTACTCCCCCTTTTTAGGCATAAATTTGACACCAGTTTTCTCCTTTTCCTAGTATCCTCCATAATCAAGACTAATTATTATAATTCTTCAAAAATGCAAATTCCCAGTTCACCCTTTAGCTTCTCAAACTAATTTGCATCCAAAGTCTTAGTAAAGATATCAGTCAATTGATTCTTAGTGGCTACATGTTCCAGAATGACCACTTTGTCTTCAGCAAGATCCCTGATAAAATGATGATGAATGTCAATATGTCTTGTCCTACTATGTTGAACAGGATTCTTGGAGATGTTGATAGCACTCAAGTTGTCACAATATAATGTCATGACATCCTGCTTGATATTGTACTCCTTCAGTATCTGTTTCATCCAAAGTAGTTGAGAGCAACTGCTTTCTGGTGTAATATACTCAGCCTCAGCAGTAGATAGGGACACAGAATTTTGCTTCTTACTGAACCAAGAGATAAGGTTGTTTCCCAAGAAAAAACATCCACCCGAAGTGCTTTTTCTATCATCAACACTCCCTACCCAATCAACATCACAATATCCAACAAGCATGGCATTAGAGCCATGTGAATACATCATACCATAGTCACTTGTACCATTGACATACTTCAGAATCCTTTTTACTTGATTGGTGTGACTAATTTTGGGTTCAGCTTGATACCTAGCACAAACCCCAACAACAAATGCGATATCAGGTCTGCTAGCTGTCAGATACAATAGATTGTCTATCATGCTTCTGTAAAGACTTTGATTCACACTCACCCTATTTTCATATTTGGATAACTTCAAATGAGTAGGTGCAGGAGTCCTCTTGTGACTGACATTCTCCATACCAAACTTCTTCACTATGTTCTTGGCATACTTATTTTGAGATATGAAGATAGAATCTTCCATCTGTCTTACTTGAAGTCCAAGAAAATATGTCAATTCTCCTACTAGACTCATCTCAAATTTAGATTGCATCTGTTTGACAAAATGTTGGACCATCTGGTCTGACATCCTACCAAAGACAATATCATCCACATATATCTGAGCAATCACGAGCTTGTCATCCATTTCTTTAACAAACAAGGTCTTGCCTATTCGTCCTTTTCTGTAACCATTACTGACCAGGAATTCTGTCAGCCTTTCATACTAAGCCCTAGGGGCTTGATTTAGACCATAAAGAGCCTTCTTCAGTTTGTACACATGATTTGGAAAAGTAGGATCAACAAACCCTTTTGGTTGTTCAACATACACCTCTTTTTGTAAGAACCCATTCAAGAAGGCACTTTTCACATCCATTTGAAACATCTTGAATCTCAGCAAACATGCCACTCCTAGTAATAGTCTTATGGATTTAAGACGAGCAATTGGAGCAAAGATCTCATCAAAATCAATACCCTCAATTTAAGTTTACCCTTGAGCCACAAGTATGGCCTTGTTTCTGGTAACCACTCCATTTTCATCAGATTTATTCTTATAAACCCACTTCGTGACAATGATATTTGTTCCCTCAAGTCTAGGAACCAAATTCCAAACTTCATTCCTCTTGATTTGTTCTAATTCCTCTTGCATGACATTAATCCAAAATTCATCAGTTAGAGCTTCTTTCACATTTTTTGGTTCAATCTTAGAGACAAAGCAGACATTGGATACCACCTCTTCTAATCTAGTAATAATCCCTTCATTAGGATTTCCTATTATGAGTTCCTTGGGACAATCCTTCTGAATTCTGATAGAGGGCCCTTTATTTTCTTGATCTCCATCATCCTTCACAACAGTAGGTTCATTGTTGTTGTTATTATCAACACCATTATCTGCAGTGGCAGTCACCTGTGGTGATGTTTCAACATCATCTTCGACATCTGCCTGCTTCTTTATAGTTGAGTCATCTATCACAATGTTAATAGACTTCATCATTACCTTAGTTCTAATGTTTAACACTCTATAGGCTCTGATGTTTGTGGAGTATCCTAAGAATATCCCTTCATCACTTTTGGGATCCATCTTCCTCCTTTGTTCACGATCAGCCAGAATATAACACTTGCTCCCAAAAACATGGAAGTATTTGACAGTAGGCTTTCTTCCCTTCCACAATTCATAAAGAGTAATTGAGGTACTAGTTCTCAAGGTAACCCTGTTATGAATATAACATGCAATATTCATTGCTTCAACCCAAAAATGATAAGGCAGATGTTTAGCATAGAGCATGACTCTAGCAGACTCTTGAAGAGTTCTATTTTTTCGTTCAACCACTCCATTTTGCTAATGAGTGATAGGAGAAGAAAATTCATGGCTAATACCTTCTGAGGAACAAAAATCAACAAACTTGTTATTCTCAACCTCTTTTCCATGATCACTCCTAATCCTTACAATTTTGCTTTCCTTTTCTCTTTGAATCCTTTGACATAATTCCTCAAAAACATCAAACACGCTTGATTTTTCCTTGATAAAGTGCACCCAGGTGAATCTTGAGAAATCATCAATCACTACATAGGCATACCTCTTACCCCCAAGGCTTTCAACTTGCATAGGACCCATAAAATCCATGTGAAGAAGTTTCAACACTTTTGAAGTAGTCAGATGTTGGACCTTTGGATGAGGCATCTTGGTTTGCTTTCCAATTTGACACTCACCGCAAATTCTTTCTTCCTCTATCCTGAGCATAGGAATTCCTCTAATAGCTTTTGTAGACACAATCCTCTTCATACCTTTCAGATGTAAATGACTAAGCTTTTGGTGCCACGATTGAACTTCATCTTCTTTAGACATCAAACATGTAGGAGAACATTTTATTGATTGAGGTGTCCATAAGTAACAGTTATCCTTAGATCTGACTCCCCTCATCAAAACTTCATCCTTCTCATTACTAACCACACATTTAGACTTAGTAAAACTGGCTTTCAACCCTTGATCTCACAATTGACTTATGCTTATCAAGTTGGCAGTCAATCCTTTTACAAGTAGCACATTCTCAAGATTAGGGAATCCTGAACAGGATAGTCTTCCAACCCCTTGAATCTCTCCCTTGACACCATCCCCAAAGGTGACATAGCTAGTAGAGGGTGGCCTAATGTTGACCAGGAAGTTCTCTACACCAGTCATGTATCTAGAACACCCATTATCAAAATACCAATCTTCTCTAGCTGAAGCTCTAAGAGAAGTATGAGCAATAAGTGAAGTCATAGCTTTTTTGAGAACCCATTTCTTTGTAATCTTAATCACTTCACGATTAACACTGGGTTGTATAAAAGACCTTGGATATCCATACAGTCTGAAACAAAAGGGCTTGATATGCCTAAATATACCACAGTAATGACATCTTCAATGCAAGGCCTTGCTTTATTCTTGAGAATTTTGATGTCTGACACGATGTTGAAACATTTGTTTTGACATCATTGGCTCTTACTTTTTTCTAGTATGGATAAATTTTGTAACCTTGGGATCTTCTTTCAGAGTTTGATTATCAAACCCTATGCCTTTTAAGTCACCAGCCTTTTTTCCAACTTGAAGAATTTCGTCTAACATATTATAACCATTATTCAACATTCTCACAGACTTGGTCATATTTTCAAGTTTGAGAGATAATTTCCTATTGCTTGTCACTTGTGATACACATATCTTTGTAAGAAGCAACCAGTTCAATATAAAAGCTTTCTTCATCACGAGACTCTACATTAGATGCCCATCTTCCAGTTAAAGCAGTAATATATTTAGCAGATTCATCCTTAGTTTCACTTTCATCATCAGACCGAGAAATAGTCAGCCCTTTTGTTGTTTCTTGAGATAGGTAGGGCATTCTGCTCTAATGTGTCCAAGTCCATCACATTAATGACATTGAAACCCTCTATTCTGATTGGACTTTTCTTTTGTTCTTGCTTTTATTTGAGAGTCATAGTTTTTACTAATGTCAGGACTGATGTTCTAGACATTGGGTATTGACTTCCTCTCTATTATCTTTAGAACTTGGTTGAATTATCTTCCAAGTAGAACAATGGCATTTGACATACCTTCATCAGTTTCCATATCACATTCTCCCACTCCATCTTTAGTTTTGGAGACAAAAGCTATGCTTTTATTCTTCTTTTCAGTTCTGACATTAATGGTCAATTCAAAACTTTGAAGTGACCCCACAAGTTCATCAACTCTCATGCTACTGATGTTTTGGGCTTCTTCTATGGCTGTTACCTTTATATCAAACCTCTTGGGAAGAGACCTGATAATCTTCCTAACCAGCTTTTCTTCTGATATTTTTTGTCCTAGGGCACTAAAGGCATTAGTTATTTCAAGAATATTCATGTGAAAGGCATGGATACTCTCATCCTCCATCATCTTTAGATTTTCAAATTTGGTAGTGAGCAACTGAATCCTAGACATCTTCACCTTAGATGTACCTTCATGAGTTGTCTTGAGAGTTTCCCAAGCATCATTGGCTACGGTGAATGTGTTTATTAACTTAAACATGTTTTTGTCAACTCCATTAAATAGTGCATTCAAGGCTTTGGAGTTTCCAAGAGCAGTCTCATCTTCCTCCTTGGTCCAGTCCTCTTCAGATTTCAGATTTTCCTTCCCATCTTCATCTTCAAGCACAGGATGTTTCCAACCCTTGATAATAACTTTCCAAGCTTTGCTATCCATGGATTTTAAGAAGGTCACCATTTGTGTCTTCCAATAGTCATAATTGGTGTCATCCAAGATAAAAGGTTTGTTCACATTCTCTCATACTTCCTTGTCCATTATGCTAGAAAGGATATCTCCCTGGAGCTCACCCAAAACAGAACAGGGTGACCTGCTCTGATGCCAATTAAAATTTTGGCACACAGATACCAGATGTAAGGACATTGGGATCGAGACAGCAACCAACACTTGTGCAGAAAAAATAAGAGCTTGAATGTAAACAATAAAATAGTCAATTGTTAACCCAGTTCAGTGCAACATCACCTACATCTGGGGACATCCAAGTCAGGAAGGAAATCCATTATAATAGTATTAGTTTAAAGCCACAACAAACACCCACAGGTTTACAAGTTTCTCACCTAATAACTACATGTGCTAACTTCTACATAGGAACTCCTAGTTACGAGAACCCTCTCACTTCCCACCAGTCACACAATAGAGGCAAACTCAATAATAGAGAATAAAAAGAAGTCACACTTCAAAGACACAAAATCCACTATTTGCTTAAAAGCTTATGAGTGAATTCACAATTTACAACTCAAAAGAAACAATTCAGCTATAGTATCAAGGAGATACAAGAGAGGCTAATAATCAACAAATAACACAATCCTACTCATATGTCAAATGACATAAGAGAATAACACAAAGAACAAAACTCTCTAAACCCTAAAAACTCTTTCTTTCAATACACGACTTATTTGCTTCATTAGGTTTAGAAAACTCCTTTAAATAGACATCACAATAGCATGGGCTTGGACTCTTGAAAGCATATCACAAGGCATCAACTTTAAATCACTTGCACGGTCTCCTGCACAATAATAGGAACTAAACATAAAGTTTCCTAAAAAGGCTCCAAGACCCTTTTTAAGAAATACATGCAAATATGTCAAGACAGAAGTTCCTAAAATATCCCTCAATGGATTGCGACACTGTGTAAATTAAAACACTATCAAATCTCACACTTTAAATACCAAATCATCCCAGCCCTAAACTTATGGTATAACATGTCCTGGACACATGTCCCAACATCATGTTGATCATTCTCTCTGACTAACTTGTCACGACATCTATCTCAACATCTTGCTGAAAACTGTTTTAACAAAATTTCTGCCAATCCAAAACCACAGAACTTACAAGATCTGAAGGTCGTTCTTAAGTGAATTCTGATGATATATGATTGCATAGACTCTGAAGCTGAATGTATCAGCACCAGAAGAGCAATATGTTATCTATACACTCATTGAATGTATCAACTTTTGATGATCATTCAGAACCATAGATAAAGCTAAGTGATATGTAATGCATAAAGCAAGATACATTGCCAAATCAGTTTGTCAGCTAGAGTCTGTGTTCACATGGCTCGAGGAGAGTTTATATGCTTTACGGATATCCACTCCTAACGAATCTATAGTACAGCTCACAAGAAAGATGTTACCGTTAAACGTGTTACACAATGGATAAAGATATTTTTTGTATCTATCTTCAATGTCTCTTAGTACAATGGATTGACAAAGACACTTGTGCAAGTTATCTCTTCCAACGACTTCTCTTTTGTATCTGCTATTTAAGTAGTTGAAGATTCAAACTGAAGAATCAACAAGGAATAAAGAAAAAAGGTCGAGTAGAAAAAGAAGCTTTTTCACGCTTATATTAAAATGGAAGAATAACAAGATCAACAATAACAACATCATCAAGTGAAGGCTCTAAGATTTGACTAGATTTTGGTAAAACCTGATGTTGAACATGATGTCCTAACATGAATAAAATTGTTAAAAGAAAACATGTCAGATAAGATGTCCTATCTTGAGGACTCAACATCTTGGTCTGATACAACAAGTTTGTTGCAGATTTGTTCCAAGATTTTAGGCACAATCAGAACATGGATCAAGGGATGATCAAACAGAGATTTAGAAGCCCATGGACAGCTGAAGAATATAAAAGGAAGACCAAGACCTAGGGAAAATAAACTATACCTTGTGTAAGACTCTTGTAAAATAAAATAAGGGTTTAGGGTTTTGAGAGTCGTATACTTTCTTGTATTATAAGTCACCCTTTGTATCAGTTTGATACATTGTGGCAGACATATCTTTACATATTCAGAAACTTGTAGGTAATGAATTGTATATTGTTCTTGGATGAATCTATTAAGTAAATTCAAGTATTAGTGTTAGTCAAGAGTCTTGACTGAATATTATGTTGAAAGGGTTGTCTTTCAATTGAACAGTTTGATGCAGTTACCGGAGGTTGTAATTGTTAGATATCACTGAGGTAATTTAGGAATTGAGATGGGTTTCTCTTATCTAGATGGGGTTCTAAATAGAATTGAACTGGGTAGGGAATTAAGTGATAAGTTACCGAAGGTTGTATACTTAGAATTAATACTACTGATAGTGAATTCATTCCCGACTTGGTAGCCCCTAGATGTAGGTGTTGTTGTTCATCGAACTAGGTCATCATATCTTGGTGTTATTTATCATTCTGTTTGGATCAATTCAATATGCTCTTATGCTCATAAATATATGTCTTGACAGATGTTGAAACATCTGTCATGACACTGTTATGAATTTACAATATTTTGATGTTCTTGTTTTGTCCCTGTTTAGTTAAGTACAGATCAATGTCTCGACTTCTCTCAGGACATTTGAGATCTGCTACCAGAATTTCAACTGGGGTCAGAGCATGCATCTTGCTCTACGTCTGAGTGAGATTCAAGGAAGTTACTTTCTGGTCTTTTGAACAAGGAAGAAGGTTGCATGATCAGACCATCCATTGCTGTTGTAGACTAGGATATTCCAAACAAATAATTACTGATGGTTGACTGATACTTTGTGAAGATTCTGCCGCTACTGCTGATAATGATGATATTGTTACGCATGGTGCCTTATAATATGTTCTGACATCTTACCTGGTGCTTGTTAAAGATGGTGTCAGCCTCTATAGTTATTCATGCCATCACTAGCTGAGAGTAATATAAAGGAGAAAACACTATGATCTGGATTCCTTTAAAGGATCTTTCTATGTTGCTTGGGAGATAGTTTCAATTAGGTAGCATGAAGGGCAGTAGGAGGAAAAAGGTTTAGTTGAGGTCTTGTGTATCCAGTTCATGATCTATGGATTTGATAAACACTCAATATCATGTTTAAAGTAGCCCAAGATACTTGAGTTTTCTCTCAAGTCCACTCCTAAAGGCACTTTTGGATGTGTTTGATAAATAGAGTCAGAAGAGAAGATGTTTAAGAAGATGTTCCAAAGGTACTTCGAAGTGTGACATGAGAATGTCATACCATTGAAGAAAGCCAAGAGCAATTTATTTTTGCTTCTAACCCTATAAGAGATTTTTTTTGTTTGAGGTTTTCCTATCAGAACTATTAAAGACTTTCTATAGAAGGAACAATATGGTTTTTCAAATGTTAGCATAATTGTATTGACATTCAACTAGACTGGAACTGGAGTAAATGTTGATCAATGTCAAAGCAGTCTTATGAGTGTGAAGACATTGGATCTTTGTTAAGAAATTTTTTATACTGATCTCAAGAGCAACTACATGAGGTTTCTGAATCTTGGAAAGTGATCATGTTTATCCAAGGATATTACTGAATCGTCTGAAGACGGGCTTCTAAGGAAGATTTACGCCTTGAAGATTTCTTCCTAAGTTGTGCTGGATGTCTTATTCCTAATCGTGTAGCTGGAGTAAGGAGGGATGTCAACCTGAAGAAACAGGAGTTTGTAAAAGGACCATCTTGTGAAGAAGCTGTTGAATCATTAAGGAGTATTTGGATCTCTCAGTCTGAACTCCAAAGAGAACACTGAACTGTCAAAAAATTGTGAAGCAAGTTGATTCATGGATCATGGATGTTAATCTTAATGTCTCAACATTATAATCATCATTAGGATTCTCTTGTTAAAAGGGAGCCTAAACATTTGGTGATTGAAGAATACAGAATTGGGATTTAAAAGCAATTATTATTTGTGGCCTTAGCAAGTATCCTTTAGCTTGGTGCTTAAGAAAGACGATGTCACTCCAAAAGGTGCAGTTTCAGACAGTTTCAAGAACTCAAGAGCCTATTTCATGCATCTGATGTGTCTTGAAGAAGGGATACAGTCGGCATTTTTAGTGCAGAATATTGTTGGTCCAAGGAGTAAACCTCTTGGACAAATGAGTGTTGTTACATATGCTCTAGAGGCTAAACAAATGTGTTGATCAAAGGTGTTAGAGATCTTCTTTTGTTTGGACTTGGGGAGTCATTTGGTTTGCAGTCTAGGAATTCTCTCTGGATAGATGTGTTGGTGTGGTGAAGATTAACACATGATCAGCTAGATAAACTTTTCTTGGGTCAGTTTATCTCTGATCTAAGCGCATAGGGGTACAGAAGCCAGATTCGTGCGAACCTGCTTGTGGATACTTTCTGGTATGGTTGATTACGTTGGGTAAGGATCTTAAAGAAGCAGTTGACCAAGTTGCTATTTTTTTTAAGACTCGGTGTTGGTGTTCTTAAAAAATAGGATAGAGGTTGTTTACTCAATCTTGAATATAAAGTTCAAGTCTATGATAACATGGAACTCTTGTTCTGTTGAGATAGAAGAAATTCCAAGGTGCTCCAGAATGATTGATGTCCTTAAATTAGGTAGTTTGTTTACACATGCTGCTTATGTTTGAAGCTTCATGAGAGTCTTTTTCCTTCAGTGATTTTCTGACGTGGGTGAAGATTAAGATGATACATGTGTGTATCATATTAAGATATTCATGGGTACCTTGACATGGTGTAAGAATTACTAGGCAAATGGTAAGTTCGGTGATTGGTGCTTCAAGAATCAAAGTACATGACTCCTATGATTGAGATTGGTGTCCTAAATGATGTTGGAACATCATTCCTAGTTTTGGTTATTCTTGGAGGACGATTGATTTTGATTTTCAGCTTTGGAGCTATTTCTATTCATTGTTGTGCATGGTCTATAACTATTGGTTAAGACTGTGTGGATTTTGATGATAGGTTTTGTCGGAAGTATCACTTGAAACGACTGTATCAGGCTGAATCTTGAGAAGGAAGTAGGCTGAAGTTGTATCACTCTTTATTTGGAGAAGGGTTCTGATGTCTTCCAAATGTGAATGACATTTTGGCTAACCAAGGAATTAAGAGAATTCGTGGATGTGAGCATTCCAGGTTGATTGGATTTATTCTCAAGAACAAGGTTGTCTATGGCTGTAAAATCCAAGAGGGATTAGTACAATGTGTGGATGTGTTTAGGGGGGAGTGATCAATAGTCTGATTTGGTCTTATTCCAAGAGTTTATCTGTTATGGTACAAGGAGTGTGATCATGGTATTTTTTCTCACTTATGAGCATGAAGATACTCATGTGATTCTTGTGAGGTTGTGATGTCAGGCAAGATGTCTTTACATCGTGGTGTGTTGATCAATTTGGCTTAGTCAGCTCTGCTTAGGAGTTTGAATTGTTAAGGCTATTGATTTATTTCTACCTTGTTCTTAATTTTTAGGAGAGACCTGAGAAATAAGATTGGGTATTGTCTGGGAGAACTTATTTTTCTCTGCAGAATGAGATAAGGTTCATGGGAGTCTTTGTTGGGAGATGTTAGACATAATGTCTTAACATCTTGGTCAGTTTCTTTTAATTCTGGTTGAAAGGAGTATGTTGGGGTTATTGGAAGGAACTGTGACTATGCCTCAGAGGTTATAAGAGAGACTAGACAAAGTCTGACCAGGTGTCAGGACATTGTTTAGGACTTGTGGTTGTTTCCAAGCAGCTCTATTTGGACAATGTTTTTTGGACGATGGAAAGTGTGCCTTAGAGAAGGCGTGCAAAACATGTTTCTTGGTATATGCGCATTCTTTGGACGGTTCTCATTAAAGAATAAATAGTAAAATCTGAATTGGGTTGTGCACAATCATTTATAATGAAGTTATCTACCTTAATTTATATCCTCATTGAATTGTTCTTCGGTAACTTCTATGGACCGTTAATTCCTAAGGAAACTGCTTGGGTATTTAAAGGGGGTCGCTACCTCTTGTGTCTTAGGGTGTCTCTTTTGGTGGGTTGTAAGGTTATGGCATTTGTCCGGATTTGGGTGAGTACTGTTTAGGTCTGGAACTGTGTTGGTTACTTTTTTCAATTTTTGGCTAAAAAGGGGGAGAAAGGTTGTGTGTCCATCTCAGTTGTGTGGTGTTCCTTACAACACGTAACTGATCTCCTCTTGAGTGCTGAGTCCATTCTTGCAAGTGTTTTGCAAGGATGTTGGATAAGATGTTCTAACATCCTATCTGTGTCTTAGTTCTTTTTGTTTTAAGTTTTCTTTTTGTGTCTTGTGATCTGAGTTATGAACACAGTTGTGTCTTATGTTCTGAGTTATCCGGAGGTAGCGTTTGATCCTCTAAGCCCTGATCTGGATAATGGAGAATGGTATATTGGAACTGGTTTTGAGGGGGAATGTCGTGCATATTCTTCCTCATGTATGCCAGGGCAAAGGGTACACGACATACAACAGGTGATGTGTGCTGTGTAAACCATCCATACAGCTGGACATGAAGAATGAAAGCTTCAAAGGGTCACATTATTTTCTGCTAGACTCGTCACAGGCTGACTGAAATGACTTAAGGACTTTCTACTTCTTCTCTCCTTGTTTTCCTAGGTTTATTGTGCAAAAGGAGTTTTAGCCAAAATTTGTCAAAAGGGGGAGATTGAAGGCTCTAAGATTTGACTAAATTTTGGTAAAACTTGATGTTGAACATGATGTCCTAACATGAAGAAATCTGTTAAAAGAAAACATGTCAGACAAGATGTCCAATCTTGAAGACTCGACATCTTGGTCTGATACAACAGGTTTGTTACAGATCTATTCCAAGATTTCAGGAGCAATCAGAACATGGATCAAGGGATGATCAAACAGAGATTTCGAAGCCCATGGACAACTGAAGATTATAAAAGGAAGAACAAGACCTAGGGAAAATAAACTAGACCTTGTTAAGACTTTTGTAAAATAAAATAAGGGTTTAGGTTTTTGAGAGTCGTATACTTTCTTGTATTGTAAGTCACCCTTTGTATCAGTTTGATACATTGTGGCAGACATATCGTTACATATTCAGAAACCTGTAGGTAATGAATTGTATATTGTTCTTGGATGAAGCTATTAAGCAAATTCAAGTATTAGTGTTAGTCAAGAGTCTTGACTGAATATTGTGATGAAAGTGGTGTCTTTCAATTCAACAGTTTGAAGTAGTTATAGAGGTTGTAATTGTTAGATATCACTGAGGTGATTTAGGAATTGAGATGGTATTCTCTTATCTAGATGGGGTTCTAGATAGAATTGCACTGGGTAGGGAATTAAGTGATAAGTTACCGGAGGTTGTATACTTAGAATTAATACTACTGATAGTGAATTCATTCCTGGCTTGGTAGCCCCCAGATGTAGGTTTTGCTGTTCACCAAATTGGGTAATCATATGTTAGTTTTATTCATCATTCTGTTAGGATCAATTCAGTCTTCTCTTATGCTCTGAAGTATATGTCTTGACTGATGTTGAAACATCTGTTATGACAATGTTATGAATTTGCAGTATTTTGATGTTCTTGTTTTGTCCTTGTTCAATGAAGCAGAGATCAATGTCTCGACTTCTCTCAGGACATCTGAGATCTGCTACCAGAATTTCATCAAGTATGTAGAGTTTCTGTCATCTGTTGTAAATTGCACAAAGCCTTAAGATTTCTTAAACAATGTATATCTTATAAATCTTAAGCGTTATGATCTTTGTTAAAGAAATTTCCATGTACCTCTGATTGTATATCAGACACTCCTTGTTATCTATTCTGCTAAATAGGTTGTTTAGTAGTTTAGAAAGAAAGTGTCTTATTATGTGCTTGAGCATCAAAGTCTCTCGTTGTGAGCTTGAGCCAAGTAAGTCTCTTGCTACGAGCTTGAGCATTGAAGCCTTGATTAAATTATTGATTAAGTAGGAAGTCTTGGACTGTGAGTCTAAGTAGAAAGTCTTATACTCGAGGGTATAAGGAGGAAGTCTTGAATCCGTGGGATTTAAGCAAAAAAGTCTTGGATTGTGAGTCTAAGCAAGAAGTCATGTACTTGAGGTTATAAGCAAGAAGTCTTGAATCCGTGGGATTTAAGCAAAGAGGTCTTGGATTGTGAGTCTAAGCAGAAAGTCTTGTTCTTGAGGGTATAAGTAGGAAGTCTTAAGAACTGAGGATCTAAGCAGGAAGTCTCGACTAGGTGCTGATTGAGCAATCAAGTCTTGGACTGTAGGTCTAAGCAAGGAAGTCTTGAATTCGAGGGGTTTAAGCAACAAAGTCTTGGATTTATGGAATCTAAGTAAGCAAATTTTAGGTTGTAGGTCTGAGCAAAGGAAAGTCTATGCTTGAGGGCATAAGCAATTGTAACTAGTATTTGATTATATTGTAAAATCTCTTATGCTCCAAGGGGAACTGACTACTATCGGTTTAGGAGGAACCAGGATAAATTATGTGTGTTCATTTGTCATTTACTTACTTCTGTTTATTATTCTGCTGCATCCATATCATCAGAATTTGAACTACTATTTAGAGTCTGAACTCTGTTCAGAAGCAATGTAAATTGGAGAACACAATTCAACCCCCAATTCTTGTGTATTTTTCTCACCTTCAAAAAGTAAGTATTTTGTTATCGTATCCACGTGGACTAGTTCGATACTACCTTCGTTCAACAGTTAATATGACCTTAAGTAATGATTGAAAGATATTTGGTTACGAAAAGTAAAAGAATGTAAAAACGGTAAATGATAAATAAAATAACAGAGATATGAACTCGATGGGATTATATTTCATTAACATACTTCGCATTTATCTTCATGATTGACTATATAAGTCCTAATTACTATTTAATATTTGTCATACCCCAAATTTTGACCACTAAGATTTCCCATCATTGTGCAAATCATCATCACAATATGGATGAACCATCATGCCTCATCAAATGCCTTAAGGGTTGTTGAGCATTCACTACAATCAAAATTAGGGTTTTAAGCCCTCTCAGAGCTTTAGACAAAGGATCAATCAAGGAATGACATGATCTTCAACTTGTCTAACCTCTCAAACATCCACAATGGATCAAAAGGACTCCCACTCCAAGGATTAAGCACAAAGCTGCTCCCTTCTAGGTGGATCAAGTTTCAAGATTGACAGTGTCACCAAATTAGGGTTTTGGTCGACCAGGGCCTCCAGATGGAAAATTTTCATCTGGGCACAAGCCAATGATCCAAAACATAACCTAATATACTCCATGGAACCTCATGGACCCAATCATCAAGTCAATTTGACCTCAGGGGATGCATTCATAAAAAATCAGGAATTAGGGTTTATTGACCTAATTCACCCATAAGTTGACTTTTGGGACAAATCATGAGCCAAGACCTCAAGAGAGGGTTTGAGGGTCTCTAATGAACTATATTGATCCATTTGGAACAATGGATTAATCCAAGAAGCTTGAGCAACAAGTCTCAATTTCATCTGCACCACAATTAGGGTTTCGCGAGGAAAGTCAACTGTAACTTTGACTTTTGACCAGGACATGCTCCCAAGCCCTAAGACATGATTCAACATACCCTGTGACACCCATGGAACATGTCCATCAAGTTTGATTTAGGTCAAGGACATGATTTCATGAAGAATTGCATAGTTTGGAATTCATCTGATAAAAAGTCAACAGTGCACAAAAGTTAACTTTGACTTTTTGAGATTTTTCACCAAAATGGATTTTTAACCCTAAAATGATGTTAATGTATGATTTTAATCATCATTCATCAAGAAAAATCAAAGAAAGTGGGATAACTTGTAAAAGGGGTAACCATAAAAACTTAGAAAAATTTCTAAGTTATGGAAAAAGTGACACTAATGTGCCAACTTTGGAGGACCATAACTCCTAAACCACAAGGCCATTGTTCCCCATTCAAAGCTTGATTTGTAGATCTCATTGCCCTCTACAAAAGCTTCATACTGACCTATGTCCAAATTCCTCATGGATTTTGAGTTATGGAGTGATCAAAATCAAGAAAAGTCACTTTGTTCCAACACTTAGTGAAAATTTCACTAAGTCAGATTTTACCTTACTTTTTGCCAAATGTAAGGGGATTTTTCACTTGGATTCAAAAGAGATCAAAACCAAACATGTTCAAACAGTTGTTGTATCATGTAAGGGCTTTCCAAAATGACCAAGAACATTACCAAATTCAACTTGAGCCATGAGATATGACATTGGCAAGTTGCCTTGCTGAAATCTACCAAGGCAAGGCAGATTTTTACACTTTTGGTCGATTTGCCAAAAACAACCAAATCCAAATGCTCCTATCCACTTGGACACCTTTGAGGATTGAATCTAAAGGGGACAATCACTGAGCCAAGCCTCCAAAGTCTTTGGAACAAGAAATAACATGTTGAACCTAGAATTGCCAAAATAGGGACAAGACTCCAATTTTGGATTGGAGCATTCAATGGAAGCATCAAGGTGGCATGGACTGAGCCATTCTCAACTGAATTCAGTCAAGACTTATCCAAGACCAAGGGGACCAGCAGCCTGTGCCCTAACCTCTAGTCAATGGCTAGAGGAGACTTGGATTTTCATTTGCTAACATTGGCCAAACCTACTCAGCAGTTGCCATTCACTATTCCTTGCAAAACAAACTTGCTCTACTATAAATAGAGCTCAATTATGATCAGTTTGAGTACACCAAAGCCATCAAACAGATGCTTTCCTCAAAATCTCTTCTTTCACTCTAATTTTGCCTTCTAAGGCAAGTCACTATCGGGTTTTGAGTTTGAGAGCTTTTCCAATCAAACCAGTCACACACACACACACCTCATATACATCATATAGAAGTGATCCAAACACTCACATAACATCTGGAACACAGATTTCACAAAATCACCAGCCAATTGCTCAAGTTCTTGACAGATTTGCAGTTGGGGTACCATCTCAAGTTCTAGATCATTTCAATCCATTCCAAGCATTCATACACACTCCATGGCACCTAGGGAAGCTATCCAGATCATTGGAACCTAACTGTAACACCTCCAACACAAATCACGATCACCAGCTGCAAGTGGTAAGCACGAGCTCTTCTAACTCTATGATCCATGCAATTTTTGCTGCACAATAATTTGGCCATATGTTCATAATCATGCATGGAATGTTTCCCCTCAATTAATTGCATTGTTTGAATCGTGTATCAAAAATCCTAGCCTTCATGCAGAAATTAGGGTTCTTGAGGATTTTTCATGATTTCTTGTTATATGTTTAATTTAAATGAAATTAAATACCATAGACATGATTGTGAGGTTGAAACGAGTTGATTGGTATGTGGATTGCATGATATGATTAAGTATTCAGTGAGATTGGAGAGAAAACGCAAATCTGGGCAAACCCAGAACACGCGCGTGTTCTTGGCACCATTTTTTGAATATTTAAATATTTGAAAATTGTGATTTTATTTAATTGATTCAAAAATTAATTTCTCTCCGAGTTTTAATGATTTTGAGTTGATTCTTTTTTTAATAATTCACAAAAATGTTAAAATATTTTATTTTCCCAAAAAATCCCAAAAATATTATTTATTTTGTATAATTGATATTTTTGCAAAGAATTAATGTTTTAATTGTTTTTAACATTTAAAATATTTTTTCCACCTTGATTTTGCAACTTTTAATGCTTTCTAATTATTTTGTAGGTCAATACTTAATTTTTGAAGCATTAATCCAAGATCACAATTTGTTTTCCATATGTTAAACAATTTTGATCATTTTAATTGAATTTTTATTCAATTAAATACATTTTTGAAAATAAATTAGGGTTTTTGGATTAATTCAACCCTCATAAATCATTTTCAAAACACTTTGGGCCTCTATAGAGTGTAAGACCCAATCCTTTTTTGACCAAATCATTTTTGGGCCTCAGTGTATTGTATAAGTCTCGATACCGTAAAAACAAACGGCGCGATCGTCGCCTTTTGAAAAATAACCTTTTGGGCCTCTCCTTGAGCTATAAGACCCATTCAAAACTTTTGGGCCTCTAATAGAGTGTAAGACCCAATCCACTTTTAACCAAAAACATTTTGGGCCTCACTTATTGTATAAGTCCCTTTGCGTTAAAACAAAACCTCGGCGCGATCGCCATTTTAAACGAAAAAATCATTTGGGCCTACCCTCGTGTTATAAGCCCCACTCTTTTTCTTTAAAACTTTTTGGGCCTCTTGAGAGAGTGTAATACCCATCCCTTTGTACAGAAAATAATTTTTTGGGCCACAGTCACTTGTATAAGTCCCTCTGTACAAATTCAAATAGTGCGCTCACTGATAAAACCCTGGGCCTCTCCTTGAGCTGTAAGCCCCAAATATTTCTTTTTCAAAGTACTTTCTCCTTTGATTTTGAATATACTGTTGTTTTCAATCTTTCTTTGTTGAACAACTAACCAAACAACATGGAAGCTCTACAACCGAGTAAGTGTTTATACGCTTTCATTTACCGCTTTCATATACATATAACTATATTGTGGGGCTGTTTCGCTGTAAGTCTTCTTTCATAAACTCATATCAACTGTGTAATAATAGTATATATATTTAAAGTTTCCCCGGCAACTACGTCTAGCATTAAGCCCGTTGATCACTCTTAAATAGTCAAAACTAGATCCCCATAGGATTACCAGACACAATCTTCCCTCCTATTGGGGTTAAACAATATGGAGATATGAAAGGCAGCATTCTCTGTGAACCTTTTCATAGACTGTCACTCGTAGAAGTTATCGAAGAAACTCTACTCCCCAGAAATGATCTTTTCTCCGTGAATGGCATCTCTTGAGTTTCTTCCAAATTCTCGAACTTTCCTGGCTTGATCTATTCCTCGTGAATAACCTGTCTTGAATTTCTCGGGGTTTGGGGACCCACAGGCTTCTTAAAAGCACTTGTCAAGAAACTCTACTCCCCAGAGATGATCTTTTCTCCGTGAATGGCATCTCTTGAGTTTCTTCCAAATTCTCGAACTTTCCTGGCTTAATCTATTCCTTGTGAATGGCCTGTCTTGAATTTCTCGGGGTTTGGGGACCCATCAAATTCTTAAAAGCATCGGCCTCATCTTGGGCATCGTACAAGGACCCACAGGCTTCCTAAATGCAACCCCGCCTCCTCTTGGGCTTAGTACAAGGACCCTACGGCTTCTTAGAAGTATTCACAGCCTCCTCTTAGGCTTCGTATAATGATCTCTTCCTCCGAGAATAATAGCCTTCTCTTGGGCTTCGTACAAGGACCCGTCGGCTTCTTAAAAGTTTCCAGCCTCCTCTTGGGCTTCGTACAAATTGTCCCGACGACCTTCTAGAGGTATAGGAACAGAACTTAGTCATCTTCATAGAACATTCATTTCAAAGAGTCTACTACTGTTTCTCAAAGCATAGTACAAAAGATGAAACTCTAGACACGAACAGTCTAACATCCTTGAGTCTCAAAGACATTCTCAAGTAACCCCTTCAAAAATAGGAAGGAAACCCGTAGACTCGGATAGTCTCAATGCCCTTCGGATTTCCCACTTCCTTAAAGAACAGGAATAACCCGGATCCTCGAATCAAATCCTTGAGTACAGTGTTGCTCATATAAGAACATATTTTCTCTTTAAATCAGCATACTGGACCTGTCACTCAACTGAAACAGTGCCATAGCCTCCTCTTAGGCTTTGTATAATGATCCTTCTTCAGTGGAGTTAGCCTCCTCTTGGGCTTCGTACAACGATTCTCCCCAGCGGAGTCAAACAACGTTTAGCCTCTCTCTCGGGCTTTGTACGAGACACATAAGAGACTCCCTCGTTGAGTCAATCACCCCTTTCGCCTCCATCTCGGGCTTTATACGAGATATAAAAAGGTTCTTATTGAGCTAAACAAATTTTAGCCTCCCTCTCGGGCTTTGTACGGGATACAAAAGACTCTCTTGTTGAGTCAAATAGCCTCCATCTCGGGCTTTATACGAGATACCAAAAGATTCCCTCGTCGAGTCAAAACCTTTTAGCCTCTCTCTCGGGCTTCGTACGAGACACATAAAAACTCCCTCTTGTTGGGCCAATAGACTCCTCTTAGGCTTTGTATAAGAAAACCATTGGTTGATCCAATCAACCTTTTAGCATCAAAGCTGTGCCTCGTTCACAGTACACAAACATCAACAACTCTTTCCCCTTCATCTAATCGCTGTAAGCGGCAAGCCTCTGGATCATCTATATCCATGCCACTGTCCCTCTTTTAGCATGAGAAATTCCTAAGGAAAGATGGCATTGCTCTACACTGAGTTAAAGTCTTCTCCTTCAGGTTAAAACCCACTATAAAGAAAATTATGGCATTGCTAGGATCCGCGTATCTCGGTTAAAGTAATCATCTCTTTATGACCATTCACCCAACAGTTGTGACAAACAGACCCCCTTTAGAGATGACAAATTCTCTCTAAAGTCAACACCCTTTTAGCTTCATATCTTGGGCTTCGAACAAGATACAAATAAACTCTTCAGCTTCACATCTTGGGCTTTGAACAAGATACAAACCACCTTTCGCTTCACGTCTTGGGCTTTGAACAAGACACCAAATACCATTTCCTCCCATAGAATAGGAGGAACTACGAACGCTCTAATTTCCCTGTTTCGGTAAACGGGAATACGTAGGCATAAGATCGAAAGAAAAGATCTTAGCGAGCACACTAAACAAAAACCCAAAATCCCATGCTCTCACATATCCATCAAAGAAGCATTCGTCCTAACATCTAAACCGAACGCCACTTTTAAAAAAATACACCCAATAGAGACCCCGAATCTTTGTAGCATCCGTAACCAAACAGACCGCTGTTTAACCTCAGTTTGTAAGCAGGGTTAATTTGAGACATCTATTTCCCTTCCTTCATCAGCTTTAATAGGATAAAAAATGAATCGAGCTGTAGACACCAAAGAGCGATAGCGCTTCGCAACCGCGTCCAAAATCGCTCGCTACAGAAAAATGGCGACTTCATTGGGGACATTACATCTCTGCTAGGGATCTGTCATTAGGATCTATCTCACCTTTGTAGCGAGATCTTGTTCTCTTCCCATCTCTTAGGTGGAAACTCTAAAAGTGGCGCCCACCGTGGGGCCCCTCTAACCTTTTTTCTCTTCACTTGTATGAAACCACAGATTGGGGCTTCCGCCGGGGAACCCATTTTCTGTCAGGAACTTAGGATTCATAGCTTTAAAAGGTCTAGGATGATTAGGACAAATATATATACTGTTTTTCTTAATTGCTATACCTGTTTATTTTTCTGCTAATGGGAATGCGTGTGATGCCGCATGTGGAAAGATTGAGTATACACTTAAGATAAGTGATGGCGACGAGGTCGACCATCAACCTCAGTGGAGGCTGACCAATGCAACCCATTCCTTCTCTTAGGCAATGGGCCGATTATGATGTCTGAGAAGCTAAGGAGCCAAACCCTTTTGTAGTTCAGAAACTATCAGAAATAGTTGTCACGCGATACTACCCTCATTTGAGGCTGGTGATCTATTCTCGGTGAATGACACTTACTCTAAGATTGCTCTACAACTCACTGGCGATCCGCTTGTTGTTTTGCTTTCCTGGGAGGAGCTGATGATAATGAGTACAGGTACAAAAATCACCTTAGTATAAACCTTTGGGGATGTGTAGAGCCTTGACTTCATGACAACGACCCTTTGACCCCATGTTTTTTCTATGTTTTTGTGTGCTGCATTCATGCATTCATTTAAAAAACATTAAAACATTAAAAAAAAATTCTCTTATAGTCTCTCTGTTTTTCAAATTAAACTAAGACTATGATTGCAAATATCAGAGAGAAAAGGATTGCGCTAATGGATTTCGGTAGAAGGAGAACCCATAGGTATACCTTCAAGGTTCCAAAACTAGAGGATTTGAGAAGGTTAGCGAGAATGATCACTAACCCTGAGGCTTTCAGAGCCAAGTACGGAGGTTTGCTACCACTGTTAAGAGTCCATGTGATTGAGGGAATCATGGATGCGCTCATTCAGTTTTATGATCCAGTTTATCACTGCTTTACATTCCCGGATTACCAGCTCGCACCAACGCTGGAGGAGTATTCTCATCTGATCGACTTACATATCACTGATCGAGCTCCATTTTCTGGACTGGAAGAAATTCCAAAGAATCAGACCATTGCAAGAGCAATTCATTTGGACGAGTCTGAGGTCAGGACTCACATGACCACTAAGGGTGGCATACAAGGTTTGCCAACCCAATTCTTGACAAAGAAAGCCCTGTACTTCGCCAGTATCGGGAACGTGACTGCTTTTGAAAGAATCTTTGTCTTACTCACCTACGGATTATTTCTGTTGCCCAACATTAATAACTTCGTCGATATCAACTTCATTAAGGTTTTTCTCATTGGAAACCCTGTGCCGACTTTGCTCGCAGATGCGTATCATTCTGTACACTTAGGGAATTTGTACAGCGGAGGGGAGATCACATGCTGTGTACCTCTGCTTTATAAATGGTTTATCTCCCATTTACCTAAGTCTGCTGCTTTCTGGGATCATAAGAGTGCCTTGCGCTGTCGCAGAAGATCATGTCTCTCACCAACTCTGACATAGATTAGTGTAATAGGATTTATGATGGAATCAGGATCATTGAACGTTGTGGAAACTTCCCCAACGTACCCCTTATAGGAACTAAGGGAGGGATCAATTATCATCCAGTTCTCGTTCGTCGTTAATTTGGATACCCGATGAGACACATCCCACGGGGTGTTCATCTGGAAGGTATTTTCTTCAAGGAAGGAGAAAGTGATAGAGCACTAAAGATGGAAATAGTGCAAGCCTGGAAGCATGTTCATAAGAAAGGACGGGAGTCTCTAGGAAAACCAGATTGTGTCTCGGTGGAGCCTTATCTCCACTGGGTACAAACTAGAGCTCTCAAGCTAAAGATGCCTTATCCTCGTTACAGAATTCTTCCGCCGAGGGAATCTGTCATGTACTTCATGACGGAAACTAAAAGGCTTCAGGTTACTCTCAACAAAGTTCAACGGGAGAGAAGGTCTTGGAAGAACAAGTACCGCACCCTCGACATAGAGTGTATCAAAATACAATAATTACTTAAAGATAAAGATGCTCTGATTGAGATTTAGAGTAACCTGTTGTGGATAATCAGGATGACCAAAGGAATTTGCTCGCTCCTTTCACCTGGCAAAGGAATGACAACCCGACAACGGCTTAAGAGCCCCGGTCAAAGAAAAGGAAGATACCAGAGTCAGCACCCGATTTCTCTTCAGAGAGGACTCGAGACCCATTAGCTTAGGTTTCTGTTTCTGCACCTTGTAATCTACTGTATTTCCATTTCTGTAATCCTTTGAATTTCAATAAAAAGGGGTTTCCCCACTGTTTGATATTTGCAATCTAATTGTCGAAGTTTATTTTGATTAAACCAAAAAACAATTAATATAATCATTGCATTCATCATTCTCACATCGCGTATTCTTCTTACCTACGAATCTCACGTTTGTGTCTCGATTCTAGAGTCAAACTGTCTCATTCGTATAATACTCGGGCCAATCGTCAGAAAAATATGGATGATCTTGAGGAAGAAAACAGAGAGTTGAAGGAAGAGATCGACGCTCTGAGAGAGGATATGAGAAAGCTTCGTAACGACATGCAAGCCATGGCAGAAGCTCAGCTACAAAGGATTGTGATCTCAGAGATCACCTCAATGCCCATAGTGGAGAAGTATGATCCTAGGTATCAAATGCCGAAAGATCGTCCTTGGGGTATGCCTATTAACTATATCCCAGAAGGATATGTTCCGCCGATCACTAAAGATCAGGGAATCTCAACAGAAGCCGCTGGGCCTGAAGGTTACAAACTTCGGGAAAGCGAAGATGCCAGGGGAATACTGAAGACTCCTGAAGGTTACAAACTTCGGGAAACGCCAAGATTCGCTGCCGTAGTCACGGTCCCACCCCCTGTGGTGCACACTGTCCCGGAATGACAGATTCCACCGATCCCTTCTGATAAGAAGGAAACTATGTTCAATAGAATGGATGAATTCCAGGAACAGTTCTTGGAAATGCAGAAGGAACTGCAAGCCATTCGCGGTCAGGATCTATTTGGAAAGGACGCCGCAGACCTCTGTTTGGTCCCTAATGTGAAAGTTCCGCACAAATTTCAAGTGCCCGACTTTGAAAAATACAAGGGTAACTCTTGCCCTCAGAGCCATCTGGTGATGTACGCTCGGCGAATGTCAGCTCAGACGGAGAATCAGGACCTACTGATTCATTACTTTCAGGATAGTTTAACCGGTGCCGCACTCAAATAGTACATGGGTTTAAACCGTGCTACGATTAGTACATTCAGAGATCTTGGTACTGCCTTCGTCCAACAATACAAATACAATTTGGACATGGCACCCGACAGAGATCAACTTAGATCAATGCCGCAAAAGGACAAGGAAACCTTTAAGGAGTATGCTCAAAGGTGGCGTGAAATTGCCGCTCAAATTTGTCCTCCTCTTGAAGAAAAAGAGATGACAAAGATCTTCTTAAAAACCTTAAGCTCATTTTACTATGACAGAATGGTTGCCAGTGCACCCAGTGATTTCACCGAGATGGCGGGCATGGGAGTTCGTCTTGAGGAAGCCGTCCGAGAAGGACGTTTGGTAAAAGACACTGGATCGACGAGCGGTACTAAAAAATACGGTAGTGCTCTCCCTAAGAAAAAAGAGCAAGATATTGGGAATATCTCTCTCGGAAAGCAAAGACGACGGTACCAACCGGTAGCAGCTGTAACTCCTGCTATCAGCCCTGCGCCTATTCCTACGTATCAACCTCAGGTTGCGCAGAGCCAACCTAATCAGCAAAGGACACAACAGCCTCTTCAGCAGGCTCGTCCTCAATACAACAACAACCGTACAACACGGCCACCAGGGTTTGATCCTATACCCATGTTGTACGCAGAACTATTTCCGTTACTACTGGCTAAGGGGCACATCCAGACTAAGTCTCCTCTTACAGTACCAGAAAATCTGCCTTTTTGGTTTAAGGTGGATCAAACATGCCCTTATCATCAAGGAGGATCAGGGCATAACATAGAGAATTATCTCAATTTCAAATCTGACGTGCAAAAGCTTGTTAGGAGCGGGCTCTTATCTTTCAAAGATACGAATCCCAATGTTCTCACAAACCCGCTTCCTCAACATGAGAAAGCTGTAGTCAATTTGATAGAAGGAGAGACTAACAATGTCTATCAAATTCACGATGTACTCTTATTGAGGACCAATTTGGTCAAGATGCATTGTAGACAGAGTGGGTACGGCCATGTGTCATCTCATAATTATCACCAGTGTGATATCTGCTCTAAAAACAATCAAGGATGTTCTGTAGTGCAATCAGCTCTACAGGAACAGATGGATCTCAGATGGATCCAAGAGCACCGAGTTCGTGGAGTTAACATGGTCTATATGAATTCTAACGTCATTCAGAACCACGACATCCGTGCAATGAATGTCAACTTGGTGGCGATGCACTTAAGGCAAAGCCAATATCATAATCTGCCGCGGCACGATTACAGTTCCTGTCTGACTTACTCGGTAAACAAACAGGGATGCTCTTTCATACAGGAGGCCCTCCAGCGTCAGATGGATCTTGGATGGATCCAAGACTACCATGATAGGAACCCTTATCAGATCAACATGGTTCAAATATTTGACATTCGCATGATGAATCCCAACCTGGTAGAGTTACATGCTGAGCAGGTCCGACTCAGATTCCTGGTGTCACATAATTATCACAGCTGTAAAGCGGGTTGCGAAAACGATCAAGGTTGTACCCTTGTCCAGGAGGCACTTCAGCACTTGTTAAATCATTGATGGATGCCAATCTATATGGATAAATATACTCAGCAAATTAGTATCAGTAACAGGAATCCTACTCGGCGTCAGAGTCAGGATGTCCGATCAATGGAAGCTAACCTAGTAAGGTTACATTGTATTCAAAGTGGGCGTGGCCAGGTGCCACCACACAATTATGAACGTTGTGGTGTCTGTTAAGAAAGTACCCAATGGTGTTACCTTGTGAGAGCAGCTTTTTAGGGTCAGGTGGATCGTGGAGAGATTCGCCCATATCCGGGTTCTGGAACCATCAACTGGACGCCGAGCTACCTTGCCAATCAAGTCGAGGATGTTGTCACAATCTCTGGTCGTCACCAGACCAGGGATGTTTTTGCCATCATCCCTCTACTTGATGAATCTAAAGTTCCCAACCGGGAACGGCTTGAGATTACTTACGATAGTCAGAAAAATCAGAAGGCTCCCATAGTCATCTATCTACCGGGACCACTACCGTAAGAATCAACTAAGGCTATCCCTTACAAATACGGTGCAACGATAATTGAAAATGGAAAGGAAATTCCATTACCCTCCGTCGTGAATATTGCAGACATCAGTCGTGTAACACAGAGTGATAGGATCTTCAACCGAGGGGTTGGGGAACCTAACAAGGAAAAGAAACTTCAGACAGAAGCTCCCGATCCATCAGTCGGTCAATCCAGTAATCCCGACCTTTTGAAAAATAATGATGAGATGCTGAAGCTCATCCAAAGGAGTGAATATAACATTGTGGATCAGCTGTTACAGACTCCTTCAAAGATCTCGGTATTATCACTGTTACTCAGTTCAGAAGCCCACAGGGAGGCTCTACAGAAAGTCCTGGAGCAAGCCTTTGTGGAACAGGATGTAACAATCAGACAGTTCGATAGCATTGTCTCTAACATCACTTCCTGCAATAATTTGGGATTTAGTGATGAGGAATTACCTGAAGAGGGTCGTCGTCATAACATGGCGCTCAATATCACAGTTAACTGCCAGGACGATGCTTTAGCCAGCGTACTGGTAGACACAGGGTCAGCCCTGAATGTTATGCCAAAGTCTACTTTGATGTAATTATCATTCAAAGGCCCTCCGATGAGAATCAGCGAGGTCGCCGTCAAAGCATTCGACGGATCCAGAAAAGCGGTTATCGGCGAAGTTGATCTTCCCATAACTATCGGTCCTCATACTTTCCAAGTCACTTTCCAGGTCATGGACATCCGGGCAACGTACAGTTGTTTATTAGGAAGACCTTGGATACATCAGGCTGGAGCGGTTACTTCAACCCTCCACCAAAAGTTAAAGTTCGTCCAGAACGATAAACTTATCACAGTTTGTGGGGAACAAGCCTTGCTCGTGAGTAGTTCATCATCATCTACTGGTATAGAACCCGAGGAGGTTATTGGAACTCAGTTCCAAGCACTGTCGGTGAGCAAGAACAATCAGTTCAAAGGAGGAACTTCCATTTCTTCATACAACGATGCTATCAAAGCGGTCGAGAGTACCGATACAACAGGATGGGGACAACTTGATATTCCTACTAGCAATACAACAAAGAAGGGTCTTGGTTTTTCTGCAACCTGTACCCGGACAGCTGCCAACGATGAAAGTCTTCATCCCCTTCAAAACTTCTTCCACAGTGGAGGTTTCCTTCACCCAGTGTCTCAAGCAGTACATGCTATCAATGAGAAAGATCCCTCTGACACAGATGAAGAATGGAAGTCCTATCTTAACAAGGACGGTTATATGTCTCAGGACGAAACGCAAACTCCTTTTTTGCTTTCCTACACAAAGTCTGAGATTTATACCCAGGTCAGACGTCGAAATGATATACGGAGATTGTGATCCGGAAGGATATCGTGCTCCACCAAACTCATTAGAGGAGGACACTCCGATGAAAGACCAATTTGACTACAACTACTATGGCCCAATGGATGGTCTGCCAATGTGGCAGCCTTACCCAGGAGACTTGGGGCCAGAAAGTCAGCCGAACAATGAGAATCTACTGACCGTCATTGAACAGAATACCTGTGTCTCCACCATGTCATGGGATAAACACTCAGGTCATTCAGAAACTACTCAATATGAAGATGAATTCGCAACGTTTGCAGGACTTGAATTCATCAACTATGCTTTTCCCGAGGTCAACTTCATCGAGAGGGATGACCCCTCCAGTTCCAAAGAAGTGTGGGACACCTTGGGACAACCAAGTGGAAAGTTTGACTTTATGGTCAAGTACACCGCTCCCGAAAGCTCTCGTATCAGGCTCGAAGATATCCAGCCAACTGGATGGGGAGATACAGCTAAGAGCACAAATACTATGCAAAATGCAACAGAGGAATTCTCCTACGACAATTCTGCCTGGGAGACAGATTCCAATGATCCTGCTCCATCAGAAATCAGCGTCATTTCTGAAGACAAATCGAGGAAGGTGCCAGACTTTGTGATTCACCGAGGAGTTCGCCGCCAATGGGTTGCCGTCGAGGTTCCGAAGATCGTTCATCAGTCAAAGTAATTGCCATCTTTAACCTTTCACCCTGCCCAGGTGAAACGGATGTTTTGATAGGGCTCGCTTTCTGTAAATTTCCCTCTTCGCTTCGCCCAAAGCGACACAGTTTTGTTTTATAGGGCTGTAGTTTCAAGGATCGACTTGTTCATTAATAAAATAACGTCGTTCTGTAATTTCCGCATTAATTTCTGTTTTCTCTTTTCGTTTTTCAGAAAATGGTAATCCTAAAAAACAGTTCGATAAATAAAAACAAGCAGTAAAAGAAATACACGGCACACACTCTCGCATTTTCTCTATCTCTTCTAAACACGAATCATCACGTCATACAGATTGCTTGTTTTAAACCCAGTTGAAACATACGATCCGATGCCTTCTCCCAACTTTGAGTTCCCGGTATTTGGGGCTGAAGAAGAAGTTGACAACGAAATTCCAGATGAGATCTCCCGACTACTCAGACAGGAGGAAAGGTCCATTGAACCTCATAAAGAGCCGTTGGAAACGGTAAACTTAGGTTTGGAAGAAGAGAAAAAAGAAATCAGGATTGGGGCACTACTCAGTTCAACTTCCAGAGAGGGTTTGATAAAGCTTCTCAGAGAATTCCTGATGTATTCACTTGGTCCTATCAGAATATGCCAGGGTTGGATACCAGCATCGTGGAACATCACTTACCGTTGAGATCGGAATGTCTGCCAGTAAAGCAGAGGTTAAGACGGACACACCCGGACATGGCCATCAAAATCAAAGAGGAGGTACAGAAATAGATCGACGCAGGTTTCCTCGCCACATCAGAATATCCTCAATGGTTAGCCAATATCGTACCCGTTCCAAAAAAGGACGGAAAGGTCATAATGTGTGTCGATTACATCATCTATCGGAGGAAAACTCCAGTCAAGGTCATCTTCGACAGAAGCTCAGGATGTCCCGAATTCAAAGTTGGTAGAAGGATAGTGGTCGTTATGTTTCAACGTAGCCCTTTTCCCTGTAAATTACCATTTTCTAACTTTGTAAATACTCTTTGGAATCACGCGTTTGGCTGATCTCCATCTTATTAATAAAATTTGAGCCCTTGTGCTTTTGTTTGTAATTCTCATTTGTTTTAGCTTTACAGAACGACATTTTAAATATGATTAACGATTTTTGAAATAAAACAAAAATGAATTTACTTGTAAAACTTTTTCTACTTTAAAATAAAGATGGCAATTTCTTTTGACTATTGAACATCGAAAGAACATCGACTGCTTCCCCGAAAGCAATTGAACTTCAAAGTGCAGAATTAAAGTACTCCTTCTAACCTAGTACGCCTGAATGAAGGGATAAACTGTGTCAGAGACCTTGTTTCGTCTGACACGCCTCGGTCGAGTTCTTATCTCCTAAGCCCGACCAACATAGCTCCCCGCGAGGACTACTTATCCTAAGCAAAATAGAATTGCTACCTTTTGGACCAACGGTACTTCTTCGCCCCGCGATGGCCGAGTATCCAGTCATGTTCATCTTTTAGTTTGTATGTCGCGTCAGTCAGCATAAACATACATACATCATGCATTATTGCTTTGCATTCACATTTCATATTGCATCACTATCACTCTAGTCGGTCTTATCCCCTGGTGATAAAAAAGTCCTCTCAATCGAGTTGTCAGTTTGTCCTCGTCAGGAAAGGTTGCGTCTGAACAATCTCTCTCCTCCAGTTTATTTCTGGAATGAAGTCGGCTCCTCGACCACTTTGATAACTTGAACCTCTGAAAGACCAGAGAACCTTCAACAAATGTCACTCTTCGCCATTGAAGATGATATCCTTGCCTTCCCGGATTAAGGAAAATCCCGAGGGAAAGCCTTTTAACAAAAGATTCGACAATACAGCAGTTTTTCTCTAAAAAAACCGTTGATGAAAAGGTCATCGACACCTCAAAATTGGATCACATCATATGGCATTTCTCCGAGAAGATCTCCGAGAAAAGTATGATGTAATACCCCAAACAAAAGCAGTCTCTCAAGAGACTCGTTTTCCCCAGTAGAAACAAATGACGTCTCCAATAGAGAAGTTCGTGCACCTCTACAACTTAGACGATTGGGTTCCCCAGCAAGTCTGACATCAAAACTTTTTCCGTCAAAATGGCATCTCCCCATGAAAATTCGGCGAGAAGTTTAAGGAAAACCGCTACGAGTAGCGTCCCTTGTCAATAAAGTTTATTGACAAAAGAAACTAAGACCAGTTCCTTGGTAGGAAACCAGGATCGAGGGGAAGTTTATTTCAGAAACTAAGACCAGTTCCTTGGTAGGAAACTAGGATCGAGGGGAAGTTTATTTCAGAAACTAAGACCAGTTCCTTGGTAGGAAACCAGGATCGAGGGGAAGTTTAAATCAGAAACTGAGACCAGTTCCTTGGTAGGAAACCAGGATCGAAGGGAAGTTTATTTCAGAAACTAAGACCAGTTCCTTGGCTGAAGACCAGGATCGAGGGGAAGTTTACCTTTTCTAAGCATCATTGCTTAGCGAAAGAAGAGGAATGCGTGAATTACCATTCATAGACGCCGTCAAAATTTCGGGTATTCCGATATTTAATCCTCTTGCACCCCGAATGCCCGAATACCTTCACCATTCACACCTTCGGGTCCAAGAAGATTAAATAGGGGCATCTGTCATACCCCAAATTTTGACCACTAAGATTTCCCATCATTGTGCAAATCATCATCACAATATGTACTTTTATGCCTCACCAAGTGCCTCAAGGATTGTTGAGCATTCACTGTAATCAAAATTAGGGTTTCAAGCCCTCTCTGAGCTCTTAGACAAAGGATCAATTAAGGAATGCCATGATCTTACAATTTGTCTAAACCTCTCAAACATCCACAATGGATCAAGAGGACTCCCACTTCAAGGATTAAGCACAAGGTTGCTCCCTTCTAGATGATCAAGCTTCAAGATCGATAGTGTCACCAAATTAGGGTTTTGGTCGACTAGGGCCTCCAGATGGAAATTGTCCTCTGGGCATGAGCCAATGATCCAAAACATAACCTAATATACTCCATGGAACCTCATGGACCCAATCATCAAGTCAATTTTGCCTCAAGGATTGCATACATCAAAAATCAGGAATTAGGGTTTCTTGACCTAATTCACCCCTAAGTTGACTTTTGGGACAAATCATGAACCAAGGCCTCAAGACATGATTTGAGGGTCTCTAATATACCATATTGATCCATTTGGAACAATGGATTTATCCAAGAAGCTTGAGCAACAAGTTTCAATTTCATCTGAACCACGGTTAGGGTTTTGCGAGAAAAGTCAACTGTAGCTTTGACTATTGACCAGGACATGCTCCCAAACCCTAGGACATGATTCAATATACCCTATAACACCCATGGAACATGTCCATCAAGTTTGATTTAGGTCAAGGACACGATTTCCTGAAGAATTGCACAGTTTAGAATTCATCTGACAAAAAGTTAACTGTGCACAAAAGTCAACATTGACTTTTTGAGATTTTTCACAAAAATGGATTTTTAACCCTAAAGTGATGTTAATGTATGATTTGAATCATCATTCATCAAGAAAAATCAAAGAAAGTGGGATAACTTGTAAAAGGGGTAACCATAAAAACTTAGAAAATTTTCTAAGTTATGAAATAAAGTGACAAAGGTACCAACTTTGGAGGATCATAACTCCTAAACCACAAAGCCATTTTTTCCCATCCAAAGCTTGATTTGTAGATCTCATTGCCCTCTACAAAATCTAAAAACTGACCTATTTCCAAATTCCTCATGGGTTTTGAGTTATGGAGTGATCAAAATCAAGAAAAGTCACTTTGTTCCAACACTTAGTGAAAATTTCACTAAAGTCAGAATTTGCCTTACTTTTTTCCAAATGTAGGGACATTTTTCACTTGGATCCAAAAAGTATCAAAACCAAATATGATCAAACAGTTGTTGTATCATATAAGGGCTTTCCAAAATGGCCAAGAACATCACCAAATTCAACTTGAGCCATGAGATATGGCATTGGCAAGATGCCTTGATGAAATCTGCCAAGGCAAGGCAGATTTTTGTACTTTTGGTCGATTTGCCAAAATCAGCCAATTCCAAGCCTTGTCATCACTTTGGACACATCTGAGGATTGAATCTAAAGGGGACAATCACTGGCCAAGCCTCCAAAGTCCTTGGAACAATAACTAGCATGCCAAACTTAGAATTGTCTAAAATAGGGGCAAGACTCCAATTTTGGATTAGAGCATTCAATGGAAGCACCAAGGTGGCATAGACTGAGCTATTAGCAACTGAATTCAATCAAGACTTATCCAAGACCAAGGGAACCAAAGCTCTGTGCTCTAACCTCTAGTCAATGGCTAGAGGAGACTTGGATTTTCATTTGCCAACATTGGCCAACCCTACTCAGCAGTTGCCATTCACTATTCCTTGCAAAACAAACTCGCTCTACTATAAATAGAGCTCAATTGTGATCAGTTTGAGTACACCAAAGCCATCAAACAGATGCTTTCCTCAAAATCTCTTCTTTCACTCCAATTTTGCCTTCTAAGGCAAGTCACTATCGGGTTTTGAGTTTGAGAGCTTTTCCAACCAAACCAATCACACACACACCTCACATACATCATATGTGAGCTAATCAAACACTTAAACAACACCTGGAACGCTGATTTATCAGAATCACCAGTCAATTGCTCAAGGTTTTAACCAAGTTGCAGTTGAGATGCCATGAAGTGATCCAGCCAATTTCCATCAAGTCCAAGCATTCAAACACACTCCATAGGGTGTAGGGAAGCTGTTAAGATCATCACAACTTATCTGTAACACCTCCTACTCAGAAATCATTTTGAACTTGCTGTCACGACCTAGAGGTAAGCCTAAACTTGGTCATTTCTCAATCTATGCATATTTTCTAGCACAATACTTTTGCCAAATGTTCATAATCATGCATGAAATGTTTCCCCTCAATTAATTATTTTGTTTGAATCGTGTATCAAAAATCCCAGCCTTCATGCAGAAATTAGGTTTCTTGAGGATTTGTCGTGATTTCTTGTTTTATGCTTAATTTAAATGAAAATAATTGTCATAAACATGATCGCGAGGTTGAGACGAGCATATTGATATGTGGATTGCATGATATAATCAAGTATTCAGTGAGATTGGATAGAAAATGCAAATCTGGGCAAAGCTGAAAAACGCGCGTGTTCTTCAGCTGTTCTTGGCGCCATTTCTCTCAAATTCAAATATTTGAATTTTGTGATTTTATTTAATTGATTCAAAAATTAATTTCTCTCTGAGTTTTAATGATTTTGAGTTGTTTTTTTTTAATAATTCACAAAAATGTTAAAATATTTTATTTTACCAAAAAATCCCAAAAATATTATTTATTTCATATAATTGATATTTTTGCAAAGAATTAATATTTTAATTGTTTTTGACATTTAAAATATTTTTTCCCTCTTGATTTTGTAAATTTTAATGACTTATAATCATTTTGTAGGGCAAAACATGATTTTTGAAGCATTAATCCAAGATCATAATTTGTTTCCCACATGTTAAACAATTTTTGATCATTTTAATTGAATTTTTATTCAATTAAAATACATTTTGGAAATAAATTAGGGTTTTTGATTAATTCAACCTTCACAGCTTTTTTAAAAACCTTTTGGGCCTTTTGAGAGAGTGTAAGACCCAAAACCCCCTTGTACAAACAATTTTGGGCCTCACTTATTATATAAGTCCCTTTGTACAAGTAAACGGCGCGATCGTCGCCTTTTAAGGAAAAATCAACTGGGCCTCTCCTCGAGCTATAAGACCCATTCAAAACTCTTTGGGCCTCTAATAGAGTGTAAGACCCAATCCCCTTTTAACCAAAAACAACTTTGGGCCTCAGATATTATATAAGCCCCTTTACATTAAAAGAAAATCTCGGCGCGATCGCCATTTTAAACGAAAAATCATCTGGGCCTACCCTCGTGTTATAAGCCCCACTCCTTTTTTAAAACCTTTTGGGCCTCTTGAGATAGTGTAAGACCCAAATCCCTTTGTACAATAAACAATTTTTGGGCCTCAGTCACTTGTATAAGTCTCTCTGTACAAATTTAACAATGCAATCACTGGTAAAACTCTGGGCCTCTCCTCGAGCTGTAAGCCCCAACATCTTTTTCAAAGCACTTTCTCCTTTGATTTTGTATATAATATTATTATCAAATCTTTCTTTGTTGAACAACTAACCAAACAGCATGGAATCTCTACAACCGAGTAAGTATTTATATGCTTTCATATACATATAACTGTATTGTGGGGCTGTTTCGTTGTAAGTCTTCTTTCATAAACTCATATCGACTGTGTAATAATAGTATAGATATTTAGAGTTTCCCCGGCAACTACGTCTAGCACTAGGTGAAGCCGTTTCGATTATTCGTAGAAATAGACAATACTAGATCCCCCATAGGAGCACCAGATACAGTCTTCTCTTCGGTTGTCCTCCTTAGGAATTGTCAAGAAACTCTACTCCCCAGAGATGATCTCTTCTCCGTGAATTGCATCTCTTGATTTTCTTCCAAATTCTCGAACTTTCATGGCTCGATCTATTCTCTGTGAATAGCCTGTCTTGAATTTCTCGGGGTTTGGGGACCCACGGGCTTCTTAAAAGCATCGGCCTCCGCTTGGGCATCGTACAAGGACCCACAGGCTTCCTAAAAAGCATCCCCGCCTCCTCTTGGGCGTAGTACAAGGACCCGTCGGCTTCTTAGAAGTATTCACAGCCTCCTCTTAGGCTTCATATAATGATTCTCCACCCCCCCCCCCCGGGAATGATAGCCTCCTCTTGGGCTTCGTACAAGGACTTCCCGGCTTCTTAAAAGTTTCCAGCCTCCTCTTGGGCTTCGTACAAATTGTCCCGACGACCTCCTAAAGGTATAGGAACAGAAATCAGTCATCTTAATAGAACAGTCTTTCCAAGAGTCTACTACTGTTTCTTTAAGCATAGTACAAAAGATAATACTCTAGACTTAGAAAGTCTAATTTCCTTGAGTCTTAAAGACATTCTCAAGTCCCTTTCAAAAATAGGAAGACACCCGCAGACTTGGACAGTCTTAAATACCCTTTGGATTCCCCGTTTCCTTAAAGAACAGGAAACAATCCTGATTCTCAGATCAAATCCATGAGTACAGTGTTACTCATATAAGAACTGATTTTCTCTTAACCAACATACTGGACCTGTCACTCAACTGAAACAGAACCCTTTAGCCTCCATCTCGGGCTTCATACGAGATACAAAGACTCTCTTGTTAAGCCAATCTCCTTTTTAGCCTCTTTCTCGGGCTTTGTACGAGACACATAAAAACACCCTCTTGTTGGGCCAATAGCCTCCTCTTAGGCTTTGTATAAGAAAACCACTGGTTGACCCAATCAACCTTTTAGCATCAAAGTTGTGCCTCATTCACAGTACGCAAACATCAACAACTCCTTCCCTTTCATCTAATCGCTGTAAGCGGCAAGCCTCTGGATTATCTACATCCATGCCACTGTCCCTCTTTTAGCATGAGAAATTCCTAAGGAAAGATGACATTACTCTACACTGAGTTAAAGTCTTCTCCTTCAGGTTGGAACCCCCCTATAAAGGAAATTATGGCATTGCTGGATTCACATATCCCAGTTAAAGTAATTCTCCTTTATAAACAGTTGTGACAGATAAACCCCTCTTTAGAGATGACAAATTCTCTCTAAAGTCAAACCCTTTTAGCTTCACATCTTGGGCTTGGAACAAGATATAAACCACCTTTAAGCTTCACGTCTTGGGCTTTGAACAAGACACCAAAACACCATTTCCTCCCATAGAATAGGAGGAAGTACGAACGCTCTGATTTCCCTGTTTCGGTAAACAGGAATACGTAGGCATAAGATTGAAAGAAAAATCTTAGCGAGCACACTAAACAAAAATCCTAAATCCCATATCAATTGAAAAACATCAGTCCTAACTTCCTGTCCATAGAATAAATCTGTCATTCTGTCAAAATAACATAAGAGAGGCCCCACCACCACATAGCATCCGTAACCTAACAGACCGCTGTTTAAACTCGGTATGCAAGCAGGGTTAATTGGAGACATCTATTTCCCTTCCTTCATCAGCTTTAATAGGATAAAAAATGAATCGACCTGTAGTAACCCCAAGGAGTGACAGTGCTTAAGAACCACGTCCAAAATCGCTCGCTACACAAATCACAGCATATTAGCTGCTACAAATCTGCAAAAAATTCTCCTACAAAATAGGTCTTCAATAACATCCTTCCTAATTTATCTCCATAATTAGAAAGTCATTACTCTTCAATATTCTTCTTGATTCTGACTTGAATCTTCCAGACCTATAAAACAGCGCCACATAGGATAACATAATATTCCCAAAATATTCTGTATTTGTTAAATCATAACAGAATTCAATTGTCCAGCTCAGCACAGGCGCGATGTCGAATGATACAGCATAGGACATCTTATCTGACATGTTGCACCAGATGATGAGAACTTCAGTCTGATTAATGTTAGAACATGTTGTTCGACATCTTCTTCACAACAGCTCTAAACATTTCCATTCCATCCCAACAACTCCTCTTCATGTTAAGCCGAACCAATCCATTACAGGCTCATTCCCAGAAACATTCCTCACAGGGCTTGGGTATTAGTAAATCTCAGATTTGATTACAATTAAAACAGATTTAAACTCCAAATCTTTTTGCCCTAAAATAGCAACAAACTATTACAAAAATTTATTTCTTCATAATAATTCCACTCCATGATTTTCGCATGCAATCACTTAACAAAAACACACAGAAGATTGCAAATAAAGCACAGCAAATAAAACATAACACCAGAACTAGAAGTTCTGTCAAATGATGTCATAACATCGTGTTTGACATCATGCACACAGTCTGCAAAACTAACAAACACCACCAACACTTCACCTGCAGAATGTTAGAGACAGCATGTCAAGACATCAAGTAGAACATCTTGATGCAACACTTTATTTTACCAAAACTGCTGCCAATTTTAGAACTAACAGAAGGGTCCTAGGATGTCCAGGCCCCACCAGGCAAATGGCCACGGGGAGGACATTGCCTTGAGCTCGTTAGGTGGAGTCAGGTGCATGTCCCTGTGTCGTTGGCATTTATCGCATTTCTTCACGTGTTCTTTAGCGTCGTGCCGCATGGTCGGCTAGTAATATCCTGCTCGAAGGGCTTTTCGGGCAAGGGACCTTCTGTCGAGATGTTGGGCGTTGATTCCCTCGTGGATTTCGCGCAAGATGTGTGCGACCATTTCTTCCTTGACACACTTGAGCAGCGAAATGGAGAATCCTCGCCTGTAGAGTTTATCCTCGACTAGGACGTAGGAACAAGCTCTTCGCCTAACTATGCTGACCTCTTTTGGGTCGGACGGAAGTTCGTCTTTAGTGAGATAGTTGTAAATCGAGGTCATCCAGCAGTTGTTGTCGCCGATCACCTGTACGTCGAGGGTCGGGGAGGCCTTCTCGATACTAGGTCGAGGAAGTACCTCATGTATGATGGATTTGTTTCCGCCTTTCTTCTTTGTGCTGGCTAGTTTGGATAGAACGTCTGCTCGCCCGTTATGTTCGCGGGGAACATGTTTCACCTCTACTATTGTGAACTTCGCCATTTCCCTTTTGACCAGGGCTAAGTATTCGGTCAGGTTGTCATTTTTGGCTTGATATTCTCCTCGGACCTGAAGGGCCACGAGTTGTGAATCTGTGCAAATGACGACTTCTTCTGCGCCCAGGTCTTCGGCTAGACATAACCCAGCGAGGAAGGCTTCATACTCAGCCTGGTTGTTAGAGGTCAGGAAGGACAGAGTGAGTGATACTTCAACGATGATTCCTTCATTGCTTTCCAATATGATGCCCGCGTCGCTCCTTGCCGAGCTTGAGGTACCGTCCACAAAAATGGTCCATTTGCGCGCTTCGCTCGCGGGGGAGTCTGCGAATGTCATTTCTGCGACGAAGTCGGCCAGAGCCTGAGCTTTGAGGGCTTTCCTGCCTTCATACTGGATGTCAAATTTGGATAGTTCAAGCCACCATTTGAGCATTTGACCGACCATGTCAGGTCGTCCCAACAGCTGATTTATGGGTTAATCTGTTCGAACCATGATCGTGTGGGCCAGGAAGTAGTGTCTTAATCTTTTGGCTGCGTTAATGAGGGCCAGAGCCACTTTCTCTATCTGTTGGTATCTTAACTCTGGTCCTTGTAGTGCTTTGCTCGTGAAATATATAGGCTTTTGTCCGTCAGAAGTCTCGCGAATGAGAGCGACGCTCGCTACTTCGGTTGCTACGGCGAGGTACAGGTACAAAGTTTTGCCATTGTTCGGGCGAGAGAGGACTGAGGTGACTCTGAGAGCGCCCGTTTCAGATGGAGAAGAGCCTTGTCACACTCCTCGGTCCATTCGAACGCTGCCTCCCTGCGAAGGAGTTTGAAGAATGGTAGGGCGTGCTGGGCAGATTTGGCCACGAAACGAGATAGTGACGCGAGCATCCCGTTGAGGGACTGGATGGATTTCTTTGACTTAGGCGTTGGAAACTCAGAGAATGATCGACACTTATCGGGATTGGCCTCTATTCCCCGCTCTGTTAAATAGAAGCCGAGGAACTTTCCTGCCAGGACACCGAATGTGCACTTCTCCAGGTTGAAACGCATTTTCTATTTTCTGGCATGTTCGAAGACCTTCCTTAAATGGGCAGCGTGATCGGTTTCCTCGTGGGATTTTATGATCATGTCGTCCATGTAGACTTCGAGCATGTCGCCTATCTCTCCCCGAAAGACTTTATTCATCATTCTTTGATAGGTCGCTCCGGCGTTCTTCAGGCCGAAGGGCATTACGTTGTAGTAATAATTGCCTGATTCGGTCATGAAGGCTGTGTATTTTTTGTCGGCCATCGCCATTGGAATTTGATTATAGCCTGAGTAGGCATCTATGAACGATAAAAGTTTAAAACCGGCAGAATTATCAACAAGTTTATCAATATTGGGGAAGGGATAAGCATCCTTTGGGCATGCCTTGTTAAGATCGGTATAATCAATGCACATTTACCATTTTCCATTAGATTTTTTCACAAGTACAACGTTGGACAGCCAAGTGGTGTACTTGACCTCCGAAATAAATTTGGCCTCGAGGAGATCCTTTACAGCTTTTTCTGCAGCCTCCGTTTTCTCCAGAGACTGCTTTCTCCTACGTTGTGCTACGACCTTGACGGTCGGGTTAATTGTCAGTTGGTAGCAGGCGACAGACGGGTCTAAGTCGGGCATCTCAGCAGTGCTCCATGCGAAGAGGTCGGCTTTCTCATGGAGGCAGGCTTTGAGCTGCTTCCTCGCTATGTCGGGCAGGTCTGCTCCAATCTTTACTCCCCGCTGAGAGTCGTCGACGAACAAAACGAACTCGAAGTTGCCACTGGGATTGGGCGCATCGGATGGGAGCTGCCGCTGGACGAGTTGGTTGAAGCTGCTCGGTCTTCCTGTTGTTCCTCCTCGGTGAAGCGGCTGTCGAGGTCGATGGAGTCGACCTGAGGCAGAGGCTTGGCTTCCTCGGAGCTGCTGGGCAAGGCTGACTTGTTCGATACCTTTGGCTTGGATGCAATGGTATTGAGCCCCTTTGTGGCCGCTTTGAAACACCGTCGTGCAGCTTCGATGTCGCCGTGGAGGGTGGCGACCATCCCTTTAGAAGTGTAATACTTCATCTTGAGATGGACCGTTGAAGGTACGGCTACCAACTCGGCCAGGGTTGGTCTTCCGAATATGCACTGGTAAAGCGACGGGCAGTCAATCACCAGAAATTATACCTTGACGGATCTGGCCGTCTCAGCTGATCCGAAGGTTATGATCAGTTCGACGTATCCCCATGGCTTGGTCACTGATCCGTTGAATCCCTACAAATCAGACCCCACATTGGGGGTAAGGTGTGATTCGTCCAGCTGAAGTGTTGAAAACAGCTGGGAGTACATGATATCGATCGAGCTGCCCTGGTCGACGAGGATTCTGCGAACGTCAAAGTTCGTCATTCGGGCTCTGACGAGCAAAGGTATGCTCGAGTTTGGAGATGCCCTGAGGAGTTTTTCTCGGTAGAAGGAGATGAGGATAGAGCCCTTCTGGGCCTGATCGAGCGTGATCACCTTATTAGAGCTTGTTTTGATCAGATGCTCGAATTTTCGTTTCACGGAGCCCACCGTGACTTTGTTGAAGCCCCCACCGGAGATAACCAAGCGCGTGAGGTGGACTTCCCCAACGATTATATTGTGCCCAACGACTATATTGTGCCCAACGACTATATTTTACCCAACGGTCATATTGTGCCCAACGGTCGTATTGTGCCCAACAACTAGATTGGCTGAATCTCGTTATTGGGTCTTGCCCAGAGCTGGACTGGGCTAGGTCTTGCCCTACTGTGGGCCATGTCCCTCTCCAGTCCATAACACATATCATATAGCCTTGTTGTTCATCTCTCTAACCTACACGACGTGTTTCACGTGTCGCATTTAAGGAAATATTATTCTGATCCTTCCCACGTCATTGAACATGAAACCATTGAGTTTAGAGATAATTTAAAATTTGAAGCATTATCCGCCAAGATCATAGATCACAAAATCAAAGAACTTCGTGGAAAAGAGATACCACTGGTTAGGATCATTTGGGACGAGGTTACCGACGACTCCACATGGGAACGAGAAGAAGAGATACCACAAAAATATCCTCACGTTTTCTAGGTATGTTAAATTTCGAGGACGAAATTTCTTTTACAGGGAGTAGTAATGTAACATCCTTAATTTTTATGAACTCAACTTTAAGATTGCTAAATAATTATTATAAATTTTATGAATATTATTATTATTATTATTATTATTATTATTATTATTATTATTATTATTATTATAACAACCAAAATGTAGAAATGTGATAACTACCTATTTTTTTAATAAAACGAAAATATAGAATATAAATGATCTCATGCATGAGCTCATTACTTTCCTTAGATTATGCATGAGCTCATTATTTCCTTAATGAGCAAGAAAAATAATAGGTGGCATGTACTAGAATAATCTACAAAGTAATTGTATATTATTTTTCTAGATGTATAAATAGAGGAGTCATTACCCTTTATTTTTCACTTCATTCATCAATTAGAACAAATTAGTTTTATGTGGTTTAAACTCTCTTTGGTGAAATTTTGTTAAGAGTCCCGCATCGGATAATATATGACATGAACATGTCTTTATAAGTGGAGACAACCCTCACCTTACCAACCGGTTTTGTAGGGTTGAGTTAGGATCAACCACACATTTTTTAACATGGTATCAGAGTCTGGTTTAAGATCTGGCGGGCTACCTTCTATGGTTTTCACTATCGGGCTACCCATGATTTATTTCCACACTCCAGTTGTCTAGTTTTAAGCGTGAAGGAGTGTGTTAAGAGTCTCACACCGGATAATATATGACATGAACATGTCTTTATAAGTGGAAGCAATCCTCACCTTACCAACCGGTCTTGTAGGGTTGAGTTAAGACCAACCACACATTTCTTAACAAATTCTAAAATTAGCAAGACTCTTGTAGTATTTTTCTTCGTTACTAGTAAGTTGTTATAATATGTAAATGTTAGTATTAATTTATTTTAACTACTATTTTATTATCGTTATAATGTTCAAATAATTTTATTTATTTAAAATGTTATTAAGGTGATGCTCTCGGTAAATTTTTAAAACCTATCAAATATAAACGAGGGTATAGTCTAATTAACATTTGAATTGAATAAATATTGAAAGTTTCAAAATAAGATTTTAAAAGTTATAATTAATTAATTATATATTATTATTTCCTAACAACCCAACGATCGGCGAAAATTAGGTTCTTTTCAAGATTTAAAAGCGACGTCGAGGAAATTTTCACAACAACAAAAGGTGGGGGAAAGATTTCGTACACGTTGTGACGGTTAGCGTAAAATAGCTTAATATATATGTGTAGTGGTGACCCAAGCTACTATAGATAAATAATTAAGGAGAGTCTATTCTTGGATAATGATTTTCACAAATCACTAAACGAGGTTACGTTGGCCTTAATTATTTATCATATGAATAATCTATGATAATTTGAGGTTGTATTGTGCTTGCATTATTTGATTAATTGTCTAAATATTTATTTATTAATACTTGAATGATAGTGATTGTTAGACTAACAAAATGATTTGTTACTCCTTGAGGTGAGAAACAACATCATCGTTAGATATTAAGTGTTTGGTTCCTATAATAGAGGGGAAGTTGGATACATTGAGTTGTTGAATTTGGTTGGGTTTTGCCTAGGAAAGACTTGGTCGACTATGTCCTTTACAGTTCACCTCTGTTTCATGGGAAGTCAACCATACTCTATTCATTGTACGAATTGAACTTACTATGTAAAAGTAAGGTTGTGAGGTGAATTGATGATAAAGACATTTTGAGGTTGTTAATAGTAATTGGAACTCAAGTAGGTGTTTAGCGTACGTAAGAACTAAAATGATGAATTCTTGAATTACTACTTGGGGATAGAGTTTCGATAATTAGATTTAGAGTACAAGTATAATGCATTTAGGAATGTGTAAGTCCACTGTCGTGTGTATGGGCACACGAGGTTGATCGGCTACCTGAATCCTGACGAGGATTATTATTGTGTACTTGGAAAGATAGTTAGTGATTGGCATGTTTTCTTAGGGGCGACCGACTTATAACACTTGGACTCCACATGAAGTTAAGTGGAGTTGCTCTTGGTAAATGGGAGGACGTTGGTGGCATGTGGTCTCGTGACTTCTGATCTCAGTAATTGGGAGGATGTCCTTGACAGTGTTTGGCCTAAGTCAGCATATAATTTAGAAATGCATCAGGATAGATATAAACATTTAAAGATGGCACTCTTGATTGATTACTTGTGTTTGACATATATATTATTATTTTACACCCCATTCCCACTTCTAAACTTGTACGAAAACCTTAGCCATGCATTCTTTTTATCTTGCATCTTTGAATGGATCTATGATGATCAGATGACGAACTAGACTCCCTCTTACATCCCGATAGTCCAAAAGTGAAAGTCAGGGAGTGACATGGAGTTGGATTACAATGACATCAAGATTAAGGGTTGTTAGGGTTTTATCAAATGTTGATCATATCTCTGCTATTATGTGATATTATGTACAGTCAGTATAAGTGTCAGTCTTGTTGAGCTTAGGAAGTCCTTTTTGTTATGCTTTCTTTTTATTTCCTTTATGTACTTTTCTTTTAAGTTTTATCTACGTGGAAGTGCCACTAGTATTAAATGTGTCAAACTCTATGTAAAAATTGGAAGCATATATATATATATATATATATATATATATATATATATATATATATATATATATATAAAGCAATATGTTTTAGTCAGTTAAATCTTGTTATTTAAAAGTTTCAAAACTTCAACCTTTTTAAAAAGGTTTCTAGGTTTTTAATTAGAATACCACTGATGAGACATAGGCTGTCTCATGTCGACATATCTTGAAGCAAAAGCTTATTTAGGTCGACCTAAACACGTATGTGTCGGCCTATGCAGTAGTTTTCACACTAGAAACTCAATTTTTGATGCATGTATCTTGCCTAAGTCATTTCCAATCATTTCCAAATATGTTTATATGCACCCTAATGCTAAGATGAACAATGCACATCTAGAATTTGGTTGATACCGTCCAATGTACAAAAAACACTAAAGTTCCTCCTATTTTTTGATGGTGTGAGAAACACAAGAAAGGGAGATTTGAATTGGGTTTCACCAACAATGATTTCTTTTTCGAAATTAAAGATCAATGCTAAAAAGACAATAAAAATAAATTGACACAATTATTTTTATCCTGGTTCACTGTTAACAAAGTTACTCCAGTCCACCCACTAAGGTGATTTCGCCTTAGACAAGGACTTAATCCAATAATCTCAACAGATTACAACCTCTAAGTGTTAGAAAACAACTTAGCCCTCTCAAGTATCCAGACTAACGACTTAGTCAATTGAGTAATCTGCACTTTGAAAAGTGTTTATAAAGGTGTGTACATGAAATGCTTATAAACAAGCAGGTGACACAATTGAAGTACAATAACACAAAAGTGTTTCTAGCAATATATGAGCAACAACTCCTTGCTAATTTACAAGATTATGCTTCTCTCATTTCTTGTAGAGCAACGCTCTAATTTGTTGAGCTTGAGCATCTTCTTCTTGAGCTTGTAACTTGGTGCTTGCTACCTCCTTGCACACATATTGTCGTGTATTCTTCAGCTCTTAAACTTCTTGTTCTAGTTACTCTCTCTTGATTTTATCTTCTGCTCTTGCAGCATTTTACACTATGACATTTTGTATTTTACTTGGCTTGTAGCAACAGCTACAATAGCATTTGAATTTCTGGCTCACGAGTGGCTCATTTGTAGCACTTTAGCGGCTCGGCTTTTTGCAGCACATCTTCAAGCATTCAGATCTTCAATATATAGAGTTTGATAATAGATCCATAAACATCTTCCAACTGTAATATCCCAACGTTCACTTACAGGAATGATCACATCATAATACAAAAAGTTGTCTTTGCGCCACCTAATCTGGGTAGAGGTCACAAACTAGTTTGTACCATTATATTCATTGAAACACGCAAACCATTCTTTCGTCTTCTAATCTTAAGAGGCTTCAGATGTGTATTTGATGAAGCATGTAAAGAAATCAATACTTGTAACTTCATAACCTAAGTCTTCAAAATCTCAGATCTTCATTCAGCAGAACTAACTTGAGAGTCTTCAACACCTGGTCTTTAGATGTGATGTCTTCAGAGACTTCATAACTTGTTCAGCAGAACCTCGTCTTTAGAATCTTCAGAACTTGTTGAGCGCATATTTGTCTTCAGAGTCTTCAGATCTTCGTTCAACAAAACCTTGTCTTCAGAAACTTCAGAACTTGATCTTCAGAATTGATGTCTTTAGAATCTTCAGAACTTCGTTCAACAAAACCTTGTCTTTAGAAACTTCAGAACAGTAACAATAGAAGCATATCTCTAAGAAAGCTTTCAAGGCTTACTTAAGGAGTCACAATCAGAAGATTTGATACACACGTTCTTCTGAACCGTTGTATTAGAAAGCATTCTAGAGTAATGACTTTAAATCTTGTACACAACATATGTTTTCTTCCAGAGTGTTTAGATAACGATTTGATGTCGTCACACGCCTTTAAATCAGATTCATATCCTGTTTAGCAAAAGCTACACACTAGATAGAAACCATAAAGTATCGAATTGTTCTTTGAGATAACATGTGCAGTTATCATCAAAACTCAAGGCCAAGTGCATAACTACTCTTGTTCTTACAATCTCCACCTTTTTGATGATGACAAACAATGTATTTTGATAGAGCAATTCGTACATGGTAATCACCATAAAAACTACATAATCAGAGTTAAGCTAACCAGCTCCTCCTGAATCTGTTACTCTCAAAATCAATTTATGCTTGTTCAGAGTATCCCCTGATCCCAAGACTTATAAAATAATTTTAAAGTACAGAGCATATGAACAGATAAGGAATACTTCTCAGAGACATTTCATCAGAGTCTGACTAGAATTGCCTGGTCTTCATCTCAGAACCTGGCTTGCTATCAGAACCTGATTTGTAAACTCCTTGATGCTTCACATCATGTATCTAAGATAGATTCTTTTAATATTGATAGCATGTCACTAGAAGGTCTAGTAATCAATATGCCAATAGAAAGTTCACAACTTGAACATTTTCTGAATGACCGTTTAGATTATCCATAAGGTCCACAATCTTTGAACTACTAGAGTCTAGCTACCATGCTTTCAGAGAGTTCACAACTTCTAACAAACCTGAGGTATTAGAGCACTCATAGACGTTCTTTCAGATTGTTATTTTGCTTCTGATTAATGAATGGTCAAGACCAGTTTGAATCATGTGTTGTATCAGAGCAAATGCATCAGAGCAAATTCATTTAGAGCATACTTCTTATTTTTTTGGCATATCTTCTGATAAACTGTTTTAACATATATTAAACTTTTACAAAGTTCCTAATCAACTATTAAACAAAGGTTAATGATAAAAGCATATTGAAATATGTATTTGGGATCAAGAATATTGGAATAGATATATCAAAATCATTTCACTTTCTCCCCCTTTGTCAGAAATAAAAAAGGTAAAACAAATTTAACAGAAGGATTGATAAAAGATTGAAGAACAAATATATGAGAAATTAAAAAAATACAAGCGAAAAGTGCTATCATACAATAAGTAGGAAAAATAACAACACGACCAAAAAAATTTTAGGGTCTGAGGTTTGTAAGCTCCCCCTATGTCAAATAGTCTTAGAGAAGAGGTTTGTAAGCTCCTTCTAATTGCTATTTGAGAAGTTTTAAGATATGAAGTTAATTTCCCAAAAACATTTAGGAAAAAAAATTAAAGAATAAACATAATGTAAGATAGTCAATAATATGAATGATAAAGTAAGGGAAGAGAAATAATTAACAAAAAATAATAGATAACTTCATTAATATTATAAAAAGGAGTACATGCCAGACATTTTAAAGGGAGTAGCAAGGGAAAAAGACAATTACAACCAAAACCAGAAAACACCAAAAAACCACATGAAAAAGACCAACCGACCACAAACATCCCACAGACACAAAGACCACATGACCCAGAAACATCCAAACACCACATATCCATTCAGCAGAAAAGACTACCAATCCAGCAAACTTGTAACTACTTCACATTTTTCTTCAGCGGTCGCAACATCTGGTCCAAGCCTATTAGCCAAACCAATGATTTCGGCCTTATAGAAAAGTTCAGAAAGAATCCATCCATAAGGTATGAAGGACTTATTTTGACTTCTGGAGATATTAGCGGAGTCCTTCAAATGATTAAAGATGGTTTGAGGCAGATTAACTCAGATATTTTTCACCAGAAAGTAAATGAAAAGTCTATCCTCATGGGACAGAATATTCTTGTCTACTCCCCGAGGTCGAAAAATAGTCAGAAGAAGGTTAAACCAACCTTTAGAAGTGGGTAGAAGCCTTTCTGGATTATTGGGTTCATATCTGAGAAAGGAGGTGTCGTGAATGTCAATGAGTTTTTCAACAAAGGTGTAGTTTAGAGGAAACTCATCCACAGTGACACCAGTTTGAACACAGCCGATAACTTCAGTAATGAAAGTAGAAGTAATGATGAAAGGAATGTCATAGACACTAGAGCAAATAAATTTACCATCTTCACTCACTAAAGCATACTTCCAAAAAGCTTTCACCCAGTTTGGATAAGTGGGTCCATGCAACAATGCATAGTATTTAGACTAATTTTGTATTTGCATGCTAAGGATGATGTCACGATCTGTTCCCTTAAATCGAAGAAGATTCGACCGTTTTTCAATAATGACTTCCAGTAGGTCTTCATTACCACAAAAGGTTTTGACAAACATGGTTGAATGAAAAAGGAGAGGGAGAGAAAGAGTAGAGAAGGTTTGAAAGGGTGGAAAGGATTAATGACTGTTAGAGGATGAACTGAAGAATATAAATAGAGTAAATGATGAGACGAACCAAGGTAATAAGACAAAAAAATTTAATACAAACAAACTCGAGACATGCAGAGCAATTAATGTTTAACCAAGAAAATGGACAACCATCATTTTCAAAGAGAGTAACACATAGGAAATATAAGTGCATAAAAGGAATTAAAGTGAAATAGTAAATGTTGTATTAAATGCTTTCGATATATCAATAAAGAGTAGATGAACGGATATAAAAAAATATTAGGTAACTGACAAAGATAAGAAAAGATAACAATAAAAGAAATTAATTCTGGCAAGAGGAAAAATTATGATTTAACAGCCTGAATCCAAGAGTCTCGTCACCCAATGTGTCAAGTTAAGTGTGACGCGACGTTTATTAAAAGATAGATGACTTAAAATGAGTCATAACCCTTCATTTTCCTGACGTGTTAATGAAGAAACTCTTCAGTTTCCAACGGTAAAAAATAAACACAATGGTTCATTCTGACTAGGGATACTTTAGATACATGAGAACTTCACTTGTCAGAAGCTTCACATCTCAGAAGTAAAACACTATAAATCAAACATCATAAAAGTATTTTTTTCATTCTTGAGGACATATATTCTGAGATACTTCTTTTCATTTAGAACATAGAACAGAGTTCACATGTGAGAATGAGAACAAGTTTATTTTTAGCAAGGAATTTTTTAAAAAGGATAACAACCATAGGTCTGTATGAATAAGGTTTTAAGACATAGTTCATTTCTGAACATAATCCCAAAGTTTTAATCCTAGAATACAAAAATAGATTCTTAGATAATTAAAAAGTAAGAGTTAGAAAACGTTACTCAATTATCTGGTAGACTTCCAGAATGCTTCTGTTTCTTGAGGATGTGCGCTTCTTCAAAATCACCACTCAATTAGCTTCAGCTTTTGAGATCGTTGTTGATGATGTCTCTAACTGGACCGCTAGATCAGATTCTCCTTAAAAACTGTCTTCATAAAATCTTCTTTTCTTCCTTTAGATCTTGAATGAGATGCATATGATACCTTCATTCTTCATAATTTGAGTAGGATGCATATGAGCCTTCATTATCTTCTTCTAAGATAAGTTAGAACATTTTCATAACTTATTTGGTCTTCTTATTCTGATGGATGAAACATCTCTCTTGGTGTTTGTTGTATCCAGATCATTAGAGGAATCTGAGTGATCCATTTAGTTTTCTTCTTCTGATCAACCACTTCGATCCTCACTATGACTTGTTTCTAGAAAGTCATTTAATTCAATCAACTTATGCTTAATTCCAGATTTAGAAAGCCAAATGCCATATGCTGAGAGAATTAGTTGAATTGTTCTTATGTCATCGAAGTACAATCTTTGATCAGACATTTTTCTTGAACAGATGCAGATATCATTATGAACAACAAACCACGAAATATTTCTTCAGAGGGTTTCAGTGTTGATCTTGTTCTTACCAGCTTAGTCTTATCACCAGAATCAGTACTTCAGAAAGTAAAAACTTATGTCTAATCTTTGTCAAGTGAGTAAGAACTGCGACGATTTCTGATAGAGCAACTTCTGATTTCTGCAGCTCTATTACCTTCAGCGTATGAAAAGGTAATTCCCAGATTTGTAATCTTCCAAACAAATTTGACTTTCAATTACCAAGCTTATCATCAAATCTGACATCAAATTGATTTGTCTGTAAAAGTACTTTAATTCCAAGTACTTGTAGACATTGAGCATTCTAATCATGATAAATCAGAAGTGATATGAAAAGTGATATTGTTCAGATTAACATGCTACATCTTCTTAGAAATGCTTTGTCATGATAATCTCAGATATCATGAATTTAGCAATTCTTCTTCAAGACATTGTTCTCTCTTTTTACATCTTTATCTGGTTATAAAGATCTAGGATATGAAGGACTCATTTTCAACAAATAGTTTCTCGAGCTATTTGTCTTTCAGTCTATTGACCAAGATTATTTCTAACCTTGAACATTCTCAGACAATCACTTTTTGTACTTATAGAGAAGAGAACACAAAATGATTCATACTTGTGTCAAGATCCAATTCCCCATGTTTTATTCTGTAGAAACTTAACAATAACTGAATCAATACTTCATACCGTGGTATTTCATTGGTTCAGATATGTCAGTGTACATAAATAATGTAATCAGTCAGAATCCTGGTGTCAAGGCCAGAGCTTTAACTGAGCTACTAAGAACTTCTGCAACAGAGATAGTTTCTACTGAATCAGGACATAAACTGCTTCATCTATTAGACAGATCTTCTTCATCAGAGATTCTAACAGTTAGCAAAAAGTGCTACGTTAACACATTCTTCATCTGCATCATCTTTTGAGAACTCAGAATTATTCCATGTTGATAATTGATTGTCAAAGCATTTTAGATCTGTTTCCATGAGATCTTCTTCCATACTGATCAACTCATCTGAGTATAAGTAACAACACATCTTCTTCTGTACTGGTTGATCATTTAGACTTGAAGCCGCTTTGATCTTCTTTTGACAGAGATGTTGTTCTGATCTTCTGCAACCTTGAGAGTAATTACCAAGAGTATTTATTTGGTCAACAAGCTTCTGATAACTTTCTTCAAGTGATATGACGAAGAATAACCTTAGTTCAGAACCTAAAGTTCTACAGCCGAAGTCTTAAAAGTTTGAGAACATCATCTCAACAGTTTCAACGTTCTTCATCCTTAAAGTTTTCATGCTTCTGAATCAAAACAAGAGCAATTGTTTTCTTGATTTAAAAGAGTTCCTAATGAGTTATTATGAGAAAGTCAAATAGACATAGCCGTCCGGTTTTGAAAACATCTCAAACTCATTAAGAATTAACTTTCATCAATCAAGGAACTTCTTGCTTTTTGATGATTCTTGTCATCTTTTCCAAACTGATCATCCAGATTTACTATCAGCCTTTTGCCAGCTTCATCTGAGGAAGATATGTAGTTATCAACTACCATACTCAAATGATCAGTATCACCTTTTAGAAAGAACTTTCTAATACAAACTTTTAAAACTCAACCTTATCACCAACAATGGTGGAAGATAGGACTAAGAACAATTGAGACTGAATACTGCCAATTTATGTGTATGTATTTGATTTAGTTTATTTTAAACCACTTTTATTGTATTCGATCTATTTGTATATTCTTTTGAGCTGATTATGTTGTTTGACTCAATTTGATTTATGTCTTTATTATATGTAATTCATTAATTTTCATTATATATATATTTGGCTTACAAAATATAACGACGTCGTTCTCGTGTTCAAATTCGGCTTACTTTTGTTCTCACCTTGCAACTTATAACGAAGTTTTTCAACTTATTTGTTGCTTCGTTCTAGCATAGTAGTAGCATTGGAAAACCCAGTAAACTTCGCTTCGCTTCAGTTTGGATACACAGATTCAAATCTCAATAAATTTCTCACTATTTATCGAGTATTCCTCATGAGAACCCGAAATGCAGATTCGTCTTCCAAATCCGTAACCCCAAAGAAGACACCGCCGGCGAGAAAAACCGCCGGAGAATCTGCCGTCGCAAAGCGCACACCTCCATCCAAAACTAGAAACGCCAAGAAGACGGAGGCATCGCCTGCAACCGAATCTATATCCGATTCCAAACCAGATCAATCTGGTAAATTCTTTTCCCCCTCTACTTCTTTTCTGAAATTTATCGATGCAAACACCTCTATCTAGATGCTGTAACACTGTTGTTAGGTTAAAATTTGGTCTCTATCTCTCTAAATATTCATTGATTTTGATAGGACCTTAGTTTCTAAGTTGTCAATAGTTAAGAGGTAGACCTAAAATTTTTACATGATGGTAACCTGATAGGACTTTAGAGTATTGTTGTTGTTTTGTTTTGTTTTAGTATATTTTACTTGATTGTGTAACAGAGCCGCAAAAATCATTAGCCAGTGCTACTACCGCTACGAAATCTACGAAGAGGAAAACATCAGGTAAACCGAGGACAACGGTGGTTGCTACCACTCCAAATTTGGAAGAGCAATTGGATGCTGAAGCTGATGAAACTAGAGATGTAGATGATTCTGAGGCAGCAGAGAAAGTGGTAGAAGCTGGAAATGTTAGCGACATTGGGGCGGATAATATGGAGAGTGAGAAAGAGGGGGGACAAAGTTTTTTGTCTGTTGGATTGTCGGATGGGAGGGAACAAAAGCCCATGGAAGTGGATGAACCTGTTGTTGGAAAAGTTTGTGAATCGGTCGAAAAGGGGAAGAACATGGAAGATAGTAAACCAATTGTTTCTCCAGAGGCTCCTCTTTCTTTTAAACAGTCAGGATGCAATGTCATGGATCTCAATATGTCTGTGGCTGATAATGAAGATTATACTGCTGCAAAGAAAGGAGGGGAAGCGTTGAAAGAGGAAGAATTGAATATACGAGAGGAGGAGATAGGAAAGGAAGAATTGAAAGCAGACGAGGGAGAAAAAGGAAAGGATGAGTTGAACGATCAAGGAGAGAAAGGAAAAGAAGAGTTGAACCAACAAAAAAGAGAGAAAGAAATTTTAGAGTTTAAAATACAGGAAAGAGAAAAAGGAAAGGAAGAGTTGCAAGAACAGGAAGGAAAGAAGGGAGTGGAAGAGTTTAAAATACAGGAAGGAGAAAAAGGAAAGGAAGAGCTGAAAGAACAGGAAGTAGAGAAAGGAAAAGAAGAGTTGAAGGAACATGAAGAAGAGAAGGAAAAGGAAGTGTTAAAAGAACCAGTAGGAGAGAAAGAAAAAGAAGACTTTAAAGAACATGAAGCACAGAAAGAAAATGAAAATTTTAAAGAAGAGAAATTAGAAAAAGCAAAAGGAGAGGAAACAAACATTATTGGACATGAAGAGCACTTTAGTGTAGAAGTACAAGCCCAACTGCAAAAAGAATTTGATCCCGAAAATTATGGTGTTGAAGGGCCAAAGAGTGGTGAATTGATAGATCTTGCAGAACAAGGGAGGGTGGAGCTTGAGGAGGAAGATCCAGAGGAAGATCCAGAAGAAGATCCAGAGGAACTGCCCGAAGAAACCGAGACATTGGATGAAGAGCATATAGATTTTGAAGATATTGCAAAGCAGCGAAAGATTAGGAAGGAGCATGAGATATTTGTTGGTGGGTTGGACCGTGATGCTACAGAGGAAGATCTGAGAAAGGTTTTTCAGAGGATTGGGGAGGTAGTGGAAGTCAGGTTGCATAAAAATTCATCAACAAATAAAAATAAGGGATATGCTTTTGTGAAGTTTGCCATTAAGGAGCATGCAAAGAAAGCTTTGTCTGAAATGAAGAACCCTGTTGTACGCTTCTGTTCTTATTGTTATTTTCCTTGATGTTTTACTCCCAAGTCCTTGCATTGTTGTTTGACCTCCCATTTTTTTTTACAGATACGTGGAAAACGATGTGGCACCGCACCTAGTGAGGATAATGACACATTATTCTTGGGAAATATTTGCAATAAATGGACAAAAGAAATTGTAAGTGTCTAGTATTTTTCCCCCTTTTTTTCTATTGCTTATATTTACTAGCATGGTTTGTTATCTCATGTGTTTTTAATGTACGTGTTACAGATTAAACAGAAGCTGAAGGATTATGGTGTAGAAGGGGTTGAAAACATTACACTCGTACCGGATGTTCAACATGAAGGCTTGAACCGGGGCTTTGCATTCCTGGAGTTTTTTTGTCATGCTGATGCCATGCTTGCATACAAGAGACTTCAAAAGCCTGATGTCATCTTTGGTCATGCTGAGCGAACTGCTAAGGTAGCCTTTGCCGAACCGGTACATGAACCAGACCCAGAGATAATGGCACAAGTGAAGTCTGTGTTTATTAATGGTCTCCCTCTTCACTGGGAGGAAGATCATGTGAGGGAGCTGTTGAAATCTTATGGTGATATTGTAAAAGTTGTTTTAGCAAGGAATATGTCCACATCTAAGAGAAAGGATTATGGATTTGTGGATTTTTCTACACATGAAGCTGCTTTAGCTTGTGTTGATGGTGTAAATAAATCAGAATTGGGAGATGGGGCATCAAAGGTATATAATCTTTTGCCTTCACCAGGGTTTTACATTTTGAAAGAATTACTCTCGTTTCCTTTGCTTACCCATTGCTTATTTTGAAAATTTTTCAGTAATACGGGGCAGAGTAATATTAATTACCTTTTAAAAATATTTTTTTTTATAAAAGATTGAAAAGGAATTCCTACTTAATTGTTCTCCTTCTTTCCCTTTTTCCCATCTGTCTTCCTCGAAAGCTTGATTTCTGTCACCTAGCAGTACTTTGGTTAATTTTTGTATCCTAGTAATTTATTTTCTTTTATTTTGACCTGATCTGGTTCGCTTATGCTTTTGTTAAGAAAAGCACATAATTTTTGCCATATTTTTCAGATAAAAGTGAGAGCTAGGCTTTCAAACCCTTTGCCTAAAATGCAGGCTGTCAAGGGTGACATGTGTGGTGGCCTCCGCATTGGTCAGGCTAAGAGTGAAGCTTACCCAAGATCAGGTAAATAACCTTTTCTCTTTCCATTAAGTTGAAACCTTATCTTTGACATTATTTTGAATGATCCAAACACAATATCTACAGAAATAGGTTTTGGGCGGGGGCGAGGAAGACATTCCTTCAATAGCAGGGGAAATTTCAACAGGGGCAGGAGTTTCTATCATCACGGGGGGCGCAGTCAAATTGGAAGGGGTTTTTGGGACGACCCTGATTTTAGTATGCATCCAGATTTCCATCAGCGGCAATTTGGTCCACAAGGTCGCTTGTTAAGCTTCTAGCTAAATTTATAGTTGAAGTCGCTTACAAATTACAATATATAAAGGCATTTACATGTTTTTTTTATGATCTTAATATTTTACTGTAATGTCAAGCAGGAGCTATGGGGGGTGGACATTATGCAGGTAGTCTAGGTGGTGCTCCATTTGCTGGTCCATCTAGACATTATTATGATAGAGAATGGTATGGTTTCCCTGATGGAGGCCCTGGTGAACCTATTCCTCCAAGAAGGCCATACTCTCCAGGTGGACGTTTTTATGGTATCCCTGATGGAGGTCCGGGTGAGCCTATTCCTCCAAGAAGGCCATATTCTCCAGGTGGACGGTTTTATGGTATCCCTGATGGAGGCCCTGGTGAGCCTATTCCTCCTAGAAGGCCATACTCTCCAGGTGGACGGTTTTATGGTATCCCTGATGGAGGCTCTGGTGAGCCTATTCCTCCAAGAAGGCCATATTCTCCAGGTGGAAGGTTTTATGGTATCCCTGATGGAGGCCCTGGTGAGCCTATTCCTCCAAGAAGGCCATACTCTCCAGGTGGACAGTTTTATGGTATCCCTGATAGAGGCCCTGGTGAACCTATTCCTCCAAGAAGGCCCTACTCTCCAGGGGGACAGTTTGACGTGCCTTTTATGGGAAGGCATGTTGATGATCCATATCTGTATGATGACAATATGCGTGGAATAAAACGTCCATTTCATATGACTGTAAGTTTTTTATTACTTAAGCATATGATTTGGTTGTGTTACCATACAAATTTGTTTTAACTCTAAAGACACCTGGAAAATACTAATTAGTTTTAATTGTACTTCGGTTTTTTTAGGACCCTGAACCTGATTACATGGGGCCTAATAGACTTCGCCCGCGATTTGATTATGCAGATCCATCTATATTTCATGGAACTCAAAACCATGGTCTAAACATTACTTCCTTTTTCTTTCTTACTTATCAGTTGTATGGTTGTATATTCTTAATAACACTTTTGATGTACAGATTATGCTGGGGCTGGCAGCAGGCAGTACCCACATGACTATTATGGTTCTCATGTGAGTGAATTTTTGAACTTATTTTTATCTCACTTTATATAATTTTATTATTAGTGATGTGTTATGATATTCATGCTGCAGCATGGCAGAGGTCCATACTCTTCTTTCTATGGGGGCAATGGCCCTCATGAAGACAGATACTTTTATTAGTGTGAAGAAACTTTTGGTAAGGATCATTTTCATGAATTTAAATTTAAATTTGCTACCGTGGATTGTTTTTTCCCTAATGTTTTGTGGCACTTCAATCATGTTTAGGTGGATCTGGAACAGACAGATCAGCATCTTCAATTATGAACACGCGGCCTCTCGATTATACAAATTTGAAGTTGCATTTTTTATTTTATACTCTACTACCTTATTCCTAGTCCATCTGTTTTGTTTCTATTTATCGATTAGATCATAAAGGTGGTATAGACTAAGTTATTTAATCTGAGTGGGATAGGTTGTCTCTCAGGTCTTGGAGGAGAAGGTATATAATCAAGATTTATATGGAATGGACTAGATTTCCTTCACGGATTTAGGTATGATATGATCAGGGACTTGTTTATGAGGATGCTTTATTAATGTACAATTACTTTATGATCAATCGAGTGCAATTTTGATGATTGGACACTGGAAAGTTTATAGGACTACGATAAGCAAAATCTTTCAGGTGATAGATTTATTTTTTAAGTGATACGTAAGGTGTGATATTTGAATTCGCTTTCATAATTAGGGGCTATATTTTGGTCTGAACACAAAGCCTTACCATATTTTTGGAGTTCTTTTGATTGGGTAGGATCCTTTTGAATAATTATTGCCTATACTGAAGCATCCTTTTTTATGGAAAATTATCTGCTTATTGAATTTCTGGCAGATAAGGTTGGCCTTCGGTAGAATGATGTTCATGGATGCTGTTTTAGTTATGGAGAAAACAGTATTTGGTTGATTTAGTTCCATATAATGCCTGAGGAAATCTTCATTTTTTTACTCTGATATAACCATTGGCATTGATTGAAATCACTTGGTGTGGACTGAGAATATCTGTTGGTGTAGGCATCTAAGGATGTATGGACCTTACTGTTTTAATTGTCATTGGAATTAATTTTGGATGGTTCTATGAAGCATATAGAACCTCCAAGCAAATGAACCGTGGAAAAAATTCCCCGTGTTTAAGATTTTACTAGATTGTTAACTTTCTGCGTTTATTTTAGAATTTTTTTGTAGTGAAGGTAGCTGGTTGTTCAGTATGATAGGAGTAGTAAGGACTAGGGCCTGCTTCTTGAATATTTAATGACTATGTCATATAGGAAATGAATTCTCTACCTTCTTAATTTGGTAACTTTGGTGATTTTAGTGTATTTTAAGAGAAAAATTGATGGTTAAACAAAATTATTTGGATCAGCGGATTTAAGGTTAAGATAGAGAATTTGGGTTGTAGATGTTTAGTGTGCATAGGCTTAGTTTGATTTCTCAGTTCTAGGATTTTCTTCAAGTGCCATAAATTGCTACTCTCTAGTTGCAGAATAGGCAGGATATGTAATTTTTTCAAGATAATTTGTCCTTTCTTGTAGCTTTTATCTGTCTTTCAATCATTATATGTTTGTGATCTATCATTATATGCTTGAGCTTTTGATAAAGTCAAGGTGATGATGCTGTATTGAATAATGTCCTGAATATAAGATATGCTTATTGAGCACATTTTCACTATCTATAAGTATCAATCTCTCGGACAAGAATTATTTCCTTAAGTAATTATAAATAAATTTTTATCTGTCAAGTAATCACACTAAATTTTATGAACAATTATTATCGAGTACTTCCATTCTCCCTTCCACTGCTTGCAAGTTGGGATACTGAACTCATTGTTCAACCACCCCTACTTGCTAGAGCCGTTTTAAAGCAAGACCTGTGATTGCTATTTGCACTAGAAGAATGTAGCCGAGAGGACATAGATCATTGGTGGCGATGGTGAACTTTCAACCAGGCCCAAACCTACTGAAACATAGTTCATTATCGAACTGTGTATTTACCTTGGAACAAATGTAAGAATCGAAAAATTGCCGGTGCTCTTAGGAATGCTGCTTAAATTATTTCGTGCGGTATAATAGTTAAAAGTTTCTTTTTTCATCACTCGAAGTCATTTTAGAAATATATTGATACCTACTGAAATATAGTTCATAATTTTTTAGGTTTGACACTTTTTCTACTTTCATCTCAAACCCCGATATTTTTGGTTGTTACAAGCAGTTGATATCTAACATTTTTTTATTTATTATGTGATACCAATACAATAAAGTAAATGAAGTAGGAAAAAATTTTGCAACAAAATTCTTCAGTGCAGTATTACGGTCATGATATTTTTAGAATTCAAAAATTCTGGTTATTGAAGAAATTGTGACACATTTTTAGAATTCAAAAAACATTATATTTTTTTCACATTCTATAAAAGTAAAGTCAAATAAATATGTCATCTATGTAGAAGTAACATAAACAAATTCAATTAGATGTAGTTTGTCTTAGTTGGTCTTATACATAGATTTATTAGTTGGTCTTATACATTGAATCTGTTAACAATATAATGAAAACGACGTTAAATAACTTGATGAATTCTAGATTTGCTTTATATGTATTTTGTATAGATTTTTTAAATCACCAGACATTCTATTATATTATCCAATACTTAGGTTTATCCAACCGTTTCAACAAATGCCGCATTCCTATTGAACTCCTGATAGTTTCTTATTTTTGTATTGAATATTATAAATCCCTTTCTTTTTGAAGTCATGAAAATATTTTGAAAAAAGAATTCAACAACAATTTTAGTCTTTTCAATATTTGAACGATCATCTCAACAACAATTTTAATCTTGTGAGATATTGAATCGAATTCTAGTGCTGTCGATTGGGATGTGTCGACTGGAATAGCTTTCATGATTCGACAGGAGACAAGCGTGAAAAGATTGCTCATATATTGATGTCGAAGTGTTTACGTACTGCAGTCGAAGTCAGTTCTAGTATGTAGTGTCGAATTATTATGTCGAATTATTATGTCGAAGATTGCTCATATGTTGATGTCGAAGGATTCAATTGTTTAGGTTAGCTTCTTATTTAAGTTACCTTGTAGTCTATAAATAGACTAGATCACCCAGGTTGTTGAGTGAGGTCAATTGTGATATTCACTTGTAATCATTTGTAACATTGAGTAAGTGAATAGAAAACAGTTTGCCCAAATTCTTCTTCCATCTTTCTTCTTTATCTTTTCTTCTTTCTCTCTTTAGAAACCTAACCGTCTCATTGTTCACCAAAAAACTTCGTTTCTCATTCAAGAAAGTGTCGAAAGGTACGTTTGTGTTCACAAAAAACTGGTGCGGTGAGCGTGGAGAAAGATGCTGCCAACAAAGTTTGAAATTGAGAAATTCACCAGAGTTAATGATTTTGGTTTATGGCGCTTGAAGATGCGAGCCTTTCTTGTTCAACAGGATTTGCTAGAAGCGTTAAAGAGAAGAGATGCCATGGATGCTGCATTGACGGAGAAGGATAAGACAACAATGATCGAGAAAGCCCACAGTGCAATTGTTCTGAGTCTTGGTGATAAGGTTCTTAGGCAGGTTTCGAAGGAGACGACGACAACTGGTGTTTGGCTGAAACTCGAAGGATTGTATATGAAAAAGTCCTTGGTGAATCGTTTGTACTTGAAGCAAGCTTTGTATTCATTCAAGATAAATGAAGATAAAGCGTTGACGGAGCAGCTGGATATGTTCAGCAAGCTGATTCTTGATCTTGAAAATATTGATGTTACCATCAGTGACGAAGATCAAACATTGTTATTGTATGGAAGAGAGTCCCTGACCTTTGAAGAAGTTCAAGCTGCCTTGTATTCGAAGGATTTGAACGAAAGAAAGGAGCATAAATCATCATCAGTTGGTGAAGGGTTGTCCGTGAAGGGGAAATCCTCGAAGAGAGATGGTAGGTTCGACAAGAAGAAAGGTAAAACTCAACAGAAGTATTATGGTGGTGATATTTTTGGCATTAAGTGTTATCACTGTAAGAAGGAGGGTCACACAAGAAAGGTGTGTTCTGAGCGTCTGAATAATCATAGAGGTAAAGACAATGGCAATGTATATATTGTGCAAGATAATTATGAATCATCTGATGTCCTTGTGGTGTCGAGCAGCAACTCTTGCAAAAACTGGATTATGGATTCAGGATGTACTTGGCATATGACTCCAAACAAGAATGTGTTTAAAGAATTATGTGATTAAGATGGTGGATCAGTGCTGTCTGTTGGGAAACAATAAAGCTTGCAAAGTTGCAGGTATTGGATGTGTAAGATTCAAGCTCCATGATGAGTCAATAAGGCTATTGACTGGGGTTAGGTATGTACCTGACCTTAAGAGGAATTTGATTTCTCTTGGTGAATTCGACTAGAAAGGATATGTCTTCAAAGAAGAGCAAGGTATCCTGAAAGTCATGAAGGGGTCGAAGGAAGTCTTGAGAGGCGTGAAGAAACAAGGCTTGTATACCCTTGAGGTTGAGATTGTAAGTGGTTCGGTAGATTTTGCATCCACGAAACTTGTGTCGAAGACAGAATTATGGCATATGAGATTGGGCCATGTCAGCGAAAGAGACCTGGTCGAACTGGGGAAACAGAACCTGCTAGGTCGTGACAAAGTCGAGAAGTTGGATTTTTGTGAACCTTGTGTATTTGGTAAATCATGTAGGGTAAAGTTTAACAAAGGTAAACAAAGAACACATGGATCCCTTGATTACATTCATGATGATTTTTGGGGTGCCTGCAAGGAATCCTTCACATTCAGGTGCAAGGTATTTTCTATCCATAGTTGATGACTATTCCAGAAAATTATGGGTATTCATTCAGAAGACTAAGGATGAAACTTTTGAGAATTTCAAAATTTGGAAGGTTCTGGTCAAAACTCAAACTGGCAGAAAGGTTAAGAGGTTGAGAACCAACTATGGCCTTGAGTTCTGCAATGAAGCTTTCGACAATTACTGTGTCGAGTCTGGGATTGCAAGGCATAAAACTGTAGCATGTACTCCTCAACAAAATGGCTTAGCTGAGTGATTCAATATAATAATCCTTGAAAGGGTTAGATGCATGTTGGTTAGTGCTGGATTGAAAAAGGTGTTCTGGGCGGAGGCTGTTTCGACAACAAATTATCTGATAAATAGATGTCCCTCGACTGCCTTGGGAATGAAGACACCTGAAGAAGTTTGGTCGGGTCAACCACCAGATCTCGACAAACTGAGAGTATTTGGCTGTTTAGCCTATGCTCACATTAGACAAGACAAGGTCGAACCTAGAGCTCTGAGATGCATGTTCCTTGGATATCCTGAGGGAGTCAAAGGCTATAGGTTGTGGTGCGTAGAACCAGGTCACAAAAGATGTATCACAAGTCGTGATGTAGTTTTCAATGAAGTTGAAATGACATTCAAGAAAACTGGTGATGCTGGTCGAAGTGCAAAAATCTCTGAAGAGGAGGTGGAACAGGTAGAGATTTTTGTTGAGGTGGAGCATAGTGATGCTAAAGCGTATAACCCAGATGAAGTCGAAGAAGAAGAGCAAGATACTGAAGAGACTGAGGAAATTATCGATGTCTACCTACTGGCAAGAGATAGGCCGAGAAGAGTCATCAAGCCACCTCAAAGACTTAGTTATGCAAATTTTATAGCTTTTGCCTTAATCTCTACAAGTTAGGTACTTGAGGAAGAACCTAGAGATTACCAGAAAGCTATGAGGAGTCGAAATAAGACTGAATGGCGAAAAACCATGGATGACGAGATGAATTCTCTTCATGATAATAACACTTGGGAGCTGATCGAGAAACCTTCAGAAGTCAGGTTAGTCAATTGTAAGTGGATTTTCAAGGTCAAGGAAGGAATCAAAAGAGTGATGTCGAAGCGCTTTAAGGCAAGGTTGGTTGCTAGGGGGTTCACTCAGAAAGAATGAGTCAACTTCAATGATGTATTCTCACCTGTTGTAAAGCATTGATCCATTAGAATGTTGTTAGCCATGGTGCCGAAGTTCGACCTGGAACTTGAACAAATAGATGTAAAGACAACCTTCTTGTATGGTGATATAGATGAAACAATCCTGATGTGACAACCTGAAGGGTATGCAGAAGAGGATAAGGAAGATTATGTGTGCAAGCTGAATAGGTCTTTGGATGGCCTGAAACAATCTCCTCGACAGTGGAACAAGAGATTCAACAAGTTCATGGCACACATTGGTTTTACTAGGAGCCAGTTCGATCACTGTGTTTACTTCAGATTTTGACCTGAAAACTCACTTGTTATTTTGTTGCTTTATGCGGATGATATCCTCATAGCTAGTAACAGTGTAGAGGATGTAATGGAGGTGAAGGCTGAACTCAACAAGGAATTCGAAATGAAGGATCTGGGAGTTGCCACCAGGATTCTTGGGATTGACATCCAGAGAGATGGAAAACAGTCGAAGTTGTGCTTATCTCAAGAGACATACCTACGAAAGGTTCTCGACAAGTTTGGTATGTCGAATTCAAAGCCTGTTGTGACTCTAAAAAATCCTCAGTTTAAGCTTAGTACTACTCAAAGTCCGAGTGCTGAAAGAATCTATATGAGTAGCATTCCATATGCTAGTATAATGGGTTCTTTGATGTATGTTATGGTCTGTACGAGGCCAGACATAGCGTATGGAGTGTGCCTTGTAAGCAGGTATATGGCCAATCTTGGAAAGGCGCACTACCAAGCTTTAAAGTGGATTCTCAGGTACATAAATGGGTCTCTGAGTCGAATCCTGATTTATGGTGGAGCCTGTGGTGATGATAGCAAAGTCGAAATCGAAGGATTTGTTGACTCTGATTATACAGGTTGTATGGATTCCAGAAAGTCTATTTCTGGATACGTGTTCACTATGTTCGGCACGACGATAAGTTAGAGAGCGACGCTTCAGAAGGTTGTTGCCTTATCAACCACTGAAGAAGAATATATTGCCCTCACTAAACCTGTGAAAGAAGCATTGTGGTTTGAAGGTTTTGCAAAGGAGCTGAAACTTCAAAGTCGAAGTATCACTGTTAAATGTGATAGTCAAAGTGTAATACACCTGTCGAAGAATTCAGCCTATCATGAGCGAACCAAGCACATCGATGTAAGGCTGCACTTCATCAGAGAGATAATCGAGCGTGGTGAAGTCCAGGTGCTAAAGGTTTCGACTGATGACAATGGTGCTGATATGATCACCAAGACATTGCCGAGTTGCATGTTTTTCCACTGTATGCAGTTGATAAAGCTTCCTGTTGTTTGTAGAGTTTGATCCAAAGTGGAGATTTGTGAGATATTGGATCAAACTCTAGTGTTGTCGACTGGGATAACTTTCATGATTCGACAGGAGACAAGCATGAAGTCGAAGATTGCTCACATGGTGATGTCAAAGTGTTTACATACTGTAGTCGAAGTCAGTTCTAGTATGTAGTGTCAAATTTTTATGTCGATTTGGGCCTTGTGTTAAGGATTCAATTATTTAGGTTAGCTTGTTATTTAAGTTACCTTGTAGTCTATAAATAGGATAGATCACTCAGGTTGTTGAGTGAATCCAATTATGTTATTCACTTGTAATTATTTGTAACATTGAGTAAGTGAATAGAAAACAGTTTGCCCAAATCCTTCTTCCATCTTTCTTCTTTATCCTTTCTTCTTTCTCTCTTTATAAACCTAACTCTCTCTTTGTTCATCAAGAAACTCCGTTTCTCATTCAAGAAAGTGTTGAAAGGTATCGTTTGTGATCACAACAAATCTCTTCAATACTTGAACGACATACAATGTGATGACTTATTAACTCGTGATCCCAGTCATTGTTGTGTACCATAAACTTCCAAATATTTAAAGTTAGATAAAATCCATGCACATCTACTTTTTTATTTATTTGAAGTCATCATGTTTCAATTTTTATTTGTTTCTTTATATTCATCATCTCTTCCACAATTCAATATAATAAAAACTTTTATCTATAACAATTCGAACAAGACCTCTCAATAGTTACACAAAAATCTAATTTAACAACTTTAAAATAAATTTATTTAACATATCTTGTCGTAACATATCTTGAATAGTAAGTGTTTTTGGGCGCAAAATGACATTTTAATTAAGTGTATATTTGGTTTTACGTTCAAAATACTCATAATTGATTTTGAACGCGTAGAATTGATTTTGACATGTTTGGTTACTCTAGAGTAGAATTGCTTATGCTTTTTCAGAATTGATTATACTTGAAACTATGATTTGTAGTTTTGGAGTCAAAATATAATTTTTACACTGAAATTTATTGATCACCTCACTTTTGTAGAAATATATGAAAACATAAATCACTTTACCTTTTGACATATAGTAAGCCTACTACGAGACTACTCGCACATAACTAAAGATTTCACAATCATGTTATAAATTTTGACATATGCTTAATTTAAAATAGCAACAGATAGACGATAGTGAAAATAAACTTGTAGAGTTTTCAAAGGGTTTCAAGCTAAATATCCCGCCAAGAAAGTGGCTGCTACATTTTATATGATAATCTAATAAACTTTAGTATGTCGGTTCACACGGGATTTCCGACGAACAAACTCTAGCCTCTTATTAATATTTACGTGCAGGATCGGCTACTAGAATTCTGGACTATGTGTTAAATAAGAGTTGGACGTTTGAACACTTAGGTTTGGAAAGGGTAGATGAAACGATATGATTACAAGATTAAACTAAATTAATGAGAGAAAAGTACAAAGAAATTGTAAAAGGGGAAACCAAACAAAAGAAAGAAAAGATTTGTAAAATAAATTGCTTAAGTGTAAAAGTGGATGCATGCATACATTTACAGAGTTTTGACTCGTTTCTCTCACGCTGGTACTTTAAGTATGTTCTCTTAATGCTACAAAATGCGACCCCTAAAACTGAAATTGACACTTCCTTAAATAGGCCTAAAAAGTGACGGTTATTCTTCTGTTTACCGTCCCTGGTCTGCCACGTGTCCACCCACGTTGTCCATTATCTTTGCAACTTCCCACATTTTTGTCCGCTCCAAACTTGCTTTTTCGCCTGAGGCTTTTAGTCTTCCTTCGAATTCGACTGGGGTAGCTTTCTGTCGAGCCTGCCTCAATGTTCTCCCGACGGGTAGGCTATTAAGGATGCTTTGACCTGATTTTGTAAAATGTTTCGTCGACCCTACTTTTGTTTCCTTGGTCGAAATTTGCCAGCCAACAAATTTCCCCCTAAAAGGCCAGCGTCAACTGAGACTTTCTTCGACTGAGAAACCGGCGTTTTAAATTCTGCCAAATTTTGCTTTTATGTCACATCTGCTGATATCACGCGTCATGATTACAACTTTTCTGCGCTTGTGATTTCCAAGAAAAACCCTCATTATTTGCCATGATTTTGGCTACTCCATAGGTTGTGGGCTTTCAACTTCCTCCACTAAATTTCCCGCTACAGTGGAATGGAACAGTCATAAAACTGCTATCAACTGCCACTTGTCACCATGGCTGTTTGATTCTTGGTGTCTATAAATACCATTTTAACCACTTTTCTTCTCTTCTTCTTAGCTTACGTTTTTCTGAGACTCTAGCATTCTGAAACTTCACCATTCTTATTGCATTTTCAAAAACCTTTCACCCTCTCCACCTCTCATTTTCTAACATTTCAATGGCTTCCGTTACTCTAGTCACTGGTAACAACTCTCTAGTTTTCACTCTTACTAGTGAAAAGGGTTTGCCAACCATCCCTCAACCATCATCTACTGACAAAGCTGTGGTAGAAAACTGGAAACATTAAATGTTGATACCCTTCGTGGTGGCTGACAACCTTGTGGCTTTTCATGGGCCATACCCAAGTGCCAAAACACACCCTAAGTATATTCAAAAGTTCTTTCCTTGTTTCAATCCTGCTATCCCGCCTGCTTTCGAGAAAAACAGGCACGATCGACCTTAAATTTATGGATCCCAATGCTCGAGTCTTCCGATCGATGCCAACTCCTAGCAACATAGAGTATCTGGCTTGGCTCAACAAAGTCCAGAAAAAACGCAAAGCCCAATGGGAGAAGGCTGACATATTCGACGCCATCCAGATTTCGAGACAAGCTCATAAAGTCAATGCCTGCTAGCTCCTTGTGTCAATCTATTTCTGGGAGGGTTCGACTAACACCTTCCACCTTCCGTGTGGCATGATGAAGCCTACTCTCTTCGACGTGGCGACCGTTAGTGGTCTGTCTCCTTTAGGAGAGAACTTTGACCTTACTCTCTCCACTGAGAATTCATTCTCTTTTAGTCGTGCCACCTTCAAGTATTACATCGAGGACCATCATGTTAAGAACTCGGAGGAGGTTTTCGACAAGGAACACATTGCCTTTCTGACCTTCTGGCTTTCTTACTATGTGTTTTTCCCTGGGTCTTTGCAAATAGCTAAGAGTTACAATAGCTTGGCAATTCAGATTCATGAAGGCCGACAAGTTTCCTTGCCGAAACTTCTACTGGCCTCTCTATACCATTCTCTGGGGATTACTTCGCTAAAGCTAAAGTAGTTGCATTCCACCCCCAAAGCGTTAAATCAGTCGGGCCCTTTTTGGTTGCTGTAGCATTAGCTGAATGCCACCTTTGAGTATCAACTTGGTACTCTTTTGACAGAGCGTATTATGTATCTGACATAGGATCGACCCATCGAAGGTCTGAGGCTTGCATTGACCACTCATTAGGAAACTCTCGACAATTTTATCTTCCTGAAGTACATTAAACTGTTTGTTAACACCACCACCTTCATTACTGAACTAGCCCCCTTCGCAAAATGATGCTTTGGTCCGACTTGGTTTAGAGATCCTTTCCCTGGTGTCTCTCCCAAGTCAGCGGCTTTGTCGAATGCCGTGTGGAGGGCATTTATGACTCCCACCATATTGTCTTTCAGGATCGAGATTGGGTCTAAGGGATGTGGCTTTATGAACTATCAACCCAATTTAGTGGCTCGACAATTTGGCTTAAGCCAGATGCTGCCAAAGTCTTTAGTATCCCGCTCGACAGACATCGTGTGGGCTGGTCAAACTCTGAACACCGACGACCACATAACATGTCTTAAATTCCACAAGGCTCAACACGTTGAGCTTCCTGCATTTAAGTTTCAGAATTCTTTCTTCACCACCAAGTATTTCGACACAAGGTGGTCAAGCTACCATTTCCAGTACTTCGACAGTTCTGTCTTTCTGCAAAAGTTGCACGATGCCTTCGCCGTTCTGGGCAGCAAACTCCCACCCATACAGCCAGCCAAGGAGGTTCCTGCCGAAACAATCCAAATCTCTGATGCTGAGGCTAATCCTCATAAGAAGGTAACCTTCTTTTTACCTAACTCTTTGTTTTAGAATCCACCCATGTTAACCATTTTGTATACTTGTTCTTCAGGGTCGGAAGCGTGCTTCAACCACTATAGCCGCTTCACCCTAACCTTCCAAGAAGACGAAAGCGAATTCCACTTCAAAACCACAGGTATGCCAAGTGTTTTGACGTTGCACAAATTATCACTTCGACGGGCCTTTCACGTTCCTTACTGCTTAGGTTGTGGAAGAAGTGCTGCCTGAAGATGAAGCTTATGAGAGTAGTACTCACTCTTAAGTCTTTCCTTCTGTCACGACATCGACGCCTGTTGCTCCGACGAAGAAAAAGCCAATCATCCATGTAAAGAAGACGACCTCGAAGGTCGTTTCTTTGAGTGACCAAACCGCTGGTATTTTTATCTCGACTCCCCCACATGAGGGCTTGACTCCTCCTCCTCCTCCTCCCCAGCCAACAACACCTAAGGTATCGACCGTTTCTGTTGTTCAGCTTTGTAATGCTTTTTTGATATTTGCTTAAGGATTCTTCTTGCAGGGACCCCCCGCTGAAGACTTGACGAAAACTCCTACCCGCCCGAGCCCCAAAAAATAAGATGAATTTCAAGGTCTCTCATTCGAAGACACCCAAGGTCTCAACACTCAGGCTGACGCAGATCCAAAACCCTCGACAGCTGCTATTGTCAATCCTAAAACCCAGGCTGACGCGGCTCATGAGATTTCAATAGCCGCTGCAGGCAACATGCCTAGGGAAGACGATCCAAACTTATGATCCTCTGCCGGTGGTTCCCTCGACCAAACCTTGCAAAACAACGGCTCCAACAACTCTCTTAGTCCTGGTGAGATTCTGGTCATGAGGGAAAAAAAATCCAAATGATACTCTGAGAAGGATTCAAAAGCTTCGACAAGTGTCTATTGATTCCGGGCCTTCTGCCTCAGTCCTTATCCCTCCGCTGGAAGTGGACGCCGCTGGTGCCCTCAAACTCCAACAACTTAGGTCCTACTTGTTTGAGAAAGAATTCTTGATCGTGGTTGAAGAAGAATCTATGCTAGGGACTGAAGTGCTTAAACTCATTAACGAGATTTCCCAATATTCCATTCCCGACTCGTTGGCCCAGTACTTGATTGAGTTTGAAGCTTTCTTCAGTCAGCTCAACAAGGATCTTGCCCTTCAACATCATTCTGATTTCTAGATCAAGACAAAGCGGAATGATATGAGGATGAAGTGGGATCACAGTGTGCTTTATGAGCAGAAACTGACCGATTCGAGACCAAACGTCAAAAGCGTCTTAACAAACATTAGGCCTTCGACTAGCAAATCTCGACCTATTAAGCCCAGATAGATGAGCTCAACAAGACGACTTCCAAAGTCCAACAACAAAAGGCTGCGCTGGATTCGTCTGAACCCCTTCCGTCTCAAGATGTCATCGACCAAGAAGTCCATCAAGGGATTACCCATGGCGAGACAGCTCTTCAGATCAAGGTTTAGATTGCACAATTGGTGGACAAGAAGGCCCGTTTGGACTCCTGAATTGCCTATGAGACAACTCTCTTGGAAGACTTTAAGTCTAGATTCCCAACCTAGTTATTTGTCTTGAAATGGTGTAATTTTGAATTTTTGCTGGCCATTTTGTAAGCCGTCTTTGGCCTTCTATCAATGAAAAGTTTCATTTTTCTTTAATCTCAACCTCTTGGAGCATGGGTTTATATTTTTTCAAATACTTTCCATTTACTCTTAAGATTCGTCGATCAACACCTAACTCTTGAATTTCATAGGCATTATTTGTGAACGTTTGAATCACCTGAAATAGTCCCCCCCAACTTGGTGACCATTTTCCTAACGCTCGGTCTTTCCGATCCATAGGTAGAATCACTTTCCAAACGTAATCATTTACTGCAAAGGTTTTTCCTTTGACCTTTTTATTGTATGCCTTAGCCACTCGCGCCTTTTGTCGCATCAGTACGTCTAAAGCACTTAACCTTTCCTCGTCTAAGTCGACTGTCTCGTTGAACACCATACTCCAATAGTGTTCTGAAGGAATTTCTCTTTGACATTGTACCCTTACTAATTGCAAACAGATTTCTACAGGCAGCACAACATCATGGCCAAATGCTAGACGAAAAGGCGTTGAACCTGTCGCCTCCTTAGGTGACGTTCGACAAGCGCATAGAACTTGATCAAACATCTTATGCCAATTCTTAGGTTTCTTGGCAATGTGTTTCTTGATTAGCCCAATGATCACTTTGTTAGCAGCCTCGACTTGTCCATTCGCATGGGCATAGTAAGGTGTGGAAGTGACTAACTTGAAACCTGTTTCAGTTGCGAACTCTTGTACTTTTTGTCCCACGAAAATCGACCCTTGATCTGTCGTAATATTTTCGGGGATTTCGAACCTATAAATAATATATTTCTGAATGAATTCCATCACGACCTCCTGGTCGACCTCGACCAACGGTACGACCTCTATCCATTTCGTGAAGTAATCAATCCCCACTAGGATAAACTTTTGTTGCTTCGATGACGCTGGTCGGATCTCAGCTATGATGTCCAATGCTCAACCTCGAAATGGCCATAGTTTGATGATTGCGTGTAATTAGCTGGCTGGGGTATGCTGAATGTTTTCATGCCTCTGACACTCCTTGCACCGCTTAGCGAAGTCAATGCAATCCTTTAATATGCTTGGCCAGTAGACACCTTGTCGGAATAATAGCCACTTCATTTTTTGGCCAACATGATGTGCTCCACAAGTGCCACTATGGACCTCTGATATTGCTAGATATGCTTCTGTCTCACCTAAACATTTGAGTAACACCCCTTCAGGAGTCTTTTTCAATAGTTCCTTGCCCATACGGACATAACTTAGAGCTCTGTACTTAACTTTCCTGTTGGTGGTTCCGACCGGATTTTCTAAGTATTCTACAATTGGCCTCCGTCAATCTGACCTCGCCATGTTATCGATGGCGAATACTTCCACGCTGTCTAGGATTTCGTCCACAGCTTTCGTCTCATTGTCCGTTGAGGTCAACACGTTAGGTGTCGGTGAGAGATTTGTCACCACCTTTTCCCTGACTTCGACGAAGTCTCTTAGCTTGTCACTCGACACCTTATAACCAGAGGAAATCTGGGCTAATTCATTGGCCTCTTGATTCTCTATTCTAGGCACATGTTCGATGCTGGCGACTTCGAACTGCTTCAATAGCTGGTTTGCCACTACAAAATACACTAGCAAATGCTCTTTGATGCACTTGTATTCTCGTGTGATCTGTTTAATCACTAGCTCCGAGTCACCCTTGATTTTAACCTTTTCTGCCCCCAAATCTTTTAAGATTTTAAGGCCTGTGATTAGGGCTTCGTATTCTGCTTCGTTGTTGGAGCATCTCATGTCTACCTTACATTTGAACTTAGTTGGAATCCCTTTTGGGGATAGTATTAGGACCCCAACGCCGGTTCCGTTTTTATGACTCGACCAGTCGAAGTATAACTTCCAAGGGTTTGTGTCGATCATGCTTACTAATGTCTCGACTATTGCATGGTCCACAATAAAATCTTCCACAATTTGACCTTTCATGGCCCTTAAAGGCACGTAAGTCAGAGAGAACTTTGTTACGCTAATGCCTATTTCCAAATTCAACTATGTAAAATGGGTTTAGACAACATATGTTTAATAACATATAAATGAGGCAAAACATAAACATCAACTGGTTTTATATATTGCTTTAATTTTATACGTGAGAAGTACAAGCACAAGCACAACTTTGTAATCATAGTGTACCTAGTTTTAGCGTCTACAAAGATTCGACTGAGGTAGTAAATGGGTCTTTCGACTCCACTATCATCCTCTTGAGCTAACATACTTCCTATTGTCGAATCAGATGCATCAATATATAATTTCATATTCTTATTTCTACTAGGAGGCAATAAAATAGGAGGCCTTGTGAGATACTCCTTGATGACGTCGAAAGCCATTTGTTGCTCTTGTCCTCAATGAAAGTCACTATCCTTCTTGATTTTTAGCAGTGACGAGAAAGCCTTCATCCTGCCGCTTAGATTCGATATGAACCTTCTCAAGAAGTTGATTTTCCCCAACAAAGATTGTAGCTGTTTCTTTGTCGTAGGAGGCTTGAGATCCAAGATTACCTTTGTTTTGTTCTGATTGATCTAGATGCCTTTTTTGTGTACCACGAAACCTAGAAAGTCTCATGCATGTACACAGAAAACACATTTTAGTGGATTCATTTTTAATTCATATTTTCTCATTCTCTCGAAGGAGCGTCGAAGATGGTCCAAATGACCATTTTCAGATGAAGATTTTACCACGATATCATCAATGTACACTTGCATAAAATTTTCTATAAAGTCATGGAACATGGCGTTCATAGCTCTTTGATAGGTTGCTCTGACGTTTTTTAAGCCGAATGACATCACAACCCATTCATATGTCCCCAAGGCCCCTTGGCATCGAAACGCCGTTTTGGGCACGTTGTCTTCTGCTATGAAGATTTGGTTATAGCCAGGATATCCGTCGAGAAGGCTGAGATATTCGAAGCATGCAGCTGAATCGACTAGCATTTCTACCACTGGCATCGAATACTCATCTTTTGGAGTCGCATTATTCAAGTCCCTAAAGTCTATACAGACTCGAAGCGTACCATTTTCTTAATAATGAGTACAATATTAGCCAATCATTCGATGTACCTTGCAGTTCTGATGAACCGAATTTTGAGTAACCTTTAGATTTCACGCTTAATCTTCACTGTGACTTCTGGAGCAAACCTTCGAGGATGTTGCTTCACTGGCCTTTTTCCTGGCTGAATAGGCAAACAGTGTTCTACCACGCTTCGACTCAGACCAGGCATCTTGCCATAATCCCAGGCGAAGCAATCTTTGTATTCTTTCAACAATTCAACTAACTTCACCTTCATTTTTTACCAGACTTTGGCGCTTATATACGTCGGTCTCTTTGTAACGCCATCTCCAAGATCTATCTCCTCGAGTGGATATTATGCTTGCATCCTTTGCAATCCGTTCAACGGGTCTTTTTCAAACCCTAAAGGCTCATTTTCGTAGATACAATCGAGCCTCCGGCTTTTCGAAGCTGTTGTTTGGCCTTGTTGGCCATTTTCAAATTCCTCGTCTTCAGCCTCGACGACCAAATTCTGTAGTTCCGCAGCTTCTAGTGCCGCTATTCTTTTGTTTTCAGCCAAGTAGGCCGAGATTTGAGCCAAGCTATCTAACTCAGTGGTCATCTTCAACGACCTCATGCCACCCCGTAGGTGGATTCACCTCTTCAGGCGCCATTGCCTCTTCAGTGTCCCGTATAAACCCATAGTCTGGATCTAAACTCAGGAAACAATTTGGATTTTTGATAGAGGTGTAAACTTCTGACTTTTCATCACATGGTGAGACATTAGCTAAATGTTGGGCGAAAGACTTCATTGTGCCCTTCGCTTCATCGATTATGTAGTAACTCTGATCGGTTCCGATGTTTTCGACAATGCCATCTTTCCTCCAGATAACATATCTCTGGTGTAGGGTAGATGACACTGCCCCGATTCCATGAATCCATTCTCATCCAAATAATAAATTAAAATTTTCTTTGGAGTTTATCACCATGAACAACGTCGATTGGGTGGTCGTACCAACGGCGAGTTCAACTTGAATTACTCATAGGATGTTGTTGGTCTTCCCTTCATAGTTAGAAAGGACCATATTATGCTGCCGAAGGTTTGCATCACACTTTCCCATCTTTTTGAACAATGTGTGAGGCATCAGATTGATAGCTGCCCCACCGTCAACGAATACTTTGTTCACCGACATCTCTTCGACTTTTGCCCTTATGAATAACGGCTTAAGATGGTACATCTTCTCTGGACTAGGTTTCTCAAATGTGGCTTTCTGCTCCTCCACCACTCCGATGTTCATCACATAGTAACATAATGGTTTGTCTTCACCATTTTCATCTGGCTCAAAATCTTCATCGGTTTCGGAAACCTCCGACACTCTATCGTATTCCGCAGGTAACACTGACACGATTCCATAGTTGACTACAAAGTCTTCGCCGTAGGTGTCATCGACCATCTCATCCTCTGGTGAAGGAATGTATTCAGGTTCCTCGTCTGATTGGGGAGTGTATTCTGGTTCCTTATCCGACTGTGGAGTATACTTTGGTTCTTCGTCTAATTAGGGAGTATACTTTGGTTCTTCCTCCTCAATCAATGTAGGTTACTCAGTTTTTTGGGTCGAGACCCTGTTTTCCTCCCGAGGGATCAACAGTCATGGAAAGCGTCGTGTTCACCACGATTCTTTATTTCTCGACTAGCCTTCCCTTTGGATAGTCTCTTTTTTGCCCAAAGATCTCGACAGGTTTAAGCTACAACATCAAAGCCACCTTCCCAGCTTTCTTGTTTCTCTGGTACCACCTCTACTGAGTCCTCATCATGGGGTTTTTCCCTTTGTAGTTGGGAGAAACAACATAGCCTTTGGGTTGAGTTTTTTTTCTCTGGATTCCTAGCCTCTGCCCCAAGTCGAGCACTCTCCATATAGGCCTTTTGCCCCCTTTCTGATTAACTGGTTCCACCCATCTTTCTTGTGGAGTATTCGACCGAGGAATAAAGGTCCTAGGGTGTGTTTGTAGGACCCGTCTCCAAAAATCTTCATTTCATTGAGGTACTCCCTTTTCGTTGAAGACAAACCTTGGGATGGAGGTATTTGGCCCTTCCATCGTCTTCTTTTTGTCATCTTCATATTTCTCAGTGGCTTTTTCGTCGAAGACAGGGTTGCATCTTGGACATAGCACAACCTTCGACCCTCTTACTCTACATTTCTCCTGAAAATTAGCCAGTCCTTCTCCGACTGTGGGGTAAATTGCCTTCAATGCATCTTCTGTTCTTGCGTCGAAACCCTTAGTAGTTTCAACCATCAGGCATTCCACAGATTCAACAGTCAACAGTATGCCGAAACCTTTAGTAGCTTCGACCATCATACAGTCAAATGGTTCAGCATACAAAGCTTCCTCCACCTTCAAAGGATTTGTATCCACTTGCATCTTTGGCTTTTTGCCAAATTGAAGCCTGCCCTCTTTCAAAGCTTTTTGCACCAAAATCCTAAAAAGAACACATTGAGAAGTTTTATGACCAAGGAAATTATGAAATTTATAGAATCCCTCTTTTTTTTTTGCTCTAATGGGAGATTTTTCAAGCCCTGAGGCACATTAATTTGCCCGTCTTTGACTAACAAATCAAATATTTCGTCACACTTAGTTATATCAAACGTACACATTTTTGCAACGAATTTATCTGTATTTTCGGTATCGACATGATTTTTCCCGTTCGACGGTTTCAATAGCTTACAAGTGTATAGAGGTCTTGGCTTGAGCTCAGCCACGTTGACCTCGCTCTCATCAACGAGCTCTTCATCGTTGAAAAAGTATGAGTCAGCCGCGACGTAGGATACTTTTTCTTTCTTATGATATTTACTAGTTCTGGCCTTTTCAGCCTTCAACCTTTCAAGTTGTCGAACCCTATCAGCCAATTGGGCAATGTCTCTAAGATACTGAGTGTCTAACTTTTTCCTAATGAAATAATCTAGATCGCCTGCAGCTATTTCGACTAGCTCGTTTCGGGGACTTGAGTAAAGCATATTGCTTTCAAAAGTCTAAACCCGTTGAGATACTGGTCGATTGACTCAGAAGCCTTTCGTTTGACGTTGGCCAACTTCTTCAAATTATTTTTTACTGCCCCATGTAGAACTGTTCATGGAACAATCTCTCCAACTGCGCCCATGTATGGACGGACTGTGGAGGCAGCGTTGTAAACCAAGTGAACACATTTTTCGTGAGGGAGCTTGGGAAGTATTTCATTTTTAAATCTTCATTATTCGCTATGTCACCAGCTTCTGTTTGATATCTGGCAACGTTTTTGACGGTTGACTCTTCGGTGTCCCCAACAAACTTGGTAAACTTTGGTCTGTTACGGGCCATAATACCCATTACGAGCGCCCGTAAAAGACCTCTGGTCTTTGTACTGGAGACTTCCAGTTTTTGCGCTTTTTGCCATTTTTCACCTAGTTTGATCCTCTTTTCTCCCGGTATGATTATATGGACCTGAAAGTGACAGAAACATGATACCCAAGCATAAATCGTAGAAAAAGAAAGGAAAAGTAAGCGAAATAAAATGAAATGATGCAGAAACATGCTAATAAAAACGATACAAAACACACTTATAAAATTCCCCCAAACATAAACCGTTGCTTGTCCTCAAGCAACAAGGCTTGCATAACACGTTTTTAAACCAAGACATGCATTTCAAATGAGAAACTCATGAGGCTGGATCGGGTCGATACTCATACAAAAGTTCTTGTTCTGATCGGCTAGTCTTAGTTCGTTCGGTAATTGTCCATTGACAAAAGTATTTCAAGAACACAAACCGCGGTGAGACCACAGACCTAGATACCCCTTTCGGCCACCTCTTAAACTACGCTTTGGGCTTAAGTCTCATTTTTCGCTTTTTCTCCTCCTTTTGTTCGGACAATCAGTTTAAGGCATTTCAGAATTGTTTTTCTTCACACACATAAGGTTGATCAAGAGCATTTTTTCTAGGCACCATTTTGTATTTTTCTTTTTACGCACATTGGCGTTTTATTTGTCCACTTTGGGACGATAATTGAGATTCAACCGCCGTTGGGCTAAGTAACCGGGTGAGGGCTACCCAACTTAGAAGGACAGTTGTCTTTATCACTTTTATTCATTTTTTCGGTGCCTTGATATATATTTCTCTACCAACCTTACTTATGCAAAAATTAAAACCATGTCGGACTGTTAAAATAAACTACTCGGGGGGTATTTTTCAAATCTGAGTACTATAGCATAAATCTACGTGTTGGACTCGTGTCCTTACTCCGGGAGACCTAGGGTGTTAGAGTCATACTTAAGTTTTTGAACTTTCTCGAAGTCCCTATTCCTAGCGTCACTTCCCTCGAACTCAATATACTTTCTCAAGATTCTCTAAAATCACAAGCATTCAAATGAAATAAAAAAAATTTCGGTCCTAATTTGGGGTGGAATTCAACAAAGGTTTTGGATTATTGAAGGGAAAAACATAAACAAAATAGAAGCAAATAACAACAAGGATTAAAAACTAAAAATCAGGTAAAGACCCCCCCAAACTTAAGCCAAACATTGTCCTCAATGTTTTAGCAAAAGAAAGGGAGGGGAAACTCACAAGGAACCTCACTGAGGAGGCGGAGGAAACTGCAACATCATACGTTGCATTATCTCTTGCACACTATCCAGAAGTATGCCTATCGGTTTTACTCTCCTCTCATGTCATCCAAGATTGTGGCTTGACGGTTTTGCTCTCCTCGCATGCCTCGGATCTCATTCTGCACTTAGTCCCACCTATCCTGGCTTTGTGTTGAAGTACCTATTTCAGTGTAGGTAGGACGAGGAGGTGCGGCAGAGTCATCTGGCACTGAGGTACTTGCATCAACGTTAGCAAAATCAAGGTCTTCGTCCTCCTTAGAATTATTCGGAGAGTAGGATACCGTAGTATATAACCAATGAGTAGGTGCTACCACCATCCCAGTGAATCACACCTTGGTGGACTAAATATTCCATGTCCACCTTAGTCTTTTCGGGCACCATACTGTCCGCCTCAAAACGGAAAACAAGCCCAAGGTGTTTGGCGATCAAATTGATCATACCGCCCACCGATATATCACCTGTTGAAGCTCTAGCAACTTTTCCTAAATGATAGGCCACAAAAGCTGCAACATTCAGTAAATCATTGCTAATCATAGAAAAGATGAAAAATAGTTCCCTTTGGGAAGCAACACTGGTTGAGTCACCGCAGCCAAGGCCTTTTACAAGTACCTAAAGGTAGGATTCCTAGAGGCCTATGCATTAGTCGCGGAATAATCGTTGCACCCAGTTATAGCATACCAAAAGCTGGTGAAATCAAACCCTTGGGGAGCAAATCAGGGTCCAAATGTAGGAAGTCGGAGAATTTTCCCCAAATCTTTGACGCTCAAGATGAGGTCTTGATTCATAAGTCAGAAATAGAGGGTTCCGAAATAGACCCTCACTCCATCCTGCCACTTTTTTGTAAGCTTAAAATTTAGAGTGCTCAGAAATTCGAGTGTAATACGCTCGAAAGTGGGAGCATCTCTCAACATAAAATCTAGCAAACCAATGTTATTCAGCAACCTATCTACTTCAGTTTTTAAGCCTAGAGTAGTAAGGGTTTGCTCACAGAGATACCTGGTCGGAAGAATTTTTCGCTTGGTGAGAACTCTGTATCACTCCGCTTGACTATCATTTATAAAGACGATTCCATGGATGTTCGCAGCTCGGGTGCTCCCTCTCTTTTTTGGCCTTGATGATTCAGTGTATTCCCTTCTTTGATCGTTCCTTCTTGGGGCCATGAGAGAATTTAAACGAAAATTTCTTTGAGTATTTTTGGAAAAAGAACCTGGGTTGTGGATGAGGGGGTTGAATGGTGAAGGTTTTGTGATGGAGGTATGGAGTTTTGGGTAATGTAGGTGGGTAAAGTTTGAAGCTTTTTATGGAGGTTTAATGGAGTTTTTGGAAGAGAGAGAGAGAGAGAGAGAGAGAGAGAGAGAGAGAGAGAATCTGAAAAATAAAAAGGATTTATGGTGGTTTAAGTGTTTTAATGAGAATATAGAGGAAAGTGGGGGGTGGTTGTGTTTTTAAAAAAATTTGAAATCTTTTTCGCTGCAGCGCATTACAGGCGACCGTAATGTGCTACAGGTGTTTGTATGGAAAGGAATGGGTGGGGGTCAGGGGCACATTACGGGCCGTAGTACCTGTTACGGCCGGCTGTAATGCCCCACAGATTTTTGTATGGGGGGAGTGTCTGGGTGCATTACGGGCCGTAATGCCCATTACGGGCGACCTTAATGCACCACGGGTTTTACTATGGGATTTTCATTTTTTTTGGCTTTTTGGCTCGATTTTTCTGGGTTCGATTTCCTGCACTAATTTCTTCTCGATTTCTCGTCTCTTTTACCTGCTTATTTATAAAAAAGAAAAACAATAAGAACGAAAAATGGATTAGCTAAAAAACGGTGGGTTACCTCCTACTAAGCGCTTCGTTTAACGTCGCATGGCTCGACGATCCTTGAGTGTTACCACTCAGAACGGTTCCTTGAGAACTAGGTCCATGCCTTGGTGGACTACATCCCCAGTGGTGTAGTGATTAAGGCATTGTCCATTAACCATGAATGAACCTGTAGATCCACTCCAAAACTTAACCGCTCTGTACGGTTTCACATTCTTCACTACAAAAGGTCCTGACCACATATACCGAAGCTTTTCGGGAAAAAGATTAAGTCTCAAGTTAAACAGTAAGACAAATTCTCCTTCCTTTAAAACTTGGTTCAAGATTCTCTTATCATGCCATCTCTTAGTTCTCTCTTTGTAGAGTTTGGCATTTTCATAGGCGTCAAGCCTTAGTTCCTCAAGCTCACTCAACTGAAGCTTTATTTTCTCTTCTGCCGCTTGATAATCTAAGTTAAGAGCTTTGATAGCCCAGTAGGCTCTATTCTCTAACTCTACAGGTAGATGGTAGGACTTTCAATAAATTAACCAAAAAGGTGTCATCCCAATGGGGGTTTTGTAAGCAGTACGGTATGCCCACAGCGCGTCATCAAGCTTGGAAGTCCAATCTTTCCTAGAGAGGGATACCGCCTTTTCTAAGATATCTTTTATCTCTCTATTAGAGACCTTGACTTGACCACTTGTTTGTGGGTGGTAGGGTGTAGCAACTCTATGCTTAACCCTGTACTTATTAAGAAGGTTCTCAAATTGCTTAGCAATGAAGTGCGACCCTCCGTCGCTTATGACTAACCTAGGGACCCCAAATCTTGTGAAAATGATCTATTTGAACATATTTATAACAACCCGCACTTTATTTGTTGGAGAGGTAATGGCCTCAATCCATTTAGACACATAGTCTACGGCCACGAGAATATATTGATTTCCCAAAGAAGATGGGAAGGGTCCCATAATGCCAACTCCCCTAACACCAAAAATCTCAACTTCATGGATGTTATTAAAGGGAATCTCATTCCTCCTGGATATGTTTCCCGTGCGTTGGCACTGATCACATTTATTTATGAAAGCATTACCATCCTTAAAGAGAGTAGGCCAATAGAGATCTACCTGTAAAATCTTCGACACAATTTTGTCGGTACTAGCATGCCTTCCATAAGCGGAGGCATGACAATGAGTCATCATACTCTCAATCTCTTCTTCAGGGATACACCTTTGGAAGATTCCGTCGACGCCTCTCTTAAAAAGCAGAGGCTCGTCCCAATAGTAATGCTTGAGATCAGAGAAATTTTTTTTCTTGCGTTGGTAATTAATATCTGGAGGTAAGACTCCGGCAGCGAGGTAGTTGACAAAGTCAGCATACCAAGGCATTTCTTTTCCTATCAACGCAAAAAGCTTATCGTTCAGGAAAGAGTCATCAAGGGGTAACTCTTCCGCTTTCAAATCAGTCAATCAGGATAAGTGGAGACGACCATGTTTTCTGCCCCCTTCTTATCTCTAATCTCAATTTCAAACTCCTGTAACAATAAAATCCACCTAATGAGTCTAGGCTTAGCATCCTTTTTACTTAGGAGGTATCTAATGGCCACGTGGTCCGTGTAGACAATTATTTTCGACCACAAGCTCTTTCTCTGTGGTCGCATAGTTAACTTGCGCCTCATCAAGAGTCCTACTAGAATAGTAAATGGCATGCATCTTTTTATCCTTTCTTTTGCCCCAATACCGCGCCTATCGCATAGTCGCTGACATCACACATAATCTCAAAAGGATCGCCCCAATTAGGGGGCTGCATTATAGGTACTGAAATTAATGCCTCTTTTAAAGCCATGAAGGCTTCAAGACATTCTCTATTAAAATTAAAGTCAACATCTTTCAACAATAGCTCGGTTAAGGGATTGGTAATCTTAGAAAAGTCTTTTATAAACCGGCGATAAAAACCAGCATGGCCAAAGAAGCTTCTAACCTTCCTTATGGTGGTAGGGGTTTAGCTTTTCTCTCACCTCAATTTTAGCCTTGTCAACCTCTATTCCTCTCTCGGACACCAAGTGTTCTAGGACTATAACTTCCTTCACCATGAAGTGGCCCTTTTCCCAATTTAACATAAGATTGACTTTGACATATCTCTCTAAGACTTTCTCAAGGTTCGACAAATTCTCATCAAAACTACATCCGTAAACCGAGAAGTCATACATGAAGACTTCCATGATATCCTCCAAAAAGTCGGAGAAAATCGACATCATGCAGCGCTAAAAAGTAGCAGTCGCATTGCAAATCCCAAAGGGCATCCGCCGGCAAGCAAATGTGCCGTAAGGGCAAGTGAATGCCGTTTTCTCTTGATCACTAGGGTGTATTGGGATTTGGAAAAACCCCGAATACCCATCAAGGTAGAAAAAATAGGAATGCTTGACTAGGCGCTCAAGCATTTGGTCAATAAATGGGAGTGGAAAATGGTCCTTACGGGAAGCTTTGTTAAGCTTCCTATAGTCCATACACATTCTCCATCCTGTGACGGTTCTAGTAGCAATTTGTTCACCCTTCTCACTCCTAATGTCTGTCATCCCTCCTTTCTTAGGGAAGAATTGAACATGACTTACCCACTTACTATCAGAGATGGGATAAATTATCCTGGCCTCCAAGAGTTTAAGCACCTCTTTCTTAACTACTTCTTTCATGTTTTGATTTAACCTCCTTTGATGTTCTCTAGAGGGCTTATAATCGTCCTTTAACATGATCTATACATACAAACAGAGGGGATAAACCCTTTTAAATCCTCTATGGTGTATCCTATAGCTTTAGGGTACTTATAAAGAATAGCAAGGAGTTTTGCGGTCTCAGGCCCTCCAAGACTCGCATTCACTATCACAGGCTTAGTGGGTTCCCCACCTAGGAATTCATACCTAAGGGTTTGGGGAAGTTGTTTTAGTTTCGGTTGGGTTTTCTTGGATTCGGTCTCATCGCCTTGTGTCATAAGCGCTTCTAGGCTACGAGAAATGGGATTGTGATCCACAAATTCCTCATTGACCTCCGACTTTTTATGAAATTTAACGCTTTCGAACAAGCACACCTCCAAAATTTTGAGTGGAGGGGGTTCGAATACATTCTCTCTGACACAAGCATTGATAAGATCGACAAGACAACAAGAGTCTCTAAAAGAAGGATTTCTCACGAGTTTCGCAAAAATGAACTAAATCTTTTCCTCACCAACCTCAAAAGTCAACTTCCCTCTCTTAACATCGATGATGGCCCCACCTGTAGCTAGAAAGGGCCTTCCAAGGAGTATCGGGATTTGAGAATCCTCTTCGATCTCCATGATGACAAAGTCAACAGGAATATAGAACTCTCCTATCCTCACAGGAACATCTTCCAACACACCAACGGGATACTTAACCGACCTGTCTGCAAGTTGTAGTGAGATATTGGTCGGTTTCATCTCCCCCATATCTAATTTCTTATAAATAGATAAGGGCATTAAGCCGACGCTAGCCCCTAAATCACATAAGGCTCTCTCGAAACTCATGGTTCATATTTGACAAGGGATGGAGAAACTTCCCGGGTCTTTTAACTTTTTGGGAAACATGTTTTTGATCATAGTACTACTATCAAGAGTCATTGCCACTGTTTCATGATCTTCAAATTTTCTCTTGTTAGAGAGGATCTCTTTTAGAAACTTGGCATATGTGGACATTTGGGACAACACATCGGTAAAGGGCACATTGATGTGGATCTTCTTAAGGAGTTCCACAAACTTTTTGAATTGCTCTTTTACCTTGGCCTTCGCAAATCTTTGCGGAAAGGGAATAAGTGGTTTGTATGGAGGAGGGGCTAGATAGGGTGCCTCCTTCTCAACTTCGCCGACGTTGTCCTTTTCAGGAGGGGTCGGATTACTAACCTCAATTTCCTCAACATCCTTACTAGTGCTACCCTTAACCTCTTTTCCTTTTTCTCTCTTGTCCCCCTTTTCCTTGGGGTCAACCAAAGGCTTACCACTTCTTGTTGTCACAACATTCATTTATCCCTTAGGATTTTGCTCGGGTTGCTCCGAAAATGATCCTTAAGGGAACAAAGAAGAAGCTTGTTGATGTGCAACTTGGGAGATTTGAGTCTCCAACATTTTGTTGTGGGTAACAATATTTTCCACTTTTGTGGTCAGGTGCCTAAGTGCCTCATTAGTGTTGAAGTTTTGATTCATAAAATCTTCGTTTTGACATGTTTGCGTCATCACAAAATTTTCCATTAGAAGCTCCAAGTTGGACTTATTAGGAGCAGCCGCCACAGCTTTTTGGAAACCCGGAGGTCCCGCAGCTTGTTTTGGTTGGCTGTTTTTGTAGGAGAAGTTTGGGTGATCCCGCCACCCGGGGTTGTAGGTATTGGAGTAAGGATTATTTTTCTGATTGTTCAAGTAATTAGCATTTTCTTGAGTAGATCCTTCGGCGAGAATCATTTGGTAATCACTACTGGTATGCCCATTCACTCCGTAAATCTCACAGTTGAGTGAAGCGGGGGAAACATCAGCAACATGGGTGGGGGCAGCTTGAGCGATGCTTAATTCATCAATTTTCTTATAAAGCGAATTAAACTTAGCATTCATACGATCAAAGGCATTCACCTCATACATACCCCCGGTTTTAGGGGTGGCTTTAGCGGCGACTTGTCGCACGCTACCCCAAGAATGATGGTTTTTGGCCATCTCCTTAATGAGATTGTAAGATACGTCCTTAGGACTATTCATAAAGGCTCCGCCTGGAGCCGCATCAAGGGCCAACCTAGTGGAGTGTGAGAGACCATTATAAAAGATGTGGATGATCATCCACTCTTCAAGCCCATGAAAAGGGAAAAGTCTCAGCAAATCCTTAAAATGTTCCCAAGTATCGAATAAAGACTCACCGTCCTTTTGCTTAAAATACTTAATCTCATTCCTAACCTGAGCGATCTTACTTGGCGGAAAGTACCGCACAAGTAAGACGACTTTCAACTGAGGCCAAGAAGTAATAGAATTGGCAGGAAGAGATTGAACCCAAGTCCGTGCTCAGTCTCTTAGGGAGAAAGGAAAAAGTCAAAGACGAATGGTGTTTTGGTCGACGCCATTGAGTTTCACTGTACCACAATTATCAACAAATATCGATAGGTGAAGGTTTGGATTTTCAGACCGTAATCCAGAAAATTGGTTCTATTGAACCATACCTATCAATGACGGTTTAAGCTTAAAATTATTTGCCTCGATAGGCGGGTGTACAATACTACAATGTAGTTCCTCATTGGTGGGAATCACGTAGTCTTTCAAAGGTTTGGTATCCACGATAGGGGCAGCCATCGCAAGTTGTCTCTGAGCTAGGTGTCGCTCTCGCAAGAAACGCTCGATTTCTTCAACGTGTTCAACTGAAATATCAGCAGAACACGTTCTTTACATAAATAAGAAAATAAGACCCTAGTCTCTACGGTGATCAAATAGAATTCCAATATTAACGTAATTGGTCCCCGACAACGGCGCCAAAAACTTGACACGCCGCAAGTGCACGACTATTGTCAGAGTAGTAAAAATAATGTCAAACCACAAGGACCAATGGTTAACTACCGGTTTCTATTTTATCTGTGTAAATCTAGGGCATCGAAAGGTTGAAAACATACAAACTTAAGTGAAAAAACACTTAAGTCAAAAACAGCTTATTTAAAAAAACACTTTTAGAAAATAACTTAAATGAGTAAAACTTGGAAAAATATTCAAACAAACACGATTTAGGGTCACAATCCCTCACTCTAACATCTCTATATGATAAAATTTTTCTGCTACAAGGATTTTCACATGAATTATAGGAAAATAGATTTTATAGATAACACCTGCTTTAGCCAGCGTATTATCTTGGTTTCGATAAATAATTCGTCAGCTTTCACTTGTTCGAAATTATTTATTGAAACCTTGTTGTTATTGTGCAGTCTATTTCAATGGGAAGTTTCCTAAATTTCTTCCGAGTACTTCCGTAACATCGGAATCAATTGTTTAAAAATTTGTTTTCGGGTATCGATACGAGTCCTTTCGGAACACCATCGATACCTAAGAACTTTTTACCTTCGTAACAAAGTTAGATAAAAATTCAGACTTTCAAAATAAAAATGCTTCAATCCTTTTAACATATGTGGATTATCATACAGAGAGTCATGAGTTAGGTCTCATGACCCTTAATTCTTAAAGGATTACTCACTCATGATGAGAAAAAACATAATCAAGGAATTCAAACAATTCATAACAATAATAAAAAGGAATAAAAAGACAATTGGAATGACTTGAATAAAATTGTTTGAAATAGAATCAAAATCCAAGTGCTCAAAGGAGACTTTTTACAAAGGAAAAAATGCGTAAAGTAGAACTTGTCCAAAAGAAAGCGTGTCAATAAAATTCGATCCCCTTTCTCTTTTCTAATAAGAGTTTTATATTATTCATAAAAGCAACAAAACCAAAATAATAAATTCTCCATAATGTCATATCCTTCAGATCAGCCAAATGTTGGAAGTTTTAAACAGTCACAGATCACGCTGAGAAAGGAATAAAAAATGTATTTTTCGCACTCCTGTTATGGGTCGTAACACGCGTTATGGGCGCCCGTAACAGACTTCAGGAAATTGGCCCAAATGCAGCAAAAAGGGAGGAATCTTCAGACTATCTATTACAGGCCGTAATACCCATTACGGGCGCCCGTAATAGACCTCTGGTCTTTGTACTGGAGACTTCCGGTTTTTGCGCTTTTCGCTGTTTTTCACCTTGTTTGATCCTCTTTTCTCCCGGTATAATTATATGGACCTGAAAGTGACATAAACATGATACCCAAGCATAAATCGTAGAAAAAGAAAGGAAAAGTAAGCGAAACAGAATGAAATGATGCGAAAACATGCTAATAAAAATGATACAAAACACACTTATCAAGGAGCATGATCGTCTTCCTGATATTATATGTAGAAGACATATTACTCATTGGAAACGATGTCCCTACCTTGCAACAAGTGAAAACATGGTTAGGGAAATGCTTTTCTATGAAAGACCTTGGTGAAGCAAGATATATATTAGGAATCAGGATCTATAGAGATATATCACAAAAAATACTTGGCCCAAGTCAGAGTACATACAAAGACAAAGTGCTGAGACGCTTTAATATGCATGATTCCAAGAAAGGATTCATACCTATGCAACATGGTCCGTGTCTATCAAAAACACAATCCCCTTCAACTAAGGAAGAAATGGATTGCATGAATAAGATTCCATATGCATCTGCAATAGAATCTATCATGTATGCCATGTTATGTACTCGACCAGATGTCTCGTATGCTTTAAGTGCAACAAGTAGATACCAATCTGACCCCGATGATGCTCATTGGGTAGCTGTTAAGAATATCCTTAAGTACTTGAGAAGGACTAAGGACTCGTTCTTGGTATATGGAGGTCAGGAAGAGGTTGCTGTAATTGGATACAGTGATGCTAGCTTCTAGAGAAATAAGGATGACTTCAGATCGCAATCTGGTTATGTGTTCTGCTTAAATGGTGGCGATGTGAGCTGGAAAAGGAAGCTGTTTGGATCAAGAAGTTCATTAGTGGGCTTGGCATGGTCCCTAACATTGTGGATCCCATTGATCTCTATTGTGATAACAATGGTGCTATCGCACAAGCTAAAGAGCCTAGTTCTCACCAATGATCCAAACACATAATTAAGAGTTATCACCTCATTCGAGAGATAATAGATTGGGGAGATGTGAAAATATGCAAAGTACCTACACTTAACAATGTTGCTGACCCACTAACAAAGCCTCTTGCGCAGCAGAAGCATGATGGCCATAATATATTTATAGGTATTAGGGGTATGCCTTATTGGCTCTAGTGTTAGTGGGAGATTGTTGGTGTAAGCCTTAGAGGCCATTACTTTTGGTACTTGTATCGAATTATTTATTAATAATAAAAGATATTTCTTTATTATGTTTGTTTTTCCAAGATAATAAAACCTCTAGAATAGCTAGTTCGTTTAATGAAATATTAAGTGTGACTTAATCATGAGATCATATTAAACATAAGAACATTATTCTTAAAGTATCCGTAGTCGAGCTTTACTGTGAAGCGGGATAACCTTAAAGTATTAAGACTATTATGTAGATAGATTGATGATCACATCTCATGGATCATGGATAAGGAGTTATCAAGTCTTAACATAGGTATGAATATTAAGAGTAATATTTATACCTGATTGGCCCGCTATGAGAGTACTACATAGAATGTTATGCAAAGTGTCATAAGTTACTCTCATGGTAATAATGGTGTATACCACCCTTCGACCTGAAACCACTATGGACCCTAGATGTAGAGTCAAGTACTTTATTGCTGATCTAACATTGTCCGTAACTGGATGACTATAAAGATAGTTGATAGGTACTCCACAAAGCATGCTGAGGGACATGAGTGACCTAGATGGAATTTGCCCATCTTACATAAAAGGATAAATGTCTAAGGGCCCAATATTGAATTGGACAAGGATGGCACTGTATATGTCTTGTGTTCAATATAGACATAAGGGCAAAAGAGTAATTATACACACAAGTATTATCACAAAAGGTTTTGTCAGATCACATGACATTTTCGTGACTTGGGTAGCAGTGTTGCGTTGCTAGATACCACTCACTATTTATTATGTTAAATGCGTGATTTAATATAATTTCCAACGTCGCGAAAACCTACAGGGTCACACTATAAGAACAGATTGATAAGTGGTAGAGTAAATAAGGAACACCGTAAGGTACGACGCACTTAAGTAAATGTAGAATACCGTAAGGTACGGTGTACTTAAGTAGAATACAAAATGTGGTAAGGTACCACACGCTTAAGTGATATACGGTACACCATAAGATATGGTGCGCGTTCACTTAAGTGGGCTTTTTAGCTTGCAGCCCACACAACTAGTTCTATAAATAGAACCATTATGCAGAAGCATTCACACTTGATGAAAATTCGGACTGTGAAACCCTAGCCGTATTTTCCTTTTCTCTCTCTCTTTCTTTCTCTATCTCTCTCTCTCTCTCAAAGCCTTCAATCGTAGCAGCTAGCACTGAGACTAAAGGAATCTGTTCGTGTGGACTGAGTAGAGACGTTATTCATCATACATCGCTCGTGATCACTCCTTCGATTCAGAATCAAAGGTTTCATCGCCACAAGAGGTGACCGTTCTATCACTGATCATGACCATTCGTAAGGATCACTAAAGGGAAATTTTTATTTTCCTCTGCGTTTTGGATCGTATATTTCCCTTCAGGAACTGCCTAAATAAATCTTGGTCTCTCCCTCTCTCTCTCTCTCTCTCTCTCTCTTCATCTCTTTATTTATTTTATTGTTGATTACGCAATTTATCGAGTTCGTCGTTGTTTGATCAATTCGATTGGAAATTGTTTTCTACTATCTTTTAAAGGTGTTGTTGTTATATACTCATAATCACTTTGATTGTGATAGTTTTTAACATTAACAAAACAAACTAAATTTCCAATTGTTATCGATCGCACATCAAGTGTTCGATAAATTGTTTGTGTGTACTTTGTTTGTGTTTTGGTTCATTGGATATACAAATTACTATTAGCATTGTATTTAATTGATTTGTAGCTTGATCATCGTTGAACATTTACGTTCGTTATCACTCCATTTGGTTTGCGTTACGCGTATTGCTTTTCAATAGTAGGTTCAATTAGACGATTCGATCCGGGTCATTTTTCCGCTGCACCATATTTTGAAAACAAATTTTTGCCAAAAGTTTTTGGTTATAGAATTTGTGATCTATTCCTCCCTCTAGATCGAAGCCTATCGTCTAACGCTAAAGGCATGTGCCTGTAGAATATCGGCGAAATGTGTCAATGATGGAAAATACATTTAATGCACATGTTCCCCTCTACTTTTACAACTGCCTTATGGCCTTCCCACTTCCTCTGACAGACTCAACCTCATAAAGACTTTTCTACTGGTAAAACATTCGACAAACCTTGGGGGAAACTGTTTTAGGCCGACCAAAGGCCGAATGCGGGCGAAATCCAAACATCCAGCCCAACCATGCAAAACCCAATCAAAATTATTCAAGGTATATACTTAACACACGTGAGACTTAATGTATACTTTTCTGATATCATAGTTTCACCTCATTCATTTTGAACTCTGTAAATTACTTGGTCATTGAAGTGCTAACCTTGCAGATGCACCCCTGCACTACCGTATCAGAGATCACCATCACCGCATTAAGAGTCCATCATCATCAATGAAGCATAATTCTGATTCCACCACATAACACCTTCAACTCATTTTTAATTGGAATTAATTTTACGGTGATATCTAAAGTGAACCATCTAGTAAGTGGTTCATGATGGACCATTATTAAGAACCTTTAGATTTAATAATTCTACTATATCTTATAATACATCCATCACACTGAATTTTTCTCTTTAAACCTATTATCAGATATTAAAAATACTGAAGAATTTATTTTGTTTTTTTGGGTGTCCTCCTCAGCCATTCTTCAATTCATCAATCCTTTCAAATATTTTATCTTCTCTTATTCTTCTATTCTCTCAAACCCATAATCATCTTTCATTTTTTTTAAATATTTATTTTTCTATAATGTAATTAATATTGGACTTTTAGGTGATAACTTTAAAGTTACATAAAATTATTTGCTTTGAAGTTTAAATTGGATATAGATTCTTCAATTTTATTTCAGTTTTAAACTGATTTGGTTCCATAACTCTAAATTTAATGTTAATAACATGGTATTTTTCAACTGCCCTCCTTGTTAACTGATTTGTTATTTTTTATTTAATAGTTTCAATAAATTAACTGTCACAGCAAATTGATTTAGATTTATTTAAATTTTGAAGCCATATTAGTTTAAATCATTTTGAGTTAGGGTAAAGGCATTGAAAAAAGTACGAATTTTTTACGTAAATACCCCTAATTTTAGAAAAAAATCCCTAAATAACCCATGTTTTAAAAATATTTCCAAAATGCCCCCATTAGGGTTTTGGTTTGAACTATGTCGCCATTGGAATTGGCGACTCCCTTGTAGAGGTCTAACCATGTCGTCAATGCAACTGGAGACATCCTTCCAAGTCGCCAGTGCAATTGGCGACACAGTGTAATGGTTAAACCAAGTCGCCAATCAAAGTGGAGACACCCTTCAAACTGAAATTTTTCACTATAAATAGGGGTGTTAAGCTTGGTTTGTTCCAAATCTCTTCTCACAACTTTGTCTTACTCATAAAATGTATCGTCGTCGTTGGGGTAAAGTTATTTTTTCGCGAGACAAGCCACCGATCGAAATGATGTTTTGGAACATACAAGGTATCAATCAACTTATTGTTGTATGTTGTTTAAATTGTTATAACAAAGAGAAATGCATTAATGAAAACATTTGGTTACAACAAACGAAAAGATAAGATAAATTATGATGCATATGTTCCTCCAACATTGGGACAATGTTTTTTGTTGTGGCCGGGCTGACGACAGATACTGCATAGTCGTATCATTTTATCACCCATATCCATTTCGGTTCTTATACGCTTGCTGTTTGGGCGCCCTTTCTTCTTTCTTCTCATTTCATCGTTGTGCCAAACTATTTCATCTTGGTATGTAGGCCGATAATCCTCCATTGGTAGCACTGCGAAGCCTTTGTTGTATACATTCATAACATTAACCACCCTGTAAACATCGGATAGATAACCATAAGCATCTTGACGAGCATGTGCGCATGCTGCAATGGCATGTGAGCAAGGTACACGGAGGGCCTGGAACTTGCCACAATCACACCAACCTCTGTTTAGCCTGACAACGTACGATAAATTGGGCCTCTCCTCATTAAAATCCATTGTTTCTTGTACACTGAATAATTGTCTATGTCGGTCAAAGATTGTAACTGCATGTGTGCTGGCTTTGATAGCATCCTCCTTCATTAATTTCATAACGCTCCCACTGTATAATTGACCAGATGCTAACACTGCACTCCATCTTTCGCCTCTTGTTGCGAAAAGTGATGCCAACCTATAATAGGTTGATCTCACCAAAGCAGTGATTGGAAGGTTTCTTATTCCTTTGAATACCCCATTCATGGACTCCACAAGGTTTGTTGTCATGTGACCCCATCGACAACCACCATCAAAAGATCTTGTCCACTTTTCTAGTGGAATATTATCCAACCAGCTTCCGGCATCTGCATTTGACATCCTTATTTTGTTAAGGTAATATTGAAATGTTGGTTGAGTTAGCGCATAACCAGCATTCATAACTTGTTTTCTAAGGTACTTGTCTTTGATTGCACGCATGAAGTTTTGTTGAATATGTCTAATGCAATATACATGAGTAGAAGGTGGATTGTGCCACCCGTTATCATGGTTATTGTAATTATGAATTGGACAATATCAAATCTGCGCTTAACTGTCGGTGATCTTGGACAATATTTGTCGTAGTGCAATTATGAATTGGTTGTATGGAAGTTATCTTTCAACAATCGCTTCTCTTTGTGTAAGTAGCTGAAAGTCGAAACTTGCAAAGAGGATTACGACAAATAATTACATACCTTCTCGAATCCGTTTTATGGACATTATAATCAACAGAGTTATCCATGTGAAATTTTTTTATGGCTCGTACACAATCTTCTTTGGTGCGAAACATGTCACCTTCTTTTAATTCGTTCCCTGACCGCATATAAGGATTGTGAAAAATATCTACGGAAGGTGCATCATTTTTCAATTCCATGTCTGTCATATGTTGAGGCGGACGATGGACATGATCTGGATGTACGGACAGTTCTTCGTCATCCTCATCGTTGTCGTTCAATATCTAATCGAGCATTTCCTCGCTTCCTTCTTCCTGTCAACGACAACGACTTTTCCTTCCCGTTTGCACAAAAGTAAGTTAATTACTTAATTTTTTTTTATCCTTAAAAATAATTGTGTCTAACATTCTCAACTAAAAAATTATTATTTTTTAGATGATCGGCTAAGGGAATGACTTACAATAGATGTCCCAAACATTGTATCATTCAATACCGTAATCTTTTGGATCACCTGAGACCTGCAGATGTAAGTCCGCCTAAACACTTCTCTTCTTTTATTTCATATATTTTACTATCTAATATTATTCTATTTTGCAGTTCATATGGCGTCCATACCTAGGCATGGAAGACCTACATGAAGTCAGCGCCGCAGATGCTTCCATTTGGACTGCATGTGTCCCGATCATCAGATTCACAACTGTGGAGCTGCACAACAGTTACCGTGTCAAACTGCAATTTGGAATGCATCAAGACATCCCAAATCCGCCTGCTGACATCAGTAAATGGCATCTAAAAAGAGTTAATGATCAATGGGAGTTTGACAGCTGGAAGGATTTTGCAAAGACTGAGCGTCGTAAATGGATGCACCGCAGCAACTATGTCTTACGTGAGCCGGTGATGTCAACCCCATCTGTACCAACAAATAATTACATGGTTTGGTACAGATCGGTTGCAACTGGGTTTGTCTCCGAAGAGAGGTATTTATACGACCCGCGCCAGACCACCTACACACAAGAAGCCTCAACTTCTAACCCACCTCCAAGGCCATGTTACTCACAACCCCCTACCCAGCAAAATTACCAACCCATTATCCATCCAAACATGCCATACACCCAACCACAATACCAAGAGCGTCCCCCATATCATCTTCAACAAAATGATTATTATCAAGAGACTCAATATGGCTATGCCCCCAACATGTCACAAAGATACAGCCAAAATGAGGGTACATCATACCATAGCCAAATTGGGCAAACATCTTTTCATAGCCCAAACGCCCAAACATCATACCCTAGCCAACCTTCTCAACATCCTTATGGCTTTCAAACACCATTTCAACCTTTCATCAACGAATCCTTCACACCAATGTCTCCCTTCAATCGGGCTGCCTGCACACCAATCACCCCCTCAAACTATAATGGCATGGGTCGCACGCTCAGTTTCAGTCCCCAAGACTTCACGGGAATGCAAGACATCCTAAGGGAACCATCTAGGACTGCTCCTGAGACTTCGACCCCTCAAACACCGGACGTAAATCAACAACAAGGAGAACAAGGGGGGCGAGTCAACGGCTGCAACGAGTGCAACGAGTGAGGGTCCCTAGGGGATGTGGAACTGGTGGCCGGTTGGATGCACCCGGTCACGAAGATTAATTAATGTAATATTTTATTGAATTAATGAAAATTTTATATCATTGTGCAAACAAAATCAATATAATATTCCAATATTAAAAAAAAACACAAAACACACCATGTCTCTACTTGGATTGACGACTTGGTTTAACCATTACACTGTGTCGCCAATTGCACTGGCGACTTGGCAGGGTGTCTCCAGTTGCATTGGCGACATGGTTAGACCTCTACAAGGGAGTCGCCAATTCCAATGACAACATAGTTCAAACCAAAACCCTAATGGGGGCATTTTGGAAATATTTTTAAAACATAAGTTATTTAGGGAATTTTTTCCAAAATTAGGGGTATTTATGTAAAAAATTCAAAAAGTACTTGTTTTTAGCTTTTAGTTGTTGCAAGAAGTTTGAGACAATGAAGAAACCGGGGAGAAAGGTGCCCCGTGATGGTATTAGAGAGAGAAAAAGATAACACTCCATGTATAATCCAATGCGATAATGTCCATTAAAATCATATATCATTTTGAGAATTAAGTATCAGAAAGTACTGCAACTATAGTTGAAGCAAACACTATAAACGCTTAAAGTGGTATAGATCCAACATACAATCCGAATGGCAGGCCATTCTATGTCTGCCAAACTGTATAAACAAGACATATGAAAGAGTTTTTTCCCCTTGCTTGAAAAAGAAAAAGAATGACAGCTTTATTTAATTATTGCTTTCCACTTGAAATTGCATTCACATATGTCAAAAAATGGAAATAAAAAAGTTCATGATATTTATGGATGCAGACATACTCAAATTGGACCGGTTGGACCATTTGGTCCACAGCAGGTGCCATCAAAGGCAAGGTGAAATAACTAATCTCCTTGGAATTGGATGAAAAGAGTTTTTACAAGAAATAAACTTTTCAAATAAGAGAAAGAAGAAAAATCAACATACTGAATGAGATGAGAGGGTACAAAGCATGCTGAACAGGAGCCATGGTGCACATTTGCACAAGGCATGCCAGACAACGATGGACCTACAAAAACTCCAACCGAGATGGATGTGTCATGTGTCCATGCGTCTCCGTGATTATACGATCATTATAATTCATGCATCGCCCAGTTCATTGTCTCGTATGGACATTTCGTCAAAAAGAAAAAAGAAAAAGTCATGTATATGTAATATGCTCAGCAGCTTAGGTTTTAGAGAGTATTTTTAACTATTTTCCTCGTCCATTTGGTTGTTGTTCTGCAATATGTGTGATTTTGTTGATACGGGGTAATAATTGATTTTGATATAAAGTGAATTTATAATATCAATTAACTTTATTTGAATATGTTCTGTTTTGGATTGGCTAAGACACAAAAAGATCCGTCCAATCTATATGATCAATTTAATAAGAGTGCGCCAATCACTAAGAGGTACACCCTCATCTTTAGGTATCACACATTAGCATCACATTTTATCCAGATCGTTGATCTTCATGTAAAGGTTGCCCATACACCACGTCAGACATATCGATGACGGTTATAACTGTCGCCGCTATATAAGTGTGACTCTGAGTAACACTCATATAGACTTTCACTTAGTAATTCACCGAATAACCGTCACCATTGCGCCGAAAGCCTTACCACGATGATTGTAAGACATCAATACATATAACTTTGTAGGTTTTCAATTCGTCCTGACATCGACATCAAACCGATGCTAAATCTTAGTTTACGTCAATTTTTAGAGCTATACAATTGGTTTTTGCCATGTCTAAAAGTTATTTTAATAGTAGTGAGTGATTGTTAAATTATTATTAGAACTAGACGAGAAGGATTAGGGAGATTCTTACCCTGAAGATACATAAATGGGATATGATGGTTAGATATACATGTTTGAAGTTGAGGAATGTTAAGGACATATGATGAAGGGAGTGATCGTTGTAACCGTCAATTGTTACGTGAATATCCATGAACTGTTGATCCCAACTGTTGTTCTTCATCTAGTTTTTTTTTTGATAAGCAAATATTTCATTCATCAAAATACTAAAGGGAGTATCCAACCCTGTACAACCATATCAACCATCCTACGCGAGAGCTACAAAAATTCGCAAGGATAATTGATCCATTCGTAATAATTACACGTAGTTAGCGAGTTAATTCTTTTTCCTACCCACCACCAAGTGAACAAAATTGTATCTTCTACTATCCTTACCCTATCTCAACTAACATCATTAAATAGAATTTTGTTTCTATTTATCCAAAGACACCATACTATAGACAACCACAAACCTGCAGCGTTTTTGACCCTCACCTTCCGACTAATCAAGGCCTCAATACAATGACGTAAATGTGATAAAATATTGTCGTGAGTACCAACATCAATTCCCAACCAATTACCAATCCTCCACCATATTTCCTTCACTTTTCCACATTCAAACAGAACATGAAATGCGGTTTCGTCTCTTGAAAAGCATAACGAACATGTGCTGTTATTATGGCTTGGACTAAGGTTGTTAGGAAGAAATTCGTATCCAACTCGGTGAGAGGGTCAGTTTGGAAAGAGAATGGTGGGAAGGGTGCAGTTGGGGGTGAACCCGCTACTTCATTCTTTTTCACTGAATTCCCCACTAACTTGGAAGCTAGAGACATGTTCGAAGTGTTTAAAGTTTATGGCGTGATATCCGAAGTTTACATACCAGCAAGACTGGACATAAGAGGCATGAGATTTGGATTTGCCAAGTTTAGAAAGATCCATGACTCTAGGATTATGGCAGCGAAGTTGGGTAGTATTGAAATGCATGGCAAGAAAATATTTGTTAACTTACCCAAGTATTCTCGAAGGCAGGAAGGTAGAAAGGTGGAGGTAGGAAGACGGATGGAGAGCAGAAATGGATTGGTAAATAAGAATGGATCAAAAATAGTGGATCCTAATCACTCTTTTGTTCAGGATGTGAAGGGTGGTAGTTCTGTACCAAGGAAAGAGTGTGCTATAGAAACAAAAACTAGGTCAATCCAGTTGGATGTGGAGAAAGAAGATGCATTAAGATTCAAGAAAGCAGCGATTGGAACTATGTTGGAGGGAGGGGATCCGTTCAACATTCAAAATCTCCTTTATGAAGAAGGCTTTTTTCAATATTAGGGCTATACCGTTAGAGGCCAATAAATGCCTTCTTGAGGACACTTAGGAGGGGCATATCGGAAACTTTCTATCAGAAGCTGTGGAGTGGGTTGGGTTGAGATTCAATGATGTTAAACCTTGGAGCCCTAAGGACGTGGATACAAGAAGATTTGCTTGGGTGATGTGCACAGGTCTTCCCTGCCATGCATGGAACTTAAATGCTTTTGAGAAACTAGCTACACTTTGTGGTACCTTCATTTGCTGTGATGAAGTCACGAGCAAAAAAGAAAGGTTTGAAGTGGCGTTGTTCCGTGTCAAAACTGATTGTGTTAGTATGTTGGACTTTGTGGTTAAAGTGGTGATTAATGAGGATAATTTCAACGTCCACATGAAGGAGGTGTTTCACGACTCAGATTATTCAAAGTATAAACTGTTCGAAGAAGATGGTAGTTCTACCGATTCCGGTGATCAGTTGGGTGGTGAAGACGGTGGGAGAGGATCACCGGACGAATCTGACAACGACGAGGATACAAAATCCAATGGAGAAAGGTTTGATAGTGATGTTTCTTGTAATAAGGAAGGGTCAACTATGGGAGATGGAATGTCAAAGGATATTTCATTTGTTGGTGAAAGTCTAGAAGGAGGGGATGTGGGGAGCGCCGAATGCCCTTTTAAAAATAATATTTGTTTGCCTTTGACTGATTTGGAGCAGGATAACGTGTTGGAAGTAGCAAACCCTAGTTCCATATGCCAGGAGACTTTTTTGAAGAAGGATCTTTTCATTGAAGTAGGATTGAAAGACAAAAATAGGCTTTTAAGTCCTAGTCGTGAAAAGCGTACGAGAAAAGCAGTGGAGAAATCCTATGAATTGGTGGGCCTAAATCCTAAGCCCAATGGACGTGTAGTGTTATCCAGTGTTGATCCAGCGCCTTTTCCCAAACCTATTATGGGTTCTCGCGTAAAGATATGTGAGCCCAAATCCAATAAAAAAATAGGGATTCAGGACATTTACAACTGAACCAAAATCCCAATTGGCCCTTCCTATTTCGCAACCTTGCTTCATTCTTTAGAACCTTATCCAGTCAGTGATAATATTGTTGGTGAAGATGTCGTTGCAAATTCAAATCCTGAAAACCCAGTTGCTACAGAGTTGGATGGAGATAGGTGCGAGTCTGTATCTTTTTCTGGTATTGCTAGAAGTAATTCGAGGCTAAAAAGGGTGCTCGATGATGTTCCAAGGAAAACATGGAAATCAATGAAGAAGTTGGGAATTGATGGTGAAGATAAGGATGAAGTTTTTACTGGAATTATAAGAAGCTTGGAGAATGGAGATAAAGAAGAATGGAGTAGAAAGAAGGTTGTGGTAATTCTTGAAAAATGAATATTGTCTCCTTCAATGTCCGAGGATGTGGCAGTTTGCTTAAAAGGAGGAGAATTAATCAAATTTTTTCTAAGGGGCAAGCTGACCTTTGCTTGATTCAAGAAACCAAGATCCAGTCTATGGAGGATTCTGTTGTTAGCAGTTTGTGGAGTATGGGGGAGTATGATTGGACCGCGACTACATCTGAAGGTCTTTCGGGAGGTTTGCTTATCATTTGGAAGAAGCAATGTTGGACGGCTATCTCTAGTTTCAAGGGCAAAGGATACTTAGGTACGAATTTTCTTTGGAAGGGAATCAATATTTATGTTATTAACGTCTACTCTCCTTGTGATATCGCTAACAAGAGGAGACTTTGGAGTGATCTTTTGAACCTTAAGTCGAATTTGCCTGTGGGTAAGTGGTTGATCGGAGGAGACTTTAACGCCATTAAAGATGTTGCTGAGAGGGAAGGTCGAGGAGTTCCTAAGTATTATGAAATGGCGGAGTTCAATTTTTTTATCGAGAGTATAAGGCTTACTGATTTACCTATGGCAGGGAGTAGATTCACGTGGGTTAAACCTAATGGCAAATGTAGGAGTAGACTTGATAGGTTTTTGGTGGATGAAGAGTTGATTGATTGCTAGAAGATTAAGAATCAAGAGGTTGGTAATCGCGATATATCGGATCATCGGCCTTTGTGGATTAAATCCAACACAACAAATTGGGGCCCTAAGCTCTTCAGATTTCTCAATTGCTGGTTTGAACATAAGGATTTTCGTAAGTTTGTCAAAAGCTGTTGGTCTTCTTTCGTCTTCACAGGGTTTTATAGCTATGTGTTAGTGAAGAAATTCAAAGCTTTGAAGGATAAACTTAGGTGGTGGAATACAAATATATTCGGGTGGATTGATCTTAACATAGAGGAAGGGGTGGATTCTCTCAACAACATTGAACTTGAGATGGAGGGTTTCGACTGCAATTTGTCTGCCGAGTTGTTGGATCAGAGATGCCAAGTGCACCAAGAATTGTGGAAGAATTTGCGAATTAAGGAAAGCTTATTACACCAAAAGTCAAGGGCTAAATTGTTGCTAGACGGTGATATGAACACTAAATATTTTCATGCTACGTTGAAGAACCGCAACAGGAAAAATCATGTGTCTGGGGTGTGGGTGGACAACAACTGGGTGGAGGAGCCTACTGCTGTTAAACAGGCAGCTAAATCGTTTTTCCAATAGAAGTTCACTACCAACTATACCAAAAGGCCTATGTGGGATATGGCTAGGCTGTCTGAGGCGGATAAATTGTTTCTTGAAACTGATTTCTCTTTCGAAGACGTTCATGAGGCGGTTCTTCAATGTGACGTTAATAAGTGTCCTAGAGTGGATGGATTTAATTTCAATTTCATAAAGAACTGTTGGGATATAATTGGAATTGATGTTTCAAAATGTGTGCTTGAATTCTTTAGGACTGGTAAGTTACCTAAAGTGTTCGCTTCGTCTTTCATCTCGCTTGTTCCTAAGATCGACAATCCTTTGTCATTTGGAGAATTCAGACCTATAAGTTTGATTAGCTGTATTCTTAAGATCATTTCCAAAATGATGGCCTCAAGGTTGAGTAGTGTTATTGGTAGCTTAATTTCACCGTCTCAAATGACTTTCATCCCGGGAAGACAGATGTTGGACAGTATCCTTGTTGCCAACGAATTAATTGACTGGGCTCGAAGAAAGAAAAGGAAGTGCTTGATGTTCAAAGTCGATTTCGCCTAGGCATACGACTGTGTCAAATGGGATTTCCTGGATAATATGCTCTTGAAGATGGGGTTTGGTAACAACTGGCTGAAGTGGATTAAAGGGTCTGTGTATGATAGTTATTTCTCGGTTCTGATAAACGGCAGCCATTCGTTAGATTTCAAAGATTCGAGAGGTCTAAAGCAAGGGGATCCCCTGTCCCCGTTCCTATTTACGATTGTTGCTGAAGGTCTGGCCCATTTGGTTCGTAGGGCGTCTGCTTTGAATATGTACTCAGCATTCAGGTTCCGAGAAGCAGCATCTGTTAGTATCCTGCAATTCGCAGATGATACTCTCCTTATTTGCGACGGTGCTAGCTATAATCTTTGGGCGATGAAATCAATTTTAAGGGGGTTCGAGCTTCTATCAGGTTTGAGAATAAACTTTGCTAAAAGTAGTTTATTCGGTATTGGATTGGATGAAGCATTCATGTCTGCTGCGGAAGAATTTCTGCACTATCATACGAGGTCGCTACCTTTTAAGTTCCTTGGGATTGAAATTGGAGGCAATCAAAGAAGATTGTCTTTTTGGAATCCAATTCTCAGTTGCTTTAAAGCAAGGCTCTCTTCTTGGATTGGGCGTAACCTCTCGATAGGCGGCCGTGTTACTATAATTAATCCCGTTCTTTCGAATCTGCCAATCCACTACTTCTCATTTTACAAGGCCCCTTCAATGATAATTAAGAAGATAATATCAATTCAGCGCAACTTCCTTTGGGTAGGTGCGTTGGGGAAGAAATCAATACCTTGGGTGAGTTGGGATTCGATATGCAAACCTAAGAATAACAGAGGCCTCGGTATCAAGCATGTTGGCCGATTTAATACTGCACTCCTTGCTAAATGGTTATGGAAATTTTGTCAAGACGGTTCAGAGTTGTGGAGACCTATTCTTAGTGATAGGTACGATGACTTGCGTCGTAAAGCTTTAGAATGTAATGTTGCTGACAGTTCAACTTATAAGCAGAATTTGAATTTGAATTGGATACGTGACATTATTTCTGCGGGGAATACAACAACTTCTGCTACGTTCGCGAATTATATTGGATGCAAGGTTAGGAGGGCTAATTCTGCCTATTTTTGGACTGTCTAATGACTGGGAAATACAAAATTAAGTAATTTGTTTCCTAATTTGTTCCAAGCTGCTGTTGACAAATGGAAACTGGTGCATGAATTTGGTCTATGGGAGGAAGGGATATGGAGATGGAATATTGTCAACACAGACTTTGCTCAATTTCCTTCAAGGGATGCTGAAATTGAGGAATTGTACATTATGCTGCGGCAAGTGTCTTTGGCTAATGATGACGACGATAGATGGTATTGGAAACCTGACCCCTCACATGGTTTTTCGGTTAATTCTTTCTATGAGGCGGTTTTTGATAGGGGCGGTGATCTGACTCAACCTTTACCTAGTGTGCTGGAGTTCGTTTGGAAATTGTCCATCCCCTTGAAAGTCAAAATATTCGCCTGGCGTCTTTTCCTCCACCGTCTTCCAACGCGGGATAATCTGGTGAAAAGAGATACCATAACCAACATCCATGAAACGGTATGTGTCTTTTGCTTTTCTCATTTCGAGGATGTTGCGCATTTATTCTGCTTTTGCAACATGACCCACCTGATTTGGAAGAAGATATGCGATTGGATGAACATTGAGCCATTTAGGAAAACGAATTGTTGTAGGCATTTCCTGAATTGGATTGCGAGACTTCGAGGTTCCAGTTCGGGTGATTCCGTAGCCTCTTTGTGGTTGATCTCTACTTGGAGTATTTGGAGGAGTCAGAATAATATTGTTTTTAATGACGGAGTTTGTAACGAAGTAAACATATTCCATGGTATCGTGGCTTCTTCTTGGAAGTGGTTGGCTACCGATGAATACAGAAGGATTAACTGTAGCTTATACGAGTGGTCGAAATTTTCTCTTGATTTTATATAATGTTGAGAGGGGGGGGGGGGGGGGGGGGCTGCTTGTGTATTTTATCTCTGCATCTGTTATGTTTCTGTCTGGTTTAAGCTATTGCTAGCTTTTGATGTTTGTAATCTTTTAGGTGAGAGACCCTCTTAATCTCTCATTTTTAATGAAGTTTGCTTATAAAAAAAAACACCCTAAACTCCGTATACAACTCAATATGAAATTTAATTAAACAAAATATAGGCTCTATTTGGTAAAACTAGCTTATAGCTGATAGCTGGTAGCTGTTAGGTGATAGCTGGTAGCTGGTAGCTTATAGCTTATAGCTGATGGCTGGTAGCTGATAAGTTAATTTGAGTATTTGGTAAATTAGCTGTTACACTAGCTGATAATTACAAAATGACTTAAAAAGACATTTTTAATTAAGAAATTTGTGATTTCATTATCTTATTATATTATATTATTAAATTAATTTTTATTTGATAAAAATAAATGTATTAATAACAACACGCAAAACAATTTTAATAATATATATGAAAAAATTGAAGATATCATCAAAATATATAAATTTGTATATAAGTTTTATCAGCTTTGCTATTTAGTATGAATATATTGACAACAAAATTCAATGAATAAAAGAACCAGCAAACCATACATGAAGCAGGGGTATTTCATAAAGCCATTTATGAAGACATAAAAGTAAAAGTAATTCTAATAACTACAATTCTTGATCTGGTTAACTCATTCTTTCGTAAAATATAGTTTTTTTTCTAAATTAATTATATAATTTATATTTAATAAATAAAAATAATTTTTAATAAAGTAGAAAAAAATAGTAAAAATCTTCTTTAACATTCTTCACAATCTCCCTAAATTCAATTTTTTAAAATCGATTTTTTAATAGTATATATATATATATTGTTAAAATAATAAGAGTATAATTAGAATAAAAAGCCATAAGCTAAAAGCTACAACCTCAAAAGCTATTTCAAATAGCTTTTGAAAAAAAAACTAAAAGCTAGTTAAAAAGCTATAAGCTAAACGCTAAAATGCAGTTATCAAATAGAACTTTTTAATCAAAATGAGTTAAAAAACTAAAACTATACGCTAAAAGCTATTTTTCTGATCTTACCAAACAAACTCACAATCATTCAGAGAGTCACACACAATCAAACATAGCTTGTTCCATAACACGTGTTATAACATAACAATTTAAAACCTGTCATCACATGCTACGTTTCATTTAAGATATCTTCCACTGTGACGTCTTTTAGTATTATTTTATTATTTTGTTGTTAAATGGCAAAATTAAAAAATATAGCCTTTAGAGGTGTTGATATTTTGGGTCTAACAACCACACCTTACCAAAAGACTATACACTTCTTTTGTTCAAGAGTTTACATCAATATTATATATTATTAGTTACAGTATATCTAAATGTTACAATATATCTAATAAAGGTTTAATAAGTTAATTTTTTTTAACGTTTTATCTAAATTAATATATTTTATTAATGTTTTAAGTAAATTAATATTTTTTTAATGTTTTAAACTAAACTAAATTTTTTTAACATTTTAAATAAACTAAAATTTATTAATGTTTAATAATTTAATAATTTTCAAATAGTCTAAAATAGTCTAAACTAAACTAAACTAAACTAAAATAATTTTTAATTTCAGTTTCAAATAGTTTAAAATAGTCTAAAATAGTTTAATAGTTTAAATTAATAGTTTAATAGTTTAAAAACTATTAAACTATTTTTAATTTTTAGTTTTTAGTTATTAAATTATAAAATTATAAATTGTTAAACTGAAACTATTTTAAACTATTTCTACATAATAGTTTTTAATTTCATAACTACTTTAAACTATTAAATTGAAAATATAAATTATTAAAGTATTAAATTGAAAATATTAATAATTAAACTGAAATTAATTATTAATAATAAATTGCAAATAATTACTAATAATAAACTGAAATAAATATATCAATAAAAATTGTTAAATTGTTAAATTGAAATTATTAATATAAATTAATAAACTTAAAATATTAATTAATAAGAAACTGAAATAATTATAAATAAATTATTGAACTCAAATTAGCTATTTACCCATAAATAATTAAATACTAAATAAATAAATAAATAAATAATGTAATATTCAAATTCAAAAATAAATAAATAAATTATTTAGCATTTAAATTCAGAAATAAATAAATAAATTATTTAGTATTTAAAATAAAAATAAAAAATTAATTGTTTAACATTAAAATAATAAATAAAAAATATGAAATGAGGCAAATATAATAGAAATAAGATAAAATAGTTTAAAATAGTTTCAGTTTAATAATTTATAATTTTATAATTTAATAACTAAAACCTAACAACTAAAATAATAGTTATTAAACTATTAAACTATTGATTAAAACTATTAAACTATTATTTTAAACTATTAAACTGAAACTTTTTAAACTAAATTAAATATAAATTAATAAACCGAAAATATAAACTAAATTAATAATAAAGTTTTAATAAACTAAATTAATATAAATTAATAAAATGGAAGGGAGGTCATTATCAGTAGAATAATATAAATTAATATACAATTATGTAATATATACATTTCAGTAGAATAATATATCAAAGTAAATAAGGTGGCCTAGTGATAGCGCCCCTTGCATGTAAAAGGGAGGTTATTATTATTATTTTTTTGGTTTGAGTCTGTATATCTAACTTTTGGGTTGGCTTTAATCTCTGACGGTAGAAATCTGTTAAAAAAAGTTTACTGGACTAACAGTGATGACGTGACAATGCCGCCTTAGTTCTTAGCACTGATGTGGCAGCTTATTTTTTTTGTTTTCCTTTTTTTTAATGCCTAGTAATTCCACGTCAGTTTTTTTTATTATTATTTGTTGTTTTGATTAAAATGCAAAGTTTAAAAAATGGCCCAGTTGAAGCAATGACCATTAAATCAACAACGTAGTTATTAGCCACTAGATTATTCAACTCATTTGCTTAATATATTGCAACAAATTTATATATTACATAATATTAATATTTTAATTATATTTTTATTTATATATTGCAACTATATTGTAACTATTATATTATAATTATATTTTTATTGATTTTATGAAATAATATTAATATTATTAAATAGTTTATTAAATATTTCAACTATTTAGTTAAGTAACATTATTAAATAGTTTTATACAGTTATTTAAAATATTTTTTTAACAGTTTATTAAATAGTTTTTTAAAATACTTGATAAATAATTTTTTTAAAATATTTAGTTTTTTAAATAGTTAATTAACATTATTAAATAGTTTTATACAGTTTTTTTAAAATATTTTTAATATTATAAACTTATAATTTAATATTAAAAAACTAAATAATTTGTTTAAACTAAATAATTTAATAAACTATTTAAAAAGCTATTTAATAATGTTAATTAACTGTATAAAACTACTTGATAAATAGTTTTTTAAAATATTTAATAATTTTAAAACTATTTAATAATTAACATTTAGTTACAGTTTTTTAAAATATATTTAGTTAATTAACATTATTAATTAGTTTTATACAGTTTTTAAAAATATTTTAAATATTATAAACTTATAATTTAATAAACTAAAATATACAGTTTTTTAAAATAGTTTAATTATTTCATATCATTAGATAAATTACTTAGTATTTCAACCATGGGCGGTTTCAAGGCCCGGCCAGGCTGGGCATGTGCCCAGGCTCTGGCCCAAAACTTTTCTTTCTTTTCACTAAAAAAAATGAAAATTGCGGCGGTTAAAAAGGGCTATTATGGCGGTTTAAACCGCCACAATTAACGAAAATAGAAAAATATAAGTTTAAGCCACAAAGAAGAAAGTGATGGTTTTTTGTCGTTGATAATGACAGTTTTAACTGCCATATTAAACATTTTTCACAAATAAAAACATAATTTTTTTTTACCTTTTTATGCAATTAAGTTTACATTACATAAATTTTTTTATATTATAATATTTAGATTTGACTACATTACAAAAAAGTGCAAGAATTAAAATAAAGAAAAAAGTTAAAGTTTAGGATCAATACTTAGGAGAAATAAATATTAACATAAAAGTAGCAGCTATTAAAATTAAAAAAAAAATATGTAAAGTATTGTAAAAAAGAAGAAGAAAAGAATAAATTTTATCCTCAAATAATATAAAAAATATATTAGGACTCTATATGATTCAATAGATCAATTTCCACAACTATAAACGGAAATATTCGATTTACAAAAACAATAAAAACAAAAATCACCGTAAAGCAACCGTGTCAAAATAAAGGAGGTAGAAACCGTCATTTTTCTATTAACATTGCGTCAGTTTATAAACCGCCATATTTTACTGTAAATAGTGGCAGTTTTTTTAAACACCATTTTAGTAAAGTGTTGTATTTTCTATAAATTAATCAAATAGTAAAAGGATGATTGAATGTCGTTTGAGCTGGTTTATCATGGTCACTTTGATGATTCACGACCAAGTAAGAGTGACATACCAGTAACCGAAAGGTTAGTTTCTTATAACTGAATTAACATTCAACATTTTTAATCTCTTAAAAGTATCATAACCTTTTGATTTAATATATTTATTTAAATATAAAGAGATTTGAGCTTGGCAATAGATCGTATTCTGAGTGATCAACTAGTACCATCAGAGTCAAAACCTAGGTACTTTGTACATATAGTTAATCTTTTGATTGTTTGAGAAAATTTAAATTTATGGTATCTGTCATGGTCATGTTTTTCTATTAATTGTATGAAGTGTTGGATGCAGCATAAAGTGACACCCATGAAAGAAGTTTTGATCTGTACATTGTAGCTATCTTGTTCAAGATATAAATCCGTGAGTTCAAGTTTTCATTTCGGTTCTATATTTATATAATACATACACTTGTTGAATTTGCGGTCGTCAAATTTTTGCCCAGGCTTCAAACAATTTCTGGCTCCGCCACTGATTTCAACTATTTAATATTTCAATTATTAATATTTCAACTATTTAATATTTCAACTATTAATATTTCAACTATTTAATATTTTAACTAATAATAATAGTAATAAATATTTCAATTATTAAATAATATAACTAATAATTAGTTTATTAATTAGTTAATTAAATATTTAATTAATATTTAAAAATTTAATTAAGATCGATTAAAGCGGTTTGGCATATTACATGATGATAAATGTTGCTTTTGTGGAAATGTGGAAACCATTGAACACTTACTCTTTGACTGTCCGCAGATGAATTGCATTTGGAAAAAAGTGTTGAATTGGTTGAATATTTGTCGCAATCCCAGGGGTTGGAAAGAGGAGCTTGATTGGATTATTTGCAAAGGCAAGGGCAGAGGTTGGAGAGCTTGCCTCATGAGAAGTGCTGCTGCTGAAACTTTATATCAAGGGTGGAAGTATAGGAACAACATTACATTTGGAAACTTTGTGAATAATAGGGATATTGGGGGTATAGTTATAGATACCTTAGTCTATAGAGGGTGGTGCAACCCTAGACTTAGGAGACACATTGCTAATCTTATGATAGATTAATTTTTGTTTTGTAGGTTGTCTTGGTGTTGTTTGGTGGTTGGACCTTAGGGTCACCTTGTTATATTCCTTTTTTTGGATTTAATGAAATCTTTTTTATCAAAAAAAAAAATTAATTAAGAATATAACTACTTATCATTATTTCACTTATTAAATTTCACTTATTATAATATTTAGTTTCTAAATATTTAATTAATATTTAAAAATTTAATTAAGAATATTTAACATTATTAAATAGTTTTATACAGTTTTTAAAAATATTTTTAATATTATAAACTTATAATTTAATAAACTAAATAATTTTAATATTAATAGTTGTATTTTTTATAAACTAAAGTTGTAATTTTTTATAAACTAAATAATTGAAATATTTAATAAACTAAATAGTTGAAATATTTTATAAACTATTTAATAATATTAATATTATTTCATAGTAACAATAAAAATAAAAATAAAATATAATATTAAATAATTACTAAATAGTATAAAACAAAAATTAATTAATTAAATACATAAGTATTAATATGAAATAAAAACTACTTAATTAAACACATAAGTATTAATATGAAATAAAAATTAATTTATTAAATAATATAAAATATTAATACTAAAACACTTAATGGAACATTAAGTATTATATAGTTGAAATAAATTAAGTAATAATGTTATTAAATATTAAGTAATTTATTAAATACTGAATTACTTATGAAATATATATTGATGTTGCAATGTTATTATCAAGTAGAATGATTGGCTTAGTGGAAAGGTAGTTATTTTCAATTGCAACATTTTTTAATCTATCCAAATACTACCTTATGTGACAACAACTTATTTTACAAAAATCTATCAAATTAATCCAATTTCCTAATGTTATAACACCCTAAACACATATATTATTGCATGGGTTCATGAATCAATAACATATTACAACAATATCATCATGTTCATCATCTCTAAATCACCATTAACACACTTAAGGTCACAACCTTCAAGCATCCATGAATAACAGATTTTCATACATATAAAATCAAGGTAAATTAAATATAATTTCAGTCACACAATCATACATATGAAGACCACAAATTATCATTCAAACATTGATTCATGAGAAAACACAACAATCATCATATAACAACTATCATAGCATCACAATTCAGAATTATGAATCAAAACCCTCAACCCTAAGGAGGTTAAGGGTCCCTCCATTTACCCCTCATGCTTTAACACCCATTAGAGAAGCACCTCTCCCTCGTTACCTTGATTTCTGTGGCAAGAAATAAAATTATCCCTTGAATTCTTCTCCTTCTACCTCTAGCCAACTTTGCCTCCTCCTCTTCTGTTTCCAATTTCTACGTACGGTAAAAATTATCCCTAAACATAGGTTTATCTCATAAACTTATACTTAGGGTTAAACTTCTCAAAATTATGCATTTGGTCAAACTTAAAATACTTCTTATTCCTTCTTCCCACTAATTTTCCTAGATTCTCATATTTGGCCAATTCACTTTATTTTTCTCATTTTTACTAAATAATATAACAAAACTATTATTTTACATAATAAAGATAATTCTAAATTATTTTATACACCCATTACTATTTTACCATGCCCTTAACTTAACTACTCACACCCCCACAAACATTCCAACAAATAAATAAATCAGCGAATAAATATAATTAATCAGTAGAATACAATAAAATATCATATATGAAAATTGGGGCGTTACAATGATCGTCTTCAACCTATCATCTATTTTCTATTCAGTACAAAATATTTGCACAGTCAGTGGGGATCATATTTTGGTTCTCTCAAATTTTATCAGTTGCGCCATCATAACCACTTTCTTTTATGTTTCCAAGCAATCATAATAGTTTTTTAAACCATTTCTGCTACTCCTTCGATGGCCAGTTTGAAAACACTTCACACTCGGAGCACCACCAGCGATCTTTGAATATCTATTCACATTCTTCAGGATAACACTTCACGAGACTCCCCCGTAGGAGAAGGACGTCAACAACAAGATCCCCATGATTCAACGATGGTTTCTTAATTGTCAATTCTAGAAATTAATGTAGTATTCTCTCATTCCAATACCTCCACTCCAGAATCATATTTCTCCACCACATTTTGAACTTTCTTCACTCCAATTTCATCACTCTCCTTATCACGCTTTAGTTTCACCACTGTTACATGATATCCAGCAACTCCAAACTTTATTTGGCACACCAAGCACAAGCAAACTCTTGTTGATAATTTTAATAAGCTACAACTACGGTACGTGAGGCTTATCTGCATTAAAGAAAACCAATAGAAGATTCTAACTAAGATATCAATGGAGCTATAGGTGTTACAATGTGACCACTTTTGAGTTGTCCCGAGGGATGCTCTAGTCAATGCCAATGTTGCAATCATCAAAAGCTCAAGAGTTTTCAAGGAGGAATCACATTCCTCAATGTGACAATGATTCACCTCCACGCAACTTTGACAAAGATGACAACATCCGTATACCACCTGATGAAGATAGTCATCCAAACACTCCATTGTCTACTGTCAACATAACCCACTTATAAATGGAATCACTGAGGGCTACATTCCAAGTCTTTGGAGATGCCTCAAAAACATGAAAATTATGATGGTACCGAAGACCCAGACAAATTTTTGAGCACATAGATACCGTGTTAGACTACCACCAAGCCAGATGATTAGTGAAAAACTCTTTCTTCTCAAAGGGAGAAACCATGACTTGGTTCAAGGGCTTGGATGACAACTCCATCAATTTTTTAGAGAAAATTATGCAACGAGTTCACATCCCACTTCACAACATGCAAACACCAACCAAAGACACTGGCCATATTCATCGTCATTAGGTAGAGGAAGAAGGAGACATTATGATATTACATAAACAAATTCACCAAGAAAGTTATGAAAGTTAGAGAAGCTAATGACAAACAAAAATGGTGGATTTATGAGAAGGGATTAAAATCAGATTGCATATTTAGAGAAAAGTTGGGATCAAAGGAACCATAGGAATTATAGAGGTTCGGTAAAAAAAATAAAAGACCTAATCATATCCCTAAGATTTATTCTTGAGAGTATCCAGTAAATCGTAGGAGCTTTTACTAGGTTGAACTCTCAAACCCCGCTTATACAAGGAAAAAAGAAATCTCAGGCTAACTTCCAATGAAACAACTAACAACAGAGAGAAGCGGTTAGTCTTCCTTCCAAACAGTGGATTGAAGTGGTTAGTTTTCTTTCCGAACACCAACTTGAAGCGGTTAGTCCCCAAGATAAGCCAATATTTTTAACGTGCATATCTCAAACCAAGGCGAGCTTTTAAACCGGGTTAAACTCACAAATTAAACTGAAGTTTTGACCAAGATGACCACGAACCATTGAGATTTTAAACTAGGCTTATCTCGAACCAAAGAGAGCTTTTGATCAGGATGAGCTTACATACCAAAGCTTTTTAAGGGTTAGCTTCGAACCCAAACAAACACTCTATTATGGATAAATTATTTAACCAAGATAAAAATATTACTTGATGAACTTTTAGTAATACTCTTTTAGAATACAAAAATTCCTCACTAAACAAAAGGACTTTCTCGAAAGCACTACGACTAAAATATGCGTGTGTGTGTGTGTGTGTGAGTGAGTGAGAGAGAGAGAGAGAGAGAGAGAGAGAGAGAGAGAGAGAGAGTTATAATACTCACGTTTTCTAGATATAAAATTGTGAAGGGAAGAGTCTCTATTTATAGGCTAGAGGTGAGTATAAAAAAAGAATTTTTCTTGGGCCAAATTTAATGTACCAATCGATTGTCACCTTGCTCCAATTGATTAGAAGCCCAATAAATAATCGATTAGAAAAGTTAAAAAGGAAAGAAAAGATCCAAAGATGTTTCCGTTCATTAAGACGCTTTCACAAACGTTTAATGACAAATTTTGCACTAACCCAATCAATTGGATATGAGTGCCAATCGATTTGATAGTATAATTTTTGTTCAAAACTATTTAGACAATTCCCGATTCAACTGGCACAACTCCAAAAAATATTAAGGGATATTTTTTTTCTAGAAATAGAGGTTTAAAAACTTGTTTTAGTGTGTGTGTGTGTGTGTGATTTAGCTGTATAATTTTACAAAAAATGACCTTTGTGTTTTTAGAAAACACAGTTTACTTAGACACGATATGGCGAGCTTTCACACTTTCTCTCTTTCACATTTTGAAGCTTTAATAATAGTCAATTAAACCAATAATATATACTCTTGATTGAGTCTTATTGGAGATGAGACTTGAGATTTATTTCAGTTGACTACCATAATCAGAGGATGTTTGTAGTGATCATTAAACCGTAACTTGTCTGTCTACATCTTTAACCACTTTGCTTTACTCAAAGGTTGCATTTAAGATTGTAACATAAAAAACTTATCCTTTAGGTTTCAATTTAAGTTTTCATCTTCAAGTTGTCATCATCTAAAGCATATTGACAAAAGGAAACCATGATAGATCTCTTTGGCTTTGATCACTTATCTTGAATACCCTACAAAACATGTCTCCACATTCTCTCTCTTTTTGATGATGAAAACACATCTCTCAAGGAGGTGGTAAAACAGACAATCAAATATATTTGGAGTGTTTAAATACCACCTTAGTTAATTAGAGAGTATATTCTACTCCCTTTGAGAATATACTTTTCCCCCTTTGTTAAAATAAAAAAGGCGGGTAAAAGATGTATTACGAGAATTTAAATATGGGAACATGTTGTCACACAAGAATTTAGAAGGAAAATAAAAATCACACTTTATTAATTAAAATCATACTAGAATTGGATTACAAGAAGTAGGAAATTGCAGATATTGAAAATATTACGAAAGAAACAAGTAAGCAAACTTAGAATCTAAGACATATAAGTGAGATTATTATTTTCCATAAGCATCAATATTCCTTGTGATGATCTTTTTTATTTCTTCCACATATTTGGCTATGTTTTGGCATATCTCAAAGACTTTGTTGATTGACATGTCTTCTATTTCTTTTAGATCTTCTTGTTCAATCACTGAGTCATCCTTCAATTCTCCATATTTGATGAGAACCTTTATATCTTTGAGGGATGTGTAGTTGATCCTATGGTTGGATGAGTATATAGTTTCTCCCATAGTATCAACTTTGAAAGTTGCTAAGAGTTTGGTGATCATTGCTTCATAAGGAAGTCGTATAGATTGTCTATCTTTGGAATGGATCATAGGGAGGAATATTCCCTCCACCCAATTTGTTAGAATCTTTTAGTTTAGGATCCAAAAGGGAACAATGTCATATCTTATGACATAGTTGAGGTTTACACTTCTTGGTATAAAGATTATTGTTAGGAGGTAGTGCATTACACAAACTTTTGGTTTTAAAAAAGTTGACTTAGTGGGAAATTTTATTTTTTGCACGGGGTTTACAACAAGGGAGTTTAGAGCCATACCTCTTGAAATTCTTATATCCTGAGGGTGTCTCATATGTGTAGATTGTTCCTTAGTAGGGAAACTCAAAGATTCTGTCAAAATTGACTTTATGGATTTCTATTTTAACCCCTATAACTGGCGATCTTAGGGATGTTCCTACAATTGATAATTTGGAATAAAATTATCTCTCGAGATTAGAAAAGGTTCTATTGGATACTGTCATACCCTAATTTTTGACGTTAAGTGTAACACCCCCAATCAATAAAAGCGATAAAAATTTCATAGAAGTATAATTAAAACATTCATGGCATAGACTGAGGAGTCACATCAATTGAAACAAAAGACAATAAACCTGCTCATAAAGATATGCAACAATCAGGTAGCAAATAACAGAGGAACTTAGTTCCTACTACCCACAATTCAGATACATAATAAAAGCGGAAAATCTGAAACTGAATCTTATATATATATATATATATATATATATATATATATATATATATATATATATATATATATATCACATAGAAAGTCTGTCTGTCATATACAGGGTCAAACATGTGCGATCCAAAAGATACATGTATACATAGTACAAATAATCACATAAGGATCTCCCCGACTACCCGGTGCTACATATCAGAGCCGACCGACAAAAGAATGAAGACCTAAGCTTCACAAAAAGACCTCCAGCATCTCATCTGCAATGCCTCATAGAGCATTTAAAACAGCAGAAGGGTGAGAAACACAATCATAATATAATTGCATATAATTATATAATAACACGAAAATACTCACGTCAAATATTCTCACCACAACTTACACCAGAATTCAAAGACAAAACAACACAATGCATATTTCATATATCCATCACTAATGCATATCAATCATGCATAATGCAATTATCACCAACACAAATATATATATATATATATCTATCTCAACTCATCAAGTCCAATCACAATTCCACACAAAATCAATCCATTCATGATTTATGCAAATACACAAAGACCGACACAATGACTCTATGCAATGCATATGCGGTACCATCCATCAGTCATTTCTCAACATTAGTTCACTCAGGAACTATTGGAATCATCGCTTGTTACTCAACGTAACTCCCCGTCGGGCAAAGGATGTTCCCCGTCGCTTTAAGTCCTCTTGGTATAAGGCGCACGACGTTTATGGATCGCTTTAAGTCCTCTTTGTATAAGGCGCACGATCCGATCGCTTTAAGTCCTCTTTGTATAAGGCGCACGATCGTCTATAATCATCGCTTTAAGTCCTCTTTGTATAAGGCGCACGATGTTATAGTGGATTCCCTCTGGAATCGATTCGTCGCTCACACCCACTAGGGCACACGACATCACAAGAATGCATATCATGATGCTTGGCATACAATGACTCATGACATTCAAATGCACACATATATGCAATCATCTCACTCAACATTAATCATGCTTTGCAATTCAAGCCCAAAACAATGCATTTATTTGCCATACGGCCACAAACCATCATCACACCTTCTAAACACATGCATTTACACCATACAACAGCACACAAGTCATACCATATCCATATCAACAGCACATTGCATGATACACATCAATTACACACAATTACAACGACAAAAGTCGACAAAACGACACTATTCCAAATTCCCGACATAATTAAATCGGGCAACAATCTCAAAACCATCATCATAAGAAAGTACAGTTCAATAGCTATTCAACGATACCAAGAATGTTAAAAACGGATAATCCGAACACAAGTTACGGACTAAACAAGAAAAGACATCGCGAAAAAACCACATTTTGCAATCTTCCTGGCCATACGCGTATTGCCCTGAGCCATACGCGTATTGCCTTGCTCCTTCGCCCATTCCATACGCGTATTGCCCAAAGTGATACGCGTATGGGGAGAGACCAATTTTCCCCAAAATTCCCACTAAAAACCCCAATACGCGTATTGCCTAAAATCTTACGCGTACCATTACGCAAATGGGCAGATGGCCGAGAAAATGGAACTCCATACGCGTATTGCCCACCTTTCTTCAATGCCATATGCGTATTTCCTTAACCAATACGCGTATTGCCTTGGGTGATACGCGTACGGGCAGTGGAAAAACCAGAATTTTCTGCAGAATTTTTTATGCGTTTTCAACCCAAAATCAATCCAAATTTTCACCTAAACACCAGAAAATTACCAATAGAATGCCTAACAACATGTATCTAACATGTATCAACAATAAGGGACCTGAAAACATGATTTCCAACACAATTTAATCGAATTGTAACAATTTCCACATATTATGGTTTTTCACTCTATATTCAATTTCAATCCAATATCTACCAAAAACATACATACATAATCATACACAAGTATATAATAATCAAGTTTCGTCCCTTACCCGATTTAATCGTGTTTGGAAAGTCGGTTGTTTTGATTCTTCTTTTCCAAGTTTTCTCTCTTTCTCCTTTCTTTCTCTTTTCTTTCCCTTTTCCTTCTTCTCTTTTTCTTTCTCTCTATTTTTCTCTCTTTCTTTTCTCTTATGTTTCTAACTTAACAAAAATAAATGAAAAGACCAAAATACTCCTACACTCAAATATCTCGCACACGCTCCTAAAACGCGATAAAATATCACAACAATGAAAAATAATATATTTCCAAATAAAAGTCAAAAATAAAATAATATAATAATAAAAATAATCAAAACGACTCGATTAAATAAAACTAACAAAACTGGGGCGTTACAACTCTCCCCCACTTAGAAATTTTCGTCCTCGAAAATATACCTGAGACGAACAACTCTGGATACGACTCCCGCATCCGACTCTCCAACTCCCAAGTCAAATTGCCCTCAGCAGCGCCTCCCCACGCTACCTTCACGAGTGCAATATCCTTGCCTCTTAACAGCTTCAACTCGCGATCCAAAATCCTCACTGGTAATGCCTCAACCGTAAGGTTCTTCCTTACCTCAACCTCGTCCATCGGAATCACATACGACGGATCCGAAACATACTTCCGAAGCTGTGAAACATGGAACACATCGTGCAAATTCGACAGACTCGGTGGCAACGCCACCCTATAAGCCACAACACCCACTCTCGCGGATATCTGGTAAGGACCAATAAACCGAGAAGTAAGCTTGTTCGACTTCAATGCACGACCAACACCCGTCACCGGCATAACTCTCAAAAATACATGATCGCCCTCTTGAAACTCAAGATCTTTCCTCCTTCGATCATGATAACTCTTTTACCTACTCTGAGAAGCCTTCATTTTCTCACGAATAAGCTTCACCTTGTCTGTAGTCTGTTGAATCAATTCGGGTCCAACCACCGAACTCTCACCAGATTCGTGCCAACACAACGGTATTCGACATCTTCGTCCATACAGTGCTTCAAAAGGTTCCATTCCAATACTAGAATGGAAACTGTTATTATACGTGAATTCCACCAACGCAAGATAACTATCCCACGCACCACCTTGTTCAAGAACACAAGCCCTCAACAAATCTTCCAACGACTGAATCGTTCTCTCCGTCTGTCCATCCGTCTGAGGATGATAAGCAGAACTCAACCTCAACTTAGAACCCAATGCCTTCTGTAAACTTTCCCAAAATCTCGAGGTAAACCTCGGATCTCGATCCGAAACAATACTCAACGGAACACCATGCAGCTTCACAATCACACTGATATGAATCTCAGCTAACCTCTCCAAAGAAAAACTGATGTCAATCGGAATGAAATGTGCCGATTTAGTCAGTCTGTCCACAACCACCCAAATAGCATTATGCCCCCTCAGTGTATTCGGCAACCCTGTCACAAAATCCATAGAAATGATGTCCCATTTCCACTCAGGAATATCCAACGGTTGCAACAAACCACTAGACCTCTGATGTTCCACTTTCGACTTTTGGCACGTCAAACACGCATACACAAACTGAGCCACATCTCTTTTCAATCCAGACCACCAGAAAATCTTCTTCAAATCTTGGTACATCTTATTAGCTCCCGGATGTATACTCAAATTACTCCGGTGTCCTTCCTCCAAAATCATCCTTTTCAACTCCTCATCATCAGGAATACAAATTCGACCACAGAACCTCAAAACACCATTAAAATCCACTTTAAAATCACTATTCGCATCTTTTTCTCCAACCAACATCAAATCCACAAATTTCACATCCAGCTTCTGTTTCTCACTAACAGTCATCAGAAAATCATTAGTAACCTTTAGCATACCCAGCCTCACGTTGTCGGACGTCACCTCACACACCAAACTCAAGTCCCTAAAATCTTCCAAAAGCTCCCACTCCTTAACCATTAAAGCGGACATATGTAACGATTTCCGACTCAACGCATCGGCTACCACATTCGCTTTACCAGGATGGTAATTCAAGCCAAACTCGTAGTCCTTCAAAAATTCCAACCATCTCCACTGCCTCATATTTAATTCTTTCTGATCAAACAAATATTTCAAACTTTTGTGATCACTAAAGACTTCAAATCTAGCACCAAAGAGATAATGCCTCCAAATCTTCAATACAAACACCACAGTCGCTAATTCCAAATCATGAGTATGGTAATTTTTCTCATGCACCCTCAATTGCCTCGAAGCATAAGCCACGACCTTACCTTCTTGCATTAGCACCCCACCTAGACCAATCAAAGACGCATCACAATACACCACAAATAGTTCAGTAGGATTCGGCAAAATCAAAATCGGAGCTGTCGTCAATCTTCTCTTCAGCTCACTAAAACTTTCCTCACACCGAATATCCTAAACGAACGCTTAACCTTTACAAGTCAACTGGGTCAAAGGAAGCGTTAGCTTAGAAAAACCTTCAATGTACCTTCGATAATATCCGGCCAAACCCAAAAAGCTTCGAATTTTAGTAACGGATCTAGGAGCCTCCCATTGTAGAACTGCTTCTACTTTAGATGGATCCACAACAATACCATTACCTAAAATCACATGCCCAAGAAAACTCACTTCTGACAACCAGAACTCACACTTGGACAATTTGGCAAAAAGCTTTCTTTCTTTCAAAACCTGCAAAACAATGCGCAAATGCTCCGCGTGCTCCTCCCGAGACTTAGAATAAATTAAGATATCATCAATAAACACAACCACAAAACGATCCAAATGCTCGTGGAAAATACGATTCAAGTACTCCATAAACACACCTGGCGCATTAGAAACCTCGAACAGCATCACAAAATATTCATAATGACCGTAACGTGTCCTAAAAGCCGTCTTCTGAATATCTTCCTCTTTCACCCTAATCTGATGATACCTTGACCTCAAGTCAATCTTACTAAACACACACGCACCAACCAACTGGTCCATCAAATCATTAATTCTCGGAAGAGGATACTTATTCTTAATCGTCACCTTATTCAACTGGCGATAATCAATACACAGTCGCATACTTCCATCTTTCTTTTTCACCAATAAAACTAGAGCACCCCAAGGAGAAACGCTTGGTCTCACAAACCTCTTTTCTAGCAATTCATTCAATTGCTTCTTTAACTCAACCAACTCAGATGCCGACATACGATAAGGTGCCATAGATACAGGTATAGTACCAGGAACTAGATCTATAGAAAACTCCACCTCTCTCTCTGGCGGCAAGTCTGAAATATCCTCAGGAAACACTTCCGGAAAATCACACACAACAGGAAACACATCAAGTGAAACTTGACTATCCACCGTTAACGATGCAAACAACCCAAACAACTGAGCTTCGTCCGCCAAAAGTTTCTTCAACTCTTTGGTAGATAAGAAACTCGAGTCTTTGTCTTCCTCAAGAGAAGGAAATCTTACCAGCTTATGATAACAATCAATATGAACCCTATTGAACTGCAACCAATTCATTCCCAGAACCACATCTAAACCCTCCAACGGTAAACACACCAAATCCGTCTCAAAGTCTTTACCATAAATGGTCAAAGGACAACTTAAACAAACCAAAGAAGTAGTTACTGACCCCATTGCTAGAGTATCAATAACCATCTCACCACCCATCGAAGACAACACAAGATTCAAACGCTTTGCGCACTCAGACGAAATAAACGAATGAGTCGCTCCAGTATCAATAATAGCAACTAAAGGCGTACTATTAATAAAATAAGTACCTCTAATCAGACGATCTGCATTAGTAGTCTGAGTTCCTGCCAATGCAAAAACCTTCCCACCAGCTGGAGCTTGCTTCGGTTTCGGTCACTTTGTACTAATATGACCAGGTTCACCACAATTGAAACACTTCACCACATTCTTCCTCTTGCATTCAGCCGCTACATGTCATAAACCTCCACAATTAGAACACTTCCTCATACCCTTCCTACATTCGAACTGACGATGTCCTAATTCACCACACCCAAAACATCTCGGAGAATTAGACATTCCTCCCCCACTTGGCCTTTTCTCAAAATTCCCCCTTTGTTTACCCTTATTAGCTGGTGTCAAATACGGACCACTGCGAAACGGTTGTTTCCCTTTCCTTTTGTTCACACTCTTATAGTGAGTAGAACGAGCTTTGCTATCTTCTTCATAAATCCTACAATAATCCACCAAGTCAAAAAACCTCCTTATCCTTTGATACCCAATTTCCTGCTTAATCTCAGGATGCAATCCACTCTCAAACTTCACACACTTAGAAAACTCCGCAGTCGCTTCAGCATAATGTGGATAAAACTGCACAAGCTCCACAAACTTAGCAGTATAATCAACAACAGACATATTACCTTGTTTCAATTCCAAGAACTCTATCTCCTTCTTTCCCCTAACATCTTCGGGAAAATACTTCCTCAGAAACTCAACACTAAACAAAGCCCAAGTAACTTCTTCCTCTGCAGCTTCCAACACCTGACGAGTACTAACCCACCAGTCATCCGCTTCCTCCTGCAACATGTGAGTACCCAGTCTCACCTTATGTTCCTCAGCACAGTCCATCACTCAGAAAATCCTTTCATTCTCTTTCAGCCAAATCTGTGCACCATCAGGATCATGCCTTCCTTTGAAGACAGGCGGTTTGTTCTTCCTAAACTCATCATTTTCAGCAGCATTAGGTGCACCCTGCATAGCCCGAGCCATAGCTTGCATAGCCTAAGCCAAAGCAGCATCATTCCTACCAGCCATATTCTGTTCATTTCCAATAACAGCAACTATGGTTAAACAAATAGCTCATCCAAACACAAACACCGACAAGGACTGACACAAACTGACACGGACTGGCTCTGATACCACTTAATGTAACACCCCCAATCTATACCCCCAATCAATAAAAGCGATAAAAATTTCATCAGAGTATAATTAAAACATTCATGGCATAGACTGAGAAGTCACATTAATTGAAACAAAAGACAATAATCCTGCTCATAAAGATATGCAACAATCAGGTAGCAAATAACAGAGGAACTTAGTTCCTACTACCCACAATTCAGATACAGAATAAAAACAGAAAATCTGAAACTGAATCTCAAATATATATATATATATATATCACATAGAAAGTTTGTCTGTCATATACAGGGTCACACACGTGCGATCCAAAAGATATATGTATACATAGTACAAATAATCACATAACGATCTCCCCGACCACCCGGTACTACATATCAGAGCCAACTGACAAAAGAATGAAGACCTAAGCTTCACAAAAAGACCTCCAACATCTAATCTGCAATGCCTCGTAGAGCATTTAAAACAGCAGAAGGGTGAGAAACACAATCATAATATAATTGCATATAATTATATAATAACACGAAAATACTCACGTCAAATATTCTCACCACAACTTACACCAGAATTCAAAGACAAAACAACACAATGCATATTTCATATATCCATCACCAATGCATATCAATCATGCATAATACAATTATCACCAACACAAATATATATATCTATCTCAACTCATCAAGTCCAATCATAATTCCACACAAAATCAATCTATTCATGATTTATGCAAATACACAGAGACCGACACAACGACTCTGTGCAATGCATATGCGGTACCATTCATCCGTCATTTCTCAACATTAGTTCACTCAGGAACTATTGGAATCATCGCTTGTTACTCAACGTAACTCCACGTCGGGCAAACGATGTTCCCCGTCGCTTTAAGTCCTCTTGGTATAAGGCGCACGACGTTTATGGATCGCTTTAAGTCCTCTTTGTATAAGGCGCACGATCCGATCGCTTTAAGTCCTCTTTGTATAAGGCGCATGATCGTCTATAATCATCGCTTTAAGTCCTCTTTGTATAAGGCGCACAATGTTATAGCGGATTCCCTCTGGAATCGATTCGTCGCTCACACCCACTAGGGCACACGACATCACAAGAATGCATATCATGATGCTTGACATATAATGACTCATGACATTCAAATGCACACATATATGCAATCATCTCACTCAACATTAATCATGCTTTGCAATTCAAGCCCAAAACAATGCATTTATTTGCCATACGGCCACAAACCATCATCACACCATCTAAACACATGCATTTACACCATACAACAGCACACAAGTCATACCATATCCATATCAACATCACATTGCATGATACACATCAATTACACACAATTACAACGACAAAACGACACTATTCCAAATTCCCGACATAATTAAATCGGGCAACAATCTCAAAACCATCATTATAAGAAAGTACAGTTTAATAGCTATTCAACGATACCAAGAATGTTAAAAACGGATAATCGGAACACAAGTTACGGACTAAACAAGAAAAGACATCGCGAAAAAACCACATTTTGCAATCTTCCTGGCCATACGTGTATTGCCCTGAGCCATACGCGTATTGCCTTGCTCCCTCGCCCATTCCATACGCCTATTGCCCAAAGTGATACGCGTATGGGCAGAGACCAATTTTCCCCAAAATTCCCACTAAAAACCCCAATACGCGTATTGTCCTACTTCATACGCGTATTGCCTAAAATCTTACGCGTACCATTACGCAAATGGACAGATGGTCGAGAAAATGGAACTCTATACGCGTATTGCCCACCTTTCTTCAATGCCATACGCGTATTGCCATAACCAATACGCGTATTGCCTTGGGTGATACGCGTACGGGCAGTGGAAAAACCATAATTTTCTGCAGAATTTTTTATGCGTTTTCAACCCAAAATCAATCCAAATTTTCACCTAAACACCAGAAAATTACCAATAGAATGCCTAACAACATGTATCTAACATGTATCAACAATAAGGGACCTGAAAACATGATTTCCGACACAATTTAATCGAATTGTAACAATTTCCACATATTATGGTTTTTCACTCTATATTCAATTTCAATCCAATATCTACCAAAAACATACATACATAATCATACACAAGTATATAATAATCAAGTTTCGCCCCCTTACCCGATTTAATCGTGTTTGGAAAGTCGGTTGTTTCGATTTCTTCTTTTCCAAGTTTTCTCTCTTTCTCCTTTCTTTCTCTTTTCTTTCCCTTTTCCTTCTTCTCTTTTTCTTTCTCTCTATTTTTCTCTCTTTATTTTCTCTTATGTTTCTAACTTAACAAAAATAAATGAAAAGACCAAAATACCCCTACACTCAAATATCTCGCACACGCTCCAAAAACGCGATAAAATATCACAACAATGAAAAATAATATATTTCCAAATAAAAGTAAAAAATAAAATAATAATATAATAAAAATAATCAAAACGACTCGATTAAATAAAACTGACAAAACTGGGGCGTTACACTAAGATCCCACGTCTTTTTGCATCGTCTGCATAACATATCATGTCTTTCATCTCGCATAATACCCAATTTTCTATTATATTATATAGTTTGTTTATTTTATAATAGAAAAAGGGATGCTGCACTGATAGTGTAAATTATTTTTACACTGTCAACTAATGACAATCATGTATCCCGCCAAGTCAGCCTGTAAAATTTAAATTATTTAAATGATTTAACACTTTAAAATATTTTGATTAAATGTATGTGTAATATTTTTTTACACTGACAGTGAAATACCATTAAACTCTTTATAATATTAATTTTTATTTGTTTATTATTTAAAGTAACACTTAGTAAACAAGTTTTATAAAGACATTTTGTTTTGTTCTCATTTTTGTGAATAATACTGCATGCATGCTCCGGATATATTGATGTAACTTCATACGCAATGTACGTACACCTTGACCCTCTGCTCGGTTGACTTCATACAACAAACATTTTTTTAATACTTTTATTTTTTAATAGTATGTTCTTTTCTTTTTTAAACATACACATACCATCCCATGTCTGCCGTTCCTTTTTGAAAAAAAACATTCAAAACAATAAAAAACAAAGAGGCTGCTACTTCACAGCATTAACTTGCGCGGACCCCACAAAAATTTTTCTCACCATTTGTTAACACATCACATACTATCTTCTTTCACAAGACCCCATGATTGAACATACAAATCGCACATCTCTCCAAATCTCCCTTTATGTAACTGTTGATGTTCTTGATAATGCCTTCCACATATCAACTCTCTATTCTCATATAACACCAGCATACTCACTTCATATCACTCCCTCATAACAAATACCAGGCGGTATCCACTCACCCATATCCATCTTAAAGCACTATCATACAATACCATCACTTTTTGATAGCTATCTCCCATTCATAACCCCACTTCCTCACTCACTATTCACACGCCATACATATACCCTCTCCCTACTCACAACTTTGGTGCATCATCTTCATCAGCAACTCAACCTTCACTCTACATTACTTCCGCCCCATCTTTACTCCATCTAACCTCCATCATCACTTTCACCAATCTGCGCCCTCACTTTCCTTCCTCCACATTCATCAACTCATCTACTTCTCTTTCGACATCGGCCGTAACAACCATACGACCACCTTCCGCCGTTTTCAACATCAACGACAACCGCACCACCTTGAAAGCATTTCGGCCAATCTCATATCTTCTTTAATCTCCAACCATTTAACCTCTCCCGACAAATATTTGAGGTTCACCGTCACCGGTTTTACACCCTTCATCCGAAAATATATTTCATATTCTTCCTTCACAGACCTGCCATAACCTCACACGAGAAATCCTTTCCACGATACACCAAACACCACCGCCTGTCTCTTTTCCATCAACTGAATAAAACCACCATCCTTGTTATTCCAAAACCGTGCAACAATCGCCCTTTCTGACAACACAAAGCTACTACACGAAAACACCTATTTCTTCATTTTGGCACAACCGTCGTAAAACAGCCTCGCGACACATGTTTCTGCGACACAAGAAAAACCGTCGTGACTTGTAATTTGCGTCGGTTGTAACCGCCGTAATCTGCCAAAATTAACCATCGTAATTTGCCAATTTTTTTGTAGTGCAAGTACAACCATTCATAATACCAAACAACCATTATCTCCATCATCTAACTCCACAAAACTAACCTCAGCTCATCTTTTTCTCCCTCACGTTGCAGCTCTCAAAAACGCAGCAGCACCACCCTATTTCGTTTCTGCCATCTCCGACTAACCTGTGGCGTGTACTGCCATACTCTATCACCCTCCTACTCATTCACCCTCCACCTCCACAGACACACATCATGACAGCGACATCGCATTGCGATAACAGTACAGTTTTTTTCTTAGTGTTTGTTGCACACTGTGTTTTTTTATTTCTTATTTGTGTGTAGTATTGATGTTTCTTTTTGTGTGTGTTTTGTAATATGAATACTATGCTAATGCTGCATTTTTCATGTTGGTGTTTTGGATGAAAGAGTTGATGTCGTTCATTTTGTGTTTTTAATGCTTGAGTTTTGTCTAATTATATTTGCATTTGGTGTGATATGTGAAGATGATGAATAGTGTTCCATGTAGAACACGTTTTGACACTAAATTTTGAAATAAGATTTATCTTATTTGCATTTGTATTAATTGATTTTTTTGATACTGTAGTGTTAAGGTTTGTGGTTTTACTTTACATTAATGCATTGCTGTTTGTTTATTTTTTAATGACAAGATGCCATGTTGCCGTAGTGCCCCGTATCAGGAAAATTAAAATTTAATCTTTGGTTGCACCATCATGGTTCTAAATTCTAATCCTTAGCTAAATATAATATGTTACAGTTTGTACTATATGGTTTAATTTAAGTTTAAGGGCTAGGCCATTAGGCATTTTTTAACACTTCTCTCCTATGTTTTAATCATTTGTTTAATAAGTTTTCTTTTATTTGTATAAAATTTGAAATACCAAAAAAAAAAAAACATTCATATCTTTGATTTTTAATATTTTCTTATTTCTAGTTTTTATTAGTTAATTAGAAATATATTAAAAATGTAAAAAATATGTTAATTATTAACAAATTTAAATATTTTTATTTAATATTGATTAATTAAATTATTAATTAATATCATTAAATATTTATATTTAAATTAATTAATAATTCTCTTGTCACCCGGTTCTATTTTCATGACTTGTCTGTTTTCATGTTTTGGGTTTGTCCTCTCTAGTTACGATGCTTTGCCGTGACTGTTAATATTTTTTCAGGATGTTTTTCCGTGATTGTATTTTCTCTTTGTGTCTCACGATGCTTTGTCGTGACTGTTAATATTTTCTCACAATATTTTTCCATGATTGTATTTTCTCTCTCTATCTCATGATGCTTTGCCGTGACTGTTAATATTTTCTCATGATGCTTTTCCGTGTATTTCTGTTGACTTTTCTGTCTGTTCATACCATGATGTTTTTCCATGTGTACTCTGTAATATCTTATATGTCTGACCATACATGATGCTTTTCTGTGTACTGTGTTTGTGTCTTCATTTATTGCTTTCCATTTACATGATGTTCTTCCATGTATTTATTGCTTTGTTTTCTATCCTTGTTGACCTAATCCAAGGGATAGGACTGTATGTTGACTCATCGTCATTGTGTATGGCCCTCGTCTGTTCTTTACCTGTCTTAGTTGTTCTTGGTTCTTAGAACCTGGCAACTCGTAGCTCCACGAACTACAGACGCTCTGATTTCTCAAGTTCCTCTTGAGAATACGTAGGCACAAGGCCCCGATCCTTGGCGAGCAACCTTTTCTTTTTTGACACTCTTTGTCTTTTTAACCCTTTTCCTTTTTTACATCGTAGTTCTGAACTACGATTGCTCTGACTTCCTATTAAGGATACGTAGGCATAGGATTGCGAGATCATAGCGAGCTATCTTTTTCTTTTTCTACCTTTTTCTTTTTCCACCTTTTCTCTTTTCTTTGCCCATCCTTACCCTTAGCAAACAATTTTAGCAAAAACACAAATATTTCAAGAGGTTCCTGTAGAGTACTACAAATACTTAGGGTGCTAGTACCTTCCCTTAGTATAACCAACCCCCGTAGCTTTGATATCTCTTTGCTTAGCTTTAGGCCTTACTTTTTACTTTGCATTTTACTTAGGTTTTTGTTCGATATTTTCTCCCTTCCCTTGGAAAAATAAAAGTTCAGTGGCGATATCATTATTTTGCGAGCTAAGCTGATCCGATGGCTTTGGTATACGATTATCACCGCGACAGATATCTTTGTGAAGAATTATCGCAATAACCATTGACAAATATTAGAGTAGGGTTTGTAACTTTTCATGAAGCTTTCCTCTATGTACCATGGTTGGATCACCTTTTTATCGAGGATCATCATCTTCTTCTTCTCTTGACTTCTTTCTATTAGACCAGCAGTGAAAACATCTATTTTTGGGGTATCTCCATATTTGTGACTCTATGAAGAAGCCATGATGATATTTATGGTAAAAAAGAAAAGAGCTCACACAAGAATGCAAGAGTAGAGAAAAGGTATGTGATGCAAAAGAATGAAGGAGTGTTAGATATTTATAGTGTATCATCTGACAATTTTGACCATGTAATTGTTGCAATCAATTGATGGAGATTGTTCACAATCAAAATCATTCCAAATTGGTGTGCCAATCAATTGCCTTAGGGTTCCAATTGATTGGATGATCAATTTTTCTATGATTTTAAGAGATCTTCATTAAGGCGTGTATCTGGTTGACTTAGGGACTATGTTTAGTTCATATTTGATTTGAAAATATGTGTGGCAAGCATATCCAATCAATTTACTCACGGTGCCAATCGATTAGGCTTACGTGAGTTAGCCTTCTTTGTGCTAGATTTTTCTTTTTCTTTTGCACCTTTGCCTAGCTTTATTTACACTTCCTTATTATAAACGACTACAAAGCTCATTTATTTTTGTTAGCATATTAGTTTTATTTGATGAGAAAAATTAAATCCACCATTTTAATGGATTTAATTGGAGTTTTTCGATCATTTCAATTTTAAAATAGCGCTCTACCTTAAATATCAAGAAGACTTGATTAAAAGTCCCCTCTTTTAAGGGAACACCACCACATTGTGGTGTGTTATTCTCTATGGATGGTTGGATAAGAGTCGGTTAAACAAAAAGATAGACATGTCCACTACAGACGTATCTACTAAACCTACTACGAGGTTAGCTGATCATATACCAGAAATGTTGAGATCACCCTAAACTAAAACCCTTGATTTGATCACCCCCGTTGATGCATGATTATCAATCACTCTTGGATCAAAGAATTAAAACCAAAAATTTTTTGTATACAAAAGAGTATGCTCTTTTTATTGCACAAATTCATTTAATATTCTTTGAGGTTTCATAACAACTGCAAAGAAACCCTATAAAACATACCAGGGTTTCACCTTTGGTACCCAATTTTTCTTGGGTCCATGTGCATTAGTTCTTATAGAATGTCTAAGGTTATTACCTTTAGACCATTTAAAATTTTCAAAACAAAAATGCTATAAATGACCAAGTTTATTGCAATGCAAGCATTTATGAATGGGTCAGTTCCTTTTCTTCCTTTTTAATCTCTTACTACGTGTTTTATCTGACTTAAATCCTTATCCATTTTTATTTAAATAAGGCCTTTGACTTGATAAGATCAAGTCAAGGTTTTCTTTTCCCTTAGTAACTTTACTTAGGGTTTCATGCAAATTTTTCACTTCCTTTTTCAACGAGACATGTAACTCCCTTCTAAATCCCGCGGAATATATACAAATAATTAGAGTAATTATCATGTACCTCTCAAAAGGGTGTCACATATATTTTCAAAACATCACACAAACACCTGTCATGCTCAATAACACTTAAAATAAATTCATGTTTTTCATACACTTTCACATTAGCATATAGCAGCGGATTTACTTCAATCATAATAGACATAATGAAAGTCTCATGCTCATCTCATTCATAATCAACACTTACGCATAAAATCCAATACTCCACATAATTCAAATAAATATAACAACCTAAGGTAGAGTACATAATGTATCTCTCAAACATAAACCAAAATGATCCCAGTGTTACATGATCAGAGCACGACTCGACCCAACATAAATAAAGAAACTAAATCAGCTGCTCCAACGACTACCTCGCCTAGAAGTAACTCTACTCCTCGGTACCTGAGCGATGTCGTACAAACCATCATTCCACCAGAAGGGTGAGAATTCACATAATTATTGAAATCATAAGATAATATACAATTTAAGGCATATAAACATAATTACAATTATTCTCACACTTTAAAAGTTTCATCAACATAGTATCACTCAAGTAACCATACCATTCACAAGTATATACACACAATCCACAATTTCACCAATTCAACAATTCACATAAATACACATAATCTCATATGACAAACATATACACAATGAGACTCAATGCAAGACTCAATGCAACTCATGCAATGTGGTACCAACACTTGTTATTATTTTTCGATTTTTACATTAAACCGAGTCCATTCCCTAGACCAATAACACACAAAAAACTCATTCCCTAAGCTTTCAAACCCCGCTCTAGGTTTGGGACAAGTCACTAGCTCCCACAGAACTAACAAACATTACCTCTTGACACAAATGATGCATGTGCAAATTCAACAACCATATGCAATTAAGACCATTCCCTAATCTTAATATCCATGCATATCTTGAATAATTCATCACACTTGAATTACCACACAATTGCACATACAACCACATATTCATAATCAAGGCATTCTTACTTCAAACATTGCCACCACAATTAACAAGTGATACACAAGGTATCAACACAATCCAATCTCAATTCACAAAATATATATTACCGATTAAATAGAAAATAATTAATCCATCATCAATAATTAAAAATTCGATATTCAATAAATATTCACTATTCAATAAACAACCAATATTCATTAACTATTCAATATTCAATTAAATAATCAATATTTTAATAAACAACTGATACTTTAGTAATTAGTCAATATTTAATAAATAATTCAATATTCAATAAATAATCCAATATTCACTAATTAATTCAATTATTCAATAAATAATTTAATATTTAAAATCAATATTTCAATATTTAGTAAATATTCAATACTACTCAATATTAATAATTATTTAGTAATTATTAAACATTTTAATAATTATCCCATATTTAATAATTAATCAATATTTTAACCAACAATCATTATTTTAATAAATAATCAATATTTTAATAAATAATTAATATTTGAATAAATAATTAGTAGTTAATAAATAACCAATATTTAATCAAGTCCCAATATTAAATAGATATTCCTTAATTAATGTAATTTCAATATTACTCAAAATTTGCTTATTAAAAAAAATATTAATTAAAGTTCTAATAAGTAATAAGATTTCATATTTTATAAAATTTCATTTCCTGCATTGTATACTGCTACAACTCATGAGTTAAAAGAAATCACTTTATCTCACTATGCTTATGCGTGGGGGTGGCAAAACGGGTCGCTCGCCCCGCCCCGTCTTAAGTCCGTCAAAAAAAGGCGGGGCAGGCAAGCCCATCTAGTGGAAACGGGCTTAAAAATCTAACTCGCCACGCCAGGGTGGCGGGTTGGCGGGCGGCGGGCTTGTCTGCTAACTTTTTTATTTATTTATTTTTCATATTTTTAATAGATTAATAGGTTTGTTTTTACATTTCAAATAGATTTTTCACTTATTTTTTAGAATATTTTTTACAAAGCATCTTTTTAACAAATTTTACTTTAAAAAATATTGCATATATTACCAAATAAATGTACAAAATAAAACCATCAATAATTGAAATTACTAGAATTAACTAAAAATAACAAGTTTAAAGTGGGACAAGCTAAACGAATAGATGCGGTGGGCTTTGGCGGGTGGCGGGTTTTGACGGGTGGAGGTTTTGGTGGGGCGGACTTTAGTGGACGGCGGGCCCAAAATCTCAACCCAACCCGCCATTTTTTGGCGGGTACGCGGGTCGGCCAAGCGGGCCACAACCCGTTTTGTCATCCCTACTTATGCGCTACAGGTATGTGAAACAATACAAGGGTCACATTATTTCCACCGACTTCTTCCAATGCTGCGCTACGGTTTTGTGTGAGGAAAAGTCACATTTCAAAATGCCTTATTGTTTCTAAAGCATTACTATGTTTTATTAAAATACTATAGAATTGCAATAATTGTTATGCAGCATGTACATTAATGATAAAAGTGGCACTACTAAGGCTGGCAATGAACCAAACCAACTCGAAAATAGTTTGGAACTCGGTTCGACAATTAAACCGTTGAACTAGGTTCATGAACCAAATGAGCTGAATATGAGCAAAAAATATGTTCGTTAAATAAATGATCTGAACTTGAACTATACGTAGCTTAACTCGTTAGGTTCATGAGTCAGCTCGACTATATATGAGAATGATTATATTATCTTTAAGTGTAGGTTTAAAGATTTACACCAAATTTTAACCCTTTATTGTCCCTTATGTATTAGTTATGGCAATAAAGCAAACAATTGCATTTAGAGTCATCCTTGTTGAAGACATTATGACATGTGCCAAAATAACATGTGTAATGAAGGTTGCAAGTGGTGTAATTATTCTGTGATGAAAACGTATCAATTTCTAGTAATTTTTTGTGTACTGTTCATTAAATTTTTAATTTTCCTAAATATTTGATGAAGTTATGGATTTTTGAGATAAATTTAAACTTCAATTGAGTATTTTTTTAATTAGATTTTCAAATGTGTCTCTTGAAAGTTGTGTAGTTTTTGAATTATTATATTTTTGAAACAAAGTTAAATTTCATACTCAAAACTTTAATTTTATTTTAATATTTTCTTTTTTAAAAAATATTAATTTAAAATGTCAAATATATAAAAATAAAATAGACTTAAAAATTGCTTTTAAGTCCGTGAAGCAAGTGAGTTGAACCTAACGAGATGAACCGAATAGTTCGTGAACTTTTAACAAGTCGAGTTTAAGCTTAAAAAAAGTTCGTGTCAAACTTGAAACGAGATTTGAGCTGAACCAATTCTTAACGAGTCGAGCCGAGTTAAGGCGAGTTTGACTCATATCCAGCCCTAGGCACTACAAAATTAATGGAAAGGAAGTACATATTATTCTATTAATTTTGCTACAATGTAATATTTAATACCCATTCCGTTGGCTATGTTGGAACTGGGTTCCAAGAAAGATGAATGTTTGAGAGAAAGAAGAAGAAGAAGAAGAGAAAGAGAGAGAAGAAAATAAGAAGAGATTAGGGTTTGAAACTTTGTAAAATTTTATTATGAAGCTGTTGCACCAAAATACAAAGTAAAAGACCCTTTATATAGGCTATCAAAGCCCAGGCCCACAAACTAACATTTCGACTAAAATCTTTATCAGCCATATTCGACTATGTCGAATACAGCTGACTTACAACACTACAACTATACAACATTTCGACTTCGCCCAAACCTATATGTCCTTCGACTTCGACAAAACCTGAATTACATCTAACACACCACCTAATTCATGTTTTCGAGACTTCTCATCCCAATGCTCTTCTTTAACTCGTCGAATCTGATTTTCTTCAAAGGTTTGATAAGTATGTCAGCTAGTTGAACTTCAGTCTTGCAATATTCAAGATCCAGCTTCCCTCTGTTCACTTGATCCCTGAGAAAATGATACCTTCTTTCTATGTGCTTACTTCGACCATGACACATAGGATGATTGGCAAGATCAATAGCTGACTTGTTGTCTACAAACAATTTCATCTTCCCAGGTTCCTTGATCTTGAGTTCTTCGAGCAACATATCTATCCATGCTGCCTGACATGCTGCATACGATGCAGCTACATACTCAGCTTCACATGATGACAAAGCCACAATGCTTTGTTTTCTCGAACTCCAGGAGATTGGAGCTCCTTCGATCATGAAAATATAGCCTGCAGTACTTTTCTTCTCATCTTGGTCTCCACTGAAATCTGAATCAGTATAACCATATACCTCCACATCTTTCGACTTGGACCTATTTCGACATGGCATCAGCACACCATGATCAATCGTACCCTTAATGTATCTCAGTACTCTCTTTACTGCAATAAGATGACATTCTTGGGGTTTCTCCATAAATCGACTTAACAATCCGACACTTTGACAAATGTACGGTCTTGTATTGCAAAGATACCTCAAGGATCCAATAATTTGTTTGTACAGTGTCGAACTTACAAACTCATCATCAGTTACCTTCTTCAACTTTGCTCCTGTTTCCAATGGAGTTGTTGCAGCTTTACAGTCAGTCATCTTGAACCTCTTCAAAATATCTTGAGCATACTTCTTCTGGTGCAGGAACACACCTTTAGCTGTGTCTTTGAATTCCATTCCTAAGAAATATGACAAATTCCCTAGGTCGGACATTTCGAACTCTTGCATTAGCTTCGACTTAACTTTTCTTATCTCAGCTTCACTTGCACCTGTAATTAGCAAATCATCAACGTACAGGCATAAAATGATTTGACTATCATTGTCAACATCATTTATGTAAACTCCATGCTCACACACACACTTTGTGAACCCTGCTTCGATTAGGAAACTATCTATTCTTTTGTTCCAAGCCCTTGGGGCTTGCTTCAATCCATAGAGAGCCTTCCTCAATATGTACACCTTCGACTCCTGCCATTTGACCTCAAATCCTGGTGGTTGACTGACATATACTTCTTCCTCCAAAGGTCCATTTAAAAATGCTGATTTTACATCCAACTGATGTATCTTCCATCCTCTATATGCTGCTGTCCAAACAACAATCTTGATTGTTTCCAACCTAGCCACTGGCGCATAGACTTCGTCGAAATCAATACCAGGTTTCTACAGAAATCCTCTTGCCACTAGTCTTGCCTTATGCTTGGCAATTTCACCATTTGGCCTTCGTTTCATCTTGTAAACCCATTTCACATCAATAGGCTTCTTGCTAGCTTTTTTGACAAGTTCCCTGGTATCGTTTTTTTCAATTGCCCTGAGTTCATCCTTCATGGCTTCACACCAATTTGAATCATTCATGGCTTCATCCAAGTTAATTGGTTATGCTTCAGCCATCATCATTGCTTCTTCTATTAAGTCACCCTCTGCATCGATTGCATTATCTGGAAATCTCTCATATCCAGCTAATCTTGTCGACTCAGCTCTTGTTCTAGTTGATCTTCTGACATTCTGCTCAGGAGGTTCTTCATTTCGACTTGTCGTGGCCTTAGTTTGTTGGTCTTCTTCAAACACCGTCGAAACTGTTTCTTCCATCTGTCGACCAGTATCCTGTCGAACTGACTCATGACTCCACTCCCATTTTTTATTTTCATCTACCAGAACATCTCGACTGATCACAAATTTATCATCTTCTGGTGAATATAGTCTATATGCACCAGTCGAATGATAACCTATGAGCACCATGGTTTGACTTCGATCATCTAGTTTTGTTCTCAGTTGCTCAGGAACATGCCTTAAACATATTGATCCAAAAACTCTAAAATGACTTACATTTGGCTTCTCACCTGTCCAAGCTTCGTAAGGAGTCTTCTCAACTAACTTCTTCGTTGGACATCTATTCAGAATGTATACTGCTGTCGAAGCTGCTTCAGCCCAAAATCTCTTTGGCACCTCTTTAGCCTTCAACATACTTCTCGTCATATTCAGTATACTTCTATTCTTTCTCTCAGCTATCCCATTATGTTGAGGTGTATAGGGTGCAATAACCTCATGCTTTATACCTTCCTCTTCACAAAATCTAGCAAACTCTCGAGAGATATATTCACCACCACCATCAGTTCTCAGTTTCTTTAGCTTGCAGCCACTTTGCTTTTCGACAAGCAACTTAAACTTCTTGAGCTTTGTGAATACTTCACTCTTACTTTCGATCACATAAATCCACATATATTTGGTGAATTCATCAATGAAAGTTAAGAAGTATCGCTTTCCACCATTCGACCTAACTTCAAAAGGTCCACATACGTTAGAATGAACAAGTTCCAACTTTCCTTTCGACTTAATTGGCAGATCATGTTTGAATGCTTTTCTAGTCTGCTTTGCTTTGCAGCATTCTTCTGACACATGATTTGGTTCCTTCACCTGAGGTAAACCATACACCATCTTCTTCTGATTCAGCATACCCAAACTCCTGAAGTTTAGATGCCCATATCTATGATGCCATAGCCAATTCTTTTCCTCTTCTGTAGTTGACGCAAGACATTCATGATTAATCATGTTAATCTGAACTTTAAAAGTCTTGTTATCAGCCAATGGTGCTTTCAGTATCAACCTACCATCAGCATGATACACCTTCATTTGATTATTCTCCAGCTTCATATTATGTCCTTTGGAAAGTAATTGACCTATACTTATCAAGTTACTTGTCATAGAAGGCACATACAACACATCAGTAATGCTGACTTTTCTACCATCTCTCTTCATTACAAATATGTTTCCTCTTCCACCTGATGTGGCACGTCTACCATCTGCAAACTTTATCACCTTCTTAACTGATTCATCAAGCTTCGTGAACCAGTTCTTATTTCCAGTCATGTAGTTGCTGCAACCTGAATCAAGGTACCACAAATTTGTTTCATCATCATTCAACTGAGTGTCTGCCATTAGTAGCACACCTTAAGAATCACTATCTTCTGCCTGTGCATACTGCGCTTTGTCACTTTCTTTTGCTCGTGCTTCCTTCTTCTTTCGACGGTCTCGAGCATAATGACCAAAACTTTGACAATTGTAACACTGCACGTCTTTCATGTCAACTTTCTTCCCAAAATACTTGTTGCCCATGCCTTTCTTTGTCGAATCATCATGATTCTTTGAACTCTTGCTTGACTTCTCATCACTAGCAAGATTCCTTCCCTGCTTCACCCTCCCAGATTTCTTGGTGAGTTTCGCTTGTAGTGCTTGGTCCGATACCTTTTCTCTTTCTGAATCTCTTTGTTTCAATCTCATCTCATGAGCTTCTAACGAAGCCTGTAGCTCTTCAACCTTCATCTCAGCGAGATTCTTGGACTCTTCAATTGACACTACAATGTAATCAAAATTTGCAGTCAGAGATCTTAGTACCTTCTCAATCTTCTGCAAATCCGTGATTGTTTCTCCACAAGACTTCATCTGGTTCGTCAGCATCACCAATCTTGAAAAGAACTCCGAAACTGATTCATCTTCCTTCATTTGAATCATTTCGTATTGCTTTCTCAAGGTTTGCAACTTCACCCTCTTCAGTTTCTCATCACCTCCATACAAGTTCTTTAACTTGTCTCACACTCCTTTTGCAGATTCCTCTTCAATAATTTTCTCAAACACATTCGGATCCACACACTGGTGAATCAAGAACAACGCTTTACCATCTTTCTTCCTTTGATCCTTGTATGCAGCTTTCTGTTCATCAGCAGCATTTGCCCCCAATTCCGTTACACCATCATTCACGATTTCAACCACATCTTGAAATCTGAAGATAACCCTCATCTGCGCAACCCACCGTTGGTAGTTTTCCCCTTTGAAAACCGGTAGATTCGCTGGAAATTGTGTGGACGTTGTTGTTCCGTTTGCCATTAGATTCTCTCTGAATCGCAACCGGGCTCGTTGATACCAATTGTTGGAACTGGGTTCCAAGAAAGATGAATGTTTGAGAGAAAGAAGAAGAAGAAGAAGAGAAAGAGAGAGAAGAAAATAAGAAGAGATTAGGGTTTGAAACTTTGTAAAATTTTATTATGAAGCTGTTGCACCAAAATACAAAGTAAAAGACCCTTTATATAGGCTATCAAAACTCAGACCCACAAACTAACATTTCGACTGAAATCTTTATCAGCTATATTCGACTTTGTCAAATACAACTGACTTATAACACTACAACTATACAACATTTCGACTTCACCCAAACCTATATGTCCTTCGACTTCGACAAAACCTGAATTACAACATCTAACAGGCTACAGCTACTAAATAGGAGAAAGGAAATCACATTAAATCCTCACAATGTCTGGGACAATGCTTCGTTAATAACTAGCAGTAAACAAAAGTACAGAACAAAGGCAATTTATTGCTAGAAACAAAAACAATCAGCTTGGCCAATTGAATTTGTTAAAAATTGTTTATTTTAGTCCAGAGGAGTCGGAGATTTGTTGTTCAGCAACCATAAAGCCGAAACACGGTCGTAAAGGAGAAATTCAAACTGTTAAGCATGTAAAGTTACTATTAACTTTCAAGCAATAAAATCAAATGCAAGGGAGGCAAAAGTGGCACATACACTCACTTCTTGTTTTGCTACCATTTATAATTAAAGGAAGTTTTATTAATAAAATATCATGTATTATTTTTATTTCATAATTCCCTACCTCCTGCGCAACAGTAATGAACCAGTATAAATATTCTAAGTCTTTCAATTCGAATGGGTACTCTAAATATTAAATGGATCTCTATACTATATCAAATATCAATTTCAAACCCAATAAAATTAACATATTTCAAAGATTAATATTAAAACCTAACAATTTTCAATCTCATAGAAAATTTTGGGGTTTTATCCTAAACATATTTCTATCCACTAATCATTATTAAATAATCCCAATAAACATGCAAAAACCCACAATTACCTTGATTTTTGATGGATTCTTGAGTTCTTGAATTTGGGGGCCTCTTCTTCTCCATTCCTCTTTCTCTCTTGTCTCTTTTTCCTCTTTTTCAACTTTCTAACCCTATTCTTTATCTTTCTCTACTTTACCAACTCTCACAAATTTTTCATTAAACTATTAGGCTCACTCAACCCACTATCACAATTTCTATTCACACTCTCAATTAAGCCAAATTACTAATTCTAACAATTCTATATTTATTTCACCAAATAAAAATAAATCACATAAATCAATTAATTAAATTAAATCAAATAAATTAATTAAATCAAATAATTCGAATAAATCCAATAAATAAATTAATTCAAATAAATCACATAATTCAATTAAATCAATTAATTCAAATAAATTAATTAATTCAATTAATTCAAATAAATTAATTAATTCAATTAAATCAAATAAATTAATTAACTCAAATAAATCAAATAGATCAATTATTTCAAATAAGTCCAATAAGTCAATTAATCCAAATAACTCAAATAAATCAATTAATTTATATAAATCCAATAAATCAATTAATTCATATAAATTCAATAAATCAAATATTTCATATAAATTCAATAAATCAAACATTTGAATTAAATTCAATGAATCAAATAATTCAATTAAATCAATTAAATTAATTAGGATCAAAATTACACGATTAATTAATTAATATAATAAATAAATAATTACTAAAATTGGGGTGTTACAAGACACATGTCTCACAAGTTTGAAGTTTCTGTTGAGTTTCTAATATTGGCCATTTCTAACTTAAGCGTTTTATTGATTTCTTTAAGAAACTCTAGATACTCCTTAAGGTATAAGTTTTATTTATTAGTCATATCATTATATTCAATCAACTTAACACGAATTTTAAATAATTGCTTGTAAGATGGCTTAGTTACCTCATAATCATCTTCCTTGTAGGATACTTTCAGGCAAACTTCATCTTCTTCGTTTGAAGAGGATTCTTTAATGATTTTTCGTGAACTTGATTCTTCTTAATTTGTAAAGGCTTTGTCTCTTCTTTCTAAGATTACATTGGATGATGCTTCTTCTTCATATCCTTTTAGAAATGAAGTTTCTTCATTTGATGTTAAATATTTTGAAGATCGTTCAACTACTAAGTATGTTCTTTCAAAGGAAGTCATGATAGTTGTTTGGTAGGAGTTTGATGAAGTTATGAATTCTTTAGTTTTAGATATTAGGCCTCCATCCTTAAGTAGTTGGACTAACTCGTTCAACTTCTCTATAATTTCATCCCTCTTTGATTTTTCCTAAGATCCAAGAACTCTTCCATCTTTTGATTTAAGGATTGGATTAAGTTTCCAATTCTTAATTCTTAGACATTGGTTAGTAACAAACGTTCCAATATAATTTCTAGAAATTCTAAACGTTGAAAAACATTGATGAATGATACCTTCATCCTTTTCGCCTTATGTGTTCATTTCCTCTTGTTTGATACTTGGAAAAAACTCCATATATTAGTTCAAGAGTATCCCAAATTTCCTTGGTGTTTTTTCAATTATAAACATTAAGGAGTTTACTATCATCTAAAGAAATTACTATAAAGTTATTGGTTTTGAAATCAATTTAAAATTTTCTCTTTTCTTCTATGGTCCAAAGAGAATCGAGTTTATCAACTACTTCTCCATATATTTGGCGAGTAGGGATAAATGAACCATTGCTTAGAGTTTGCCACTATTTAAAATCAATACTTTGAATAAATATTTTGAATATAGCTTTCCATAATTCAAATTTAGCCCCATTAAATGGCGGAGGTGTGGTTAGGAAATATCTCTTGTTAAAAAAGGCGCTGGAAGTCATCTTCTTACTGAGACGATTAGTCTTTGAACAAGAGTTAGGCTCTAATGCCAATTGTTATACATGTGACTCCCTACACAAGAGTGGCGGGGGTGAACTATAGGTTTTAGAAAAACGATAGTTTGAAAAACTTTTATGATCATTTTTAGAGTTATAAACATTTTAGAAATAAGCAACGAAAAATAAAGAATGCGAAAAATAAAGAGTTAACGGAAAGAGAAATAACACCAGGAATTATAGAGGTTCAGTAAAAAAGAAAAGACCCAACGCTCTCCCCAATTTTTATGTTCTTGAAAGTATTTAGTAAATTTTAAGAGCTTTTAGTAGGCTTAACTCTCAAACCCCCTTATATAACGAAAAGTGAAATTTCAGGCCAACTTCCAACAAAACAACAAATAATGGAGAGAAACGGTTAATCTTCCTCCTAAACAGTGTATTAAAGCAGTTAATCTTCTTTACAAACACGAACTTGAAGTGGTTAGCCCCTAAGTTAAACCAAGATTTTTTACGGGATTATCTCAAACCAAGGTGAGCTTTTAAATCGTGCTAAACTAACGAACCAACTGAGGTTTTGACCAGGCTGATCACGAACCTTTGATATTTTAAATCGGGCTTATCTCAAACCAAAACAAGCTTTTTACAAGCATGATCTTACGAACCAAACCAAGGTTTTTTACCAGGATAACCATGAATAAAGTTGAGATTTTGAGCTGGGATGATCTCGAATTAATGAAAACTTTTAACCGGGTTTAGCTTACGAACCGAAATGACGACTTAGAACCTAAATCCCCTAACTAAAGATTTTAAATGATTTAGCTTCAAACCCAAACAAAAACTCTCATATGGATAAATTATTCAACCAAGATAAAAATATTACTTGGTGAATCTACAATAATAACTTCCCAGAATACAAAAATTCCTCACTAAAACAAAAACTTTCTCGAAAGTGCTACGACTTAAATACGTAAAAGAAAGCTGAAAATATTTGTGAGAGAGAGAGAGAGAGAGAGAGAGAGAGAGAGAGAGAGAGAGGGGGGGGGGGGGGGGAGAGAGAGTACTCAAGTTTTTTGGATGAGAAATTGTGAAGGGAATGACCTCTATTTATAGGCTAGACGTGAACACAACTAATGAATTTTTCTTGGACCAAATTTAATGTGCTAATCGATTGGCACCTTGCTCTAATAGATTGAAATATAGCATGAATCCAAAACATTTTTAGGGCTATTATATCAAGAAATATAGGGTTAAAAACTTGTTTTAGTGTGCGTGTGTATGATTTGGCAGTATAATTTTATGAAAAAGCCCTTTACGTTCTTACAAAACACAGTTTACTCTGACGCGATAGGGCGAACTTTCATACTTTCTCTCTTTCACATTTTGAAGCTTCAATAATTGTCAAGTAAACCAATCATATAGAAACTTGTTTGAGTATTCTTGGAGATGAGGCTTGAGACTTATTTCAGTTGAGTACCATCATTAGAGGATGTTTTTAGTGATTATCAAATCCTAACTTGTCTGTCAACATATTTAACTTCTTTGCTTGAATCAAATGTTGTATTTAAGATTTTATCATAATAAAAGTTCTCCTTTAGGTTTCCCTTTAAGTTGTAATCATCAAGTTGTCATCGTCAAAAACACATTTACAAAAGAAAACCATGATAGATCTCTTTAACTTTGATCACTTGTCTTGAATACCCTGCAAATCATGTTTCAATAGTTAAACACTTAATGAAGAAAGGAAGACTTGGTAGATACACCATAGAGGATAAACAAAGAGGGGACAATAAGATATGCAAGGGATCTCCATAGAAATCTATGTGACGAAAACATTCCCCTTGCTAGGATGACACCCCGCCTAGAAAAACAATCGAAGCATTATAAGGAACTAATAGAGCAAGATATCGCAACAAAGAAGAAGATGAGAAGAAACGAAATCAATGCCTTACAAACTCCCTCTCGAGTGGCTACCATTTTATCATGATAATTATTAGAGGATTCCAACTAGATCTATTAAAACGGGCCAAGCCGACCCAAAAGCCCATAACAAACGTAGGCTTAGACAAGAAAATTAGATCCTGTATATTAACCATGCTTTTAATCTCGACTTGTTAAAAGCCCAAAGTGAAACAGAACTAACCCGACTTTTAATCTCGATCCTGTTTATCAAAGGTATGAATTCCTATGACGGTCCTGCATGTCAAATGTTCACACCAGGGTCTGTCATATTTCTTACCATTTTCCAGTTCTCAACGAGGTTTTTGTGTGATAAGTGTTGATTCGCCTGCCGTTGATTTTTCCAACTTCACTTATTGTCTTGCCTCTTCTCTTCGAATCTCAGAAAACAGTATTCTGATGGGATGGTAATGGACTTTTCCTAAAATTCGAGCTCTAACATGATCAAGCTGCTTATTCAAACCTGCAAGGAAAATAAAAACACGGTCATTAATTTGAGGTGAGTTATTTTGACCTTCACCTCCGAAGTTGAATGATACAACTTTTCCGTAACCACCAACATAGCCATATTCATTATTGTTGTGGGAATACCTTGGTTATAATAGAATCCTCCATATACATTATTGCGTGCAACAAACTCTATGGAACACATCCCTTTCCACTACCTAGGCTGAACTATCCTAGAACAACTCCCCGTTCACCACCTAGGCTAAACACTTGTAGAACAAAACTCCGTTCACTTTCACGAACAAAAACTTAACTTCTGGAATGCCGCAGTCGACACCGTATTTTTGTTGGCTTCCACGTTCGCCATCGGCACCAACTCCTTTGTCTGGGGTAGAATCTACATTGATAAGGTTGAGTCAGATGAAGGATTGTGAAGAATAACATATATGTAAGGAACTTTACTTTAACTTTAATCGGGCACGATACCATGTAGAGAAAATATTATAATGTATTATTATGAATACATATGCTTCTTTTATAGGAAAAAATAATACAATTATTTAGCTACTTAATTTCAAGAGAGATATAAAAAAAATGAACATAAATTTATAAAAATAAGAAAGTGAAATAATATATTATATTAAAAAAAATTGTTAAAAATGGATTGATTGTTCCCCAGTCTTACGGGGAGTGTAAGACCAACAAGTGCAACATCTACAATCAAGACCGATATATTTGTTGTTAATATTACTATTAATTTGTTTAGAACTAATTTACAACCTATCATACAATGTCTAGCCATGATTCTTGTTATATTTATTGTATATCATTTGTGGTATTTTGAATCGAACTCTAGTCTCGACAGAGATAGCTTCATGGTTCAGCAGGAGTTATGCATGTTGTAGTCGAAGTTTGTTCAAACATGTTGTCGAAATATGTTTTGTTTAAAGCATGTCGAATTGGGTCTTTCTTGTAAGCCTAATTGTTAAGTTAGCTTGTAGCCTAAGTTACCTTAGTAGTCTATAAATAGACTAGTTCTCCCAGGTTGTTGAGAGAAGTTAATTGTCGTTATTCACTTGTAATTTTTAAACTCTTATTGAGTAAGTGAATAGTAAAGCATTTTTAACCAATTTTGACTCTTGTTCTTCCTTATTCTCTCTCTTTCATGAAACCTAATAGGGTTTCTCGTGTTTGTTCAAGAAACTCAATCTTTTTCTCATCTTTTGGTTTGTTCTTGTCGACATCAATTCACAGCAAACTGGTGTGGTGAGCGTGGAGATTCTACTACGGAAAACCCATATGAAAACGGTTGAAAAAGGGATACCATCTCGCAGGTCCAACCGTTGTGATGTATGGTGTGATTGTATGTATGATGATTTCAACCACGGGCAGGCGGCCGTGATTGTATCCAAGTAGCGCGCTACCTACCACAACGATTACTTTAAACAACCGTCGTGGTATATTAAAATGCAAAATATTTAACAACGGTGTTATAGACAACCGTCGTTGTATATAGCCCTGAGTTTATTTATTTACCGTGAAAATTGGTAAACAACCGTTGGTCTCCAAAAATAGTTTACTTTACAGGATCAACCAGTGAAACCTAGGACATGTTCTTTTGTTAAAACTATATTTGAAAGTCCATGAACATTTCGACAATGTCCATGATTGAAGAATGTTGTTTAAATTTTAAAAGTAAATTGCAAAATTTGTAAAGGAACTGCAATAAAAAACTTCAAAGTAAATTACAATGAAAAAGTAATTGAGAAACTGTAAATAATTTTAATTGAAATAAAAATATGGTAATTCACACGTACATTCTTAACGAACTCTTTTTCTCAATACACTTAGATACTTTGAGTAATTTGTGAGTATTTGTATAATGGTTGAACACACGAAATCCTATACACTAAGACTCCTATTTATACTAAGTCGAAAATAACCGCTATCAACGGTCTTTTCTCCAGAAAATGACACGTTTTGCTTGCATGTCTTCAATTCACCATAGCTTTACACGAGTCACCTTTGAGAAATGGATAAGGATAAAAGATAATTATCATCCTTATTCAAAAGTCAAAACCTTCATCGAACGCAACCTCAGTACTGCTCCCGTCGAAATTGCAGTCTAAGTTCAGAAATATTTCTAAGTCTTAACCTAACGTATCCTTCTTACAAAAGGATCTCTTCGACTAAGATCTTCAATAATGCTCCTGTCGAATTCCAAGACATCTTAAAAACATTTCTTTTGCTTATCATACTCAATCAAACCTTGGCGCCAAAACTTCCAGCTAACAAATTGCCCCCCCCCACCCCCCCCCCCCCCCCCAATGTCATTTTCGACTAAAATGGAGAAAAAGGCCTTTTTTGAAAGTTTCTTTCGACGCCATAAACTTTTTGTCTGCTATGACGTCATAGTCATCATGACATTTTTTCTCAAACGTATTCTTAAAACCATGTGCGAATCTTTATTGCAATCATCACGCTCCTAGTTCCTATGAGATCGTGGGCTAGTTCAACTCCCACCGTCCCATCGCTTGTTCTCCAACTGGAACGTGTCCCATTATCTCTTCAACCATCAATGCTTGAAGTGAACTGCTTCATTCCATCAACCTATAAATAGTGAACACTAACATTTTTTCAACTTTTCCCTCTTCTGAATCTTTCTTAGCAAGAACAAGCTTCCTCATGAACTCTTCATCTTTCACAAACACAAACAATTGTTTCTTCAATCTTTGCTGCATCAATGGCGTATTCTACCAAAGCTTCCAAATATTCAACCAAGACCACAAAAGAATCCAAGAAATCAAGTGAACTTGCTCCGGTTCATAAGATCTTGGGACCAGCAGTTGTGGGTAACCAACAATACATGCCCGAGCCTTCACTTGAAGAAAAGAGAAGAATCTACCAGTCTCAGGTATTAATTCCCATTTTTGTTACTAGTAAAACACATGCTATGTTAGGTCCCCCATCAAACCCTTCTGCTAACCCTAATAGACTTAGGGAATTTTTCCCCACATACCATCGCTATAAACCCATAGCCAATGGGAAAAAACCTAGGGCTAGTGAAGATATCAAAGCTGATGAAAAACTAAAAGTTGATAACCAAGGCTCGCCTTCGACTGAGGCCTATAAAGAACCCATTAATCTAAACTATATGAATAATAGTTTTAGGGTGTTTTGATCATGCCTCTTATTTAAGGATCCTTAAGATTACTTACCCTGGCTAGAGAAGATAGAAAAAGAAAAATCCCAAATCTGGAAAGATATGGGTATCTTCGACATGATTCAGCTGTCGAAAGTTGGACATGGCTATTGCCAATCCATGCTAGTTGCCTCTCTGTACTTCTAGGATATCACCCACAATAACTTCCATCTTCCTTGTGGAATGATGACACCTACCCTCTTCGATGTTGCTGCCATCATTGGGCTCAAACCAATTGGGGAAACTTTTGACCCAAACTTTATGGCTGAAGACTCTATTGGTTTCGACACCACTAAAGCTGATTTCACCACATACATTGCATACTACCATGACAAGGACTCTGACAAAGTTTCTGACCAAGAGCACATTGCTTTCCTCGCTCTATGGCTGTCTCGCTACGTATTCAGCTCGAGATCCCTTCAAGTGGCGAAGAGGTACCTAACCATGGCGAACCAACTACATGCTGGACATAACCTTTGTCTCAGCGAAATGATCTTCGCCAATCTCTATGAGTCCTTAGTGGAAGGCGTCACAACTATCAAAACCTTTCAGTCCAAAGGGAACTTGCTACTTTCTGGTCCTTTCTGGCTGCTGCAACTATGGTTGAATGCTACCTTCGAAGCATCTTTAGCAATTTACAATCCCATAGATGCAGAGGCTGACGAAATAAAGAACGTGAGGGTCGAAGGGACACGCCTTGCTTTGCTAACCCCTAGTGACGAAAGATTAAATCTTCAACAAACCTTCACTGGGTATGTCATGATGTTCGCCAAGAGTTACAACTTCACATCAAATATGGCTCCTTTTGCTGACAGAAAGCACGACCCTAAATGGTTCACAAGAAAATTTCCTGCTTCGTCGAAAGACCAAGAAGCAGAATCCCTTGCCATATGGGAAGCGTTCCTCACCCCTAGGCTATTGGCTACAAGAATTAGGCCTTCAAGACTTCAATTCACTCTCTTCAGCTATCAACCCAATTTTGTCTCTCGACAGTTTGACCTCATTCAAATTAAACCACAACCACTCTTTGCCAAGAAGAACTCATTGATTCTATACAACATGATCCATACAAAAGCTCAATGCAACAAAGAATTAACTTGATGTACTGGCATCACACAGTTCACTCATGTTGCCTTTAGGACATCATTCCTTTGCACCCCAAAATATGATACTTGGTGGAAGGATTATTATACCATAGAAGTTTTCGATGTTCCTGCCTTTACTCAACATCTAACTCGTGTTTTTGCCTCTGTGCAGGAAAAAATCAAGAAGTGTAATTCGACTCACATCAAAGAAATCCAAACATTCCAAAAATACTTTGAAACTGCCTATAGACCTGATGATCTTAGTCAAACTATTCGTGAAGAACTAGTTACCTTGAAAGAGAAATTCACAAAGAAACTGGAGAATTTAAAACTACCTTCGTACGTTAAACCTGAACAACGGTATGATCTAGCTTTTAACATGTATCCCCCAAAATTTCGTCGACTGCCCAGTGCTGAATTTGGTGTGGCTTTTAGTCCTCCATTCCCAGACTGGTTCATCTGTGGGGATTTTGTAAAGATCCTTCGACAAGAATCTCAAAAATGTGCCAAGCGGGTGGTTCCGACTAAGCATACTCTAGACAGTTTCAAAGGACACCTTCATATTGGCATAGACAAAGACTGCTACCACAGACAAAGATGTCTTCAAAGAGAAGGACGAAGAAAACCTACTAAAACAATAGCAAAGGTACACTTCGCTTGTTATTATTGTTCTTCTTTTTATATTTTCCTCATATTTTAATACCTGAGGTATCTTTCTTTTCAGCCTAGTCGAAGACCACCACCAACACCCAAGAAAATAAAGCAAAAAGAACCTCAAGTCCAAGTGGTCGAATCAGACAATGATGTTCTCTCTCTGAACACCTTAAAACAACCCAAAAAGAAGAAGAAGCGGGCAAAGATTTTTGATGTCAGCTCTCAACCAAAACCCAAAGCTGTCAAGCCTCAAGCGAAAAAGCCTTCTACTCCCAAAGTAGTCGAAGCTGATCCTGATCCAACCATTAAGGGCCAGACTGCTAAGACGACTCCTGACCGGGTCGAAAGCGATAACTCTAGCCCTGTGGCTGAAGGTCCTAAGGTAAACATTCTACCTTAATCTCTTGAGTTGCTAATTTCTTTTTATTTATTTTTGACTTACCCATATTTGATTTTTCAGGGTGTCGCTGATGGCACGAAGCAACCAACCATCACACAAACTATTCCTGTAAGCAGAAGTGATCCTTCCTATCACCCCATAAGTACTCCATCTTATTATCCAATATCTCCCAAAGATTACAACAAAGAGTCTACGGATGAGGTAAGTCAACTTGCTAAAGAACATCAAAAGGATTCGCCACCAAAAGTCACCACCGAACACTCTCAAACAAGTGATTTTGAACATGAAAAGAACCCACAAGAGAATGATGCCTTCATCGACATGGAAGGTGATACGGATATGCCAATTCCTGAAGGAATTATTGAAGATAGATCCGAAGACGGCTCTCCAACTAATGCAAAACAAGGCACTGGTGGCCCAGATGACGAAGAGGAACATGATCAATCTATGTTTGACTTCGACATTGAACCTCCAGAGGAAGAAGATGAAGAACAAGAAAATGATAATGATAATGAAGAAGACAATGAGCAACAAAATGACAAGCCTAAAGCTAAACTAAGTCCTGATGCTGTCAAAGAGACTTCAGCACCTTCGACTGACACTACTGCTGCCCTCTCCCCAGAAGAGCTAGAAATGCTGAAGAAAAGTAAACCAGTGGAATATCTAAAGGCCATGATCAGTGCAAGGGGTAGTACGACTGAAAAGAGTCCTAGCACTTCAACCATTTCAGGTGACCAATCTACAGGGAAACCTGGTGACGAATTGCTTCTCAAAATCAAAGAAAAAGCCTTCAACACTGATCTGTTTCAACTCTTGGAGACTGACACTTCTGCCTGCTTTAGGATCAAAGATCTCCTGAAACAAGTTAATGTCTTGACCATTTCTCCAGAAGTCGCGGACTTCATCATAGATTTGGGGTTGTTGGTTGATCAAGTTGTTGCAGACCTTAATCGTATAAGGGAAGCTTCGAACAAAATAAAAAAAATCAGAGACCCAAGCAGCTGAATGGGACGCAGCCACTGAATCTACTGCAAAAGTTGCAGAATTGGAGAAGGGCTCTGAACAAAACAAGAAGGAGGTCGAAGCCTGTGATAAGAACATCCAAGCTTGGGAACAACATATAAAGGAATTGCAAGCCAAGATTACCAAGGCCAAGGAGCACAAAGATGAACTCCAAAAGCTTGATAAAGACGAACTGGCCAAGGAAATCCAAGTTGGCATGCATCACGTCGAAAGGGCTCAGAAGCTGGGAAAGGAATTTGATGGCCTCACTTCCACCAAATCTATTTATGAACGGCGTTTGAGACTTCAGAAGTCGAAGTACCTGAAGATGATGGCTTACATTCCCTTTTAACTTGGTTGTAATTGTTTAACTTTTTGTCTCTGAAGAGTTTGGTTTTTTGATGTAATGACTTTAAGCCCTTTGTGGCATCTATGTAATGACTCAACTATTTTGGCAATTTATGCATTTCGATTTACCATTTTCGCTTCGACTGTTGTGTATGAATTACTCTTTTGTTATTTTTATTTCTTAAAGTGCAGGCTTATATTAATTCAAATATTTCCCATTCACTCTCAAGACTCTTCGATCCTTGGATAATTCTTCAATTTCATATGCACTGTTAGAAAAAACTTGGATAACTTGAAAAAGGCCTTCCCATTTATGGGACCATTTACCCAATGCTCTATCTTTTCGATCCATGTGTAGGATTACTTTCCAAACTAGGTGTCCAGTCGAAAACAATTTAACCTTAACCTTTTTATTGTATGATTTCTCTACTATTTTCTTCTGCCTCTTTAATAATTCTAAGGCATTTAATATTTCTTCGTCTAGATAAACTAATTCATCCAACATCATGTTCCAATAAGACTCAGATGGGATTTCATGCTGTCTTTGAATTCTAGTCGACTGTAGGTAAATTTCAACTGGTACAATTGCATCATGACCATATGTCAGTCGAAAAGGTGTGGTGTTTGTAGCCTCTTTAGGGGAGGTTCGACATGCCCATAGAATCTGGTCCAATGTCTTATGCCAATTCCTTGGCTTTTCCCCACATGTTTTTTGATTAGGCCAATCACTACCTTATTTGTTGCTTCAACTTAACCATTTGCTTGAGAATAATAAGGTGTAGATATCAATAGCTTGAACCCCATTTCTTTAGCAAACTTCTGAACCTTTCGACCAGTGAAAACTGATCCTTGATCAGTTGTAATGGTTTTTGGGATTCCAAACCTCTAAATGATATTCCTTTGGATAAATTCGATCACGGCCTCCTGGTCAACATTCACCAATGGTATAGCCTCAATCCACTTAGTGAAATAATTTATCCCCACTAGAATGTATTTTTGACTTTTGGATGATGTTGGTCGAATTTCTCCAACTAGATCCAAAGCCCACCCTCTGAAGGGCCAAGGCTTCACTATGGAATGCAATTCACTTGTAGGAACATGTTGAATACCTGTATGTACTTGACATTCTTGGCACTCTTTGGCGAATTCTACATAATCCTTAAGCATGGTGGGCCAATACATCTTTTGTCGAAACAACAACCATTTCATTTTATGACCCATCTGATGTGCCCCATATGCCCCACTATGGACACTAGATAGGGCTAAGTATGCCTCAGACTCTTTAAGGCATTTGAGTAAGACTCCTTCAGGCGTCTTTTTAAATAATTCGTTCCCCATAAAAATATAACTTAAAGCACGATACCTAACTTTTCGTTCAACAGATGCTGTTGGATTTTCTAAGTATTCTACTAGTGGCTTTCTCCAATCTTCGTCTGTCAAACTATCTATGGCTAGTAACTCAAATTCTCTTCGTCAACATAACCTAGCTTTGTCATTTCCAAATCTGATAGGGATAATCTAGTTGACACAACTCTTCCTCTGACTTCGATTGCATCTTGCAAATTTTCTTTGGAAATTTTATACCCAGAAGCAATTTGGGCAAAGTCATTGGCCTCTTGGTTCTCAAGTCGAGGTATGTGTCGAATACTTACCATTTTGAACCTTCGTAATAGTTTGTTGGCTATTACAAAGTACATTATAAAATTTTCTATAACAAATTTATATTCCTTTGTGATTTGTTTTATAACCAATTATGAATCACCCATTATTTTGACTCGGGTTGCCCCCAATTCTAACAAGATCTCAAGTCCGGCTATCAAAGCCTCATATTCAGCCTCGTTGTTTGAACAAAGGCCTTCGACCTTGTACTTGAATTTTGTTGGAATTTTTTTAGGAGAAATAATCAGTACTCCCGCACCCGTTCCATCTTTATGACTAGAACCATCAAAGTATAACCTCCAAGGTTCAAGCTCCAGATAGTTTAGGGAGTTTTAGACTATAGAGTGGTCGACTATAAATTATGATACCACTTGTCCCTTAACATCCTTTAAAGGCATGTAAGTTAAAGAATACACAATTAAGGCCAGTGCCCATTTACCAATTTGACTATGTAAATTTGGTTTATATAACATATGTTTAATAATGTCGATGTGAGATGAAACGTAAACATCAACTGGCTTTATATAATGCTTTAACTTTGTACATGAGAAGTACATAACTTTTTGACTATACTATATCTAGTTTCTGCATCAATTAAGACTCTACTAAGGTAGTAAATGGCTCTTTCGACGCCATTTTCATCCTCTTGAGCCAACATGCTCCCTAAAGTCATATCAGATGCAAATATGTACAATCTCATACTTCTATTCCTACAAGGAGGTGCCAGAATTGGAGGATGGACAAGGTAATCTTTAGTCTTGTCGAAAGCCTCTTGTTGCGCTTACCCCCATTCAAAACTTTCCTTCTTGAGTCGAAGTAGAGGTGAGAAGGCTTGAGTCTTGCCACTTAAGTTTGAGATGAACCTCCTTAGGAAGTTAATCTTTCCTAGCAGCGACTGCAGTTCCTTCTTCGCTGATGTCCCTTTCGCCTCCGTGATGGCCTTGGTCTTGTTTTGGTTAATTTTGATTCCTTTCTTTTGGACCACAAAGCATAGAAATTCCCCATCATGCACACAAAATCACACTTAAGAGGATACATCTATATGACTTTTCCCTGAAACAAACTTAACCATAATGTCATCAATATAAATTTGCATGAAAGTTTCAATAAATTCATGAAATATAGAGTTCATTTCTCTTTGATAAGTTGCCCCATCATTTTTTAGGCCAAAAGGCATCACCACCCATTCGTAGGTGCCTAAGGCTCCAGGACATCGAAATGCCGTTTTTGGCACATCTTCTTCAACAATGAAGATCTGGTTATATCTAGAATACCCGTCGAGCATACTAAGATATTTATGTTCTGCAGCAGAATCGACTAACATCTCCGCTACGGACACTGGATACTTATCTTTTGAGGTTGCAGCATTCAAATCTTTGAAATCAATGCAATCTCTCAAAATGCCATTTTACTTAATGACTGGTACATTGTTAGCTATCCATTCAACGAACCTGGTCATACAGATGAATTTGCATTTAAGAAGCCTTTCGACCGCTTCCTTGATCTTCGAAAGAACTTCAGGTGCAAAATGCCTTAGAGTCTGCTTGATTGGCTTCTTCCTAGTCTTTATGGACAACTTCAGTTCGACCAGATCTCTTCTTAAACCAAGCATCTCGTTGTAATCCCAAGCGAAGCAGTCCTTGAACTCCTTCAATAGTTGGATTACTTCGACTCTGAGTTATGGGCTAATGTTGACGCTAATGCATGTTGGCCTTTTTATTGCCCCCTCTCCCAAGTCGATCTCTTCTAGAGGATCTTGCGTTAGCATCTTTATGTTATTTTTCAGCAGATCCTTTTCGAAACCCAAAGGCTAGTCATCATAGATGGCGTCAAGCCTATGGCCTTGCGCTTCATATCAATCCTTATCAGGTGGTTCCGGATCGAAGTCCTTACTAGGACCTTCGAAGTGCTCTTCATTCTTTTTGGCTTCGACAACCATGTACTTCACCTTCACTTCAGCCTCTAGGGCAACTTTTAATTTGTTTTCAGCTATGTAAGCCGAAATCCTTTCTAATGTCTTTGACTCATTTATCGTCACCAAATTCACTTCCCCAACCTATTGGTTGGATTCCTTCCATTCAGAATCTGAAGTCTTCCTCACCTATTACTTCCCTATCCCATTGGAATCCATGGGTTGGGTGCAGGTAAAGGGAACAAAACGCGTTGTCAGTGGGAGTAAAGTCGAACCCTGCAGGATTGCAAGGTCCAACGTGGGCCAGGTTCTTGTCGAAGTGCCTCTTGTCTACCTGGTTAACTTTAGCCATGTAATAGCTTTGGTCTGTGTTAGTTCTTGGATTGGCTGGAATTTTGGTAAAACAAAGTATGTTCAATGTTGATGTCAAGGTGGTGATGTTGCAACATTGAGTCTTAACACTGGGTTGTGTTAAGTGTTTAATTGCTGAAGTTTGGATGTCTGATGTCACATGCGATGTTGTGACATTAGATCTGCAGAATTAATAACATCAGGTTGTGATATTGTTAGGGTTTGCGTGTTAGCTGGAATTGTGGAGAGCAAGCTGTCTCATTGGATGCGAATATCTTGGGTTAGATATTCTTCGCTGCATAGGAGATCTGGTGCAGATTTGTAGGAGATTTAAAAGGTTGAAGATTTGAAAAGATTTTAGGAGAAAATCTGTTTTGAATATTCAGTTTTGAATAACAAATCAAGTCAGATATTGTAGTAGTCCAAGCCCAATTCAGGTGGCTATATAAAGCGCACAAGACCAAAGGAAAAGGTACAGAAATACAGAGAGAAGATCAAGAGCATAGGCTGAGTGTCTTGAGTATATTGTACGAGTTTTGTATACACAATTCTAGGTTGAATTGTTGAGTCATTTTCTGTCCTCTCTTAGAAGCTGTAAAGTAATAGAGAGTCATTACTTGATCAAAGCTGTGAAGTAAGATCAAGGTTGTTCAAAGAGGGTGTTCCTTGAGTATTGTTTTTAGGGATTGAGTAGCGTTCTCATATCTAAGTGGTTTCTTAGGTAGAAAGTCACTAGTAGGAATTAAGTTTAGGAGATTGTCAACTGGGTTGTTGAGTCTGTAAATTAATTCTACAAGTAGTGAATTTCATCCCTGGCTTGGTAGCCCCCAGACGTAGGTAGTTAGACCGAACTGGGTGAACAATTTGGTGTGTTTTTCTGCTGTTTATTTTGTCCATTGTGCAGAGTGTGTTGTTGTAACATCGCACCTTAACATCACACGTCTGATACCAGAATTTCAATTGGTATTAGAGCAGGCATCCTGTCTGTCTCTGGGTGAGATCTAGGGAAGTTACTTTCTGGTGTAAAGATGGACAAAGAAGTTGGAGGATTCGTCAACAGACCCCCTATTTTGGATGGATCCAATTATGACTATTGGAAGCCAAGGATGCCTACTTTCTTAAAATCCTTGGACAGCAGGGCATGGAAGGCTATTATTAAAGAGTGGAAAGCACCTGTTGTGTGTGAGAAAGATGATACTGGCAAAGATAAAGAAGGCACCTCAAAGCCAAAGCCTGAAGATGAATGGACTAAGGAAGAAGATGAGCTTGCCCTTGGTAATTCCAAAGCTCTAAATGTAATCTTCAATGGAGTGGATAAGAATATTTTCAGGTTAATCAATACCTGTGAAGTTGCTAAGGAAGCGTGGGATATTTTGAAGGCCACTCATGAAGGTACATCTAGAGTTAAAATGTCAAGACTTCAGATTCTAACATCTAAATTTGAAAGCCTGAAGATGAAGGAAGATGAGACTATTCATGACTTCCACATGAATGTTCTGGAGCTGGCTAATGCATCCAGTGCTCTTGGTGAAAAAATTTCAGATGAAAAACTTGTAAGGAAGATCCTTAGGTCCCTCCCTATGAAGTATAAGATGAAGGTAACTGCCATTGAAGAATCATAAGACATCAGCAAGATGAGAGTTGATGAGCTCATTGGATCTCTTCAAACTTTTGAGCTTGGGTTGAATGAGGAAGAACCAGAAAAGAAGCCAAAGAGTATAGCCTTGGTGTCAAATAATCAAGAAGAAAAAGGAAATAGTTCTGAATCCCAGGAGGATATATCTCAGGCGATAGTTATGTTGGGAAGACAGTTCAACAAAGTGTTCAAGAGAATGAATAATAACTCCAGGCCGAATGTCAAGAACATATCTTCTGACATCAGCAAGTCAAAAGAGAAGGATGAAGAGAAAACTGCCCAAGATAAAGGAGTTCAGTGCTTTGAGTGTGAAGGGTATGGACATGTCAAGAAAGAGTGTCCCACCTTCTTGAAAAAGCAGAAGAAGGCCATGACAGTTTCCTGGTCTGACTCTAATAGTGAAAGTGAAGGTGAGTCAGCAAAGCATGTTAGAGCTTTAACAGGAACTGTTGTTTCTGATGATGATTCTAGTGATGGAGAAATAACTTATGAGGAGTTAGCATCTACTTATCAAGAGCTGTGTTTAAAAAGTGCTGAGATTTGTCAAGAAAACAAGTGCCACAAGCAACAGATTGCTCAGCTTGAGAATGAAAAAGCTGATCTGGAAAATGAAGTTGTACTAGTTAAAGCTCATCTTGATCATATGACCAAGTCTGTTAGGATGCTGAGCTGTGGTACAGACACACTTGATAAGATCCTTCAGACAGAAAAGGTTGCTGGTGATAAGTCAGGTATAGGATTTGTGGCTGAGAAAAAGGTTTCTGCTGAAGCAAGCACTTCAGGAACAAAGGAGGAGGTGTCCCAACCAATGTCTCAAACAAAAAAATAGGATCCTACCCCTAAGAAGATTGTTCAACCTCAGAATAAGAATGGTCCCCATCAGAGGAAGATGCAGCTTCGAGGAGCTAGTCAGTATATGCCTCCCCAATATCACCAGAGCATGCAAGCTGCAAGGTTCAAACAGAACATGTCTCATCAGATGTCTCAACATCAGGAAAACTAGTATGGATATGGATACAACAATGCTGTGCCTCATCACTATGGAAGAAGGAAGCCTCATCACCATAGGAGACAGCCTAGAAGACAGCATCCTCAGTACAGAAGAAGACATTCCAACTATGGCAGAAGGAGACAACATTATGGGTGGGAGCCACAACAATATCATCATAATGGTAGAAGACATAAACAATTTAGAGATGACAGAGTAAGATGCTTCTATTGTGGCAGGGTTGGACATATGCAGTCCTCGTGCTTCAAGCTCCATGGTTATCTAAATTCAGTTCCTCAAACCAGACAGAAGGAGGTCAGATCCAAAGTTGCTAAACAATGGGTTCCTAAAGCTCAGGTCACGTGTCTATTAGCCCACACCTCAGATAGCCAGAATACATGGTATTTTGACAGTGGATGTTTAAAGCATATGACTGGATTCAAAACTCTGTTAGTTGAAGTCAGCCATTGTCCTTCTCATGAGGTTATTTTCGGCAATGGTGAAAAAGGTGCTGTTGCAGGAGTTGGAAAAGTAAAGTGTGGTAGAGGACCTGAACTTGACAATGTCCTGTTTGTCAATGGGTTAAATACAAATTTGATCAGCATAAGCCATTTGTGTGATGAAGGTTACAAGGTTAACTACACCAAAGATGAGTGTGTGGTATCTGGTGAGCATAATCAAGTTGTTATGAAGGGTGCCAGAACCAAAGATAACTGCTATCAGTGGATTTCCCTTGAGGTTAATTCAACTAATGATGTTCAAGTTGATGTTATAACATCAGACTATGACATCAGGTTGCTGAAAGGCCACTCAGAGTTAATGAGTTCTGCTGTGAATTCTTTTAAATTTTTAAAAGGAAAGTCTTCATGGAGGGAGAAAATTAGTGATTGGTCTTTAAGAGGTGCTCAAAATCAGGCGCCTTACCATATTGATTCTATATCAAGATTCATCAAAGCGTTTTCGTCTCAACGGTTCATCTCCCTTAATCTCAACAGAATAGAAAAATCTTCTCTAAACCTAGTCTGTTACAAAGGAACGATGTCTTCCCCATCCAAGAACTCTGATTCTCAAAGACCTGCGCATGTACGAACTAGGGTTTCCTGGGAAAAAGAACCTGTTGACAAAGAACACATTCCTGTGCCACTTCCAGATTCAGGTAACTCTAAACCCTCAACCAAGTTGAATAAAACTGAAACTAGGTCATCATCCTCTCAAGATGTTGAGGAGAAGTATGATGTGGACATGCATTTGGAGCAGATTGCCACCAAAATTCTTGAGAAAGGAATACGTGTGAAAGGGATTTCTGTCCCTTTAAGGCAAATGCTAGCTGAACAGGTGGACTCTCAGAGTGAGGACACAAACCTTCAAAGACTGGCCTTGTCTGTGATTCAAGACGCTGAAGGTGGTAGTAAAGAAGAAGATCATGAAGATACTGATGTCATCTCTGATGTCAGAACATCGTCCCCTGGGAATGAAAGTCACAGGTGTAAAGGGAAGGATCAGGTTGAGGTTATAGATGTTGAGGACTCATCTGATAGTGATATCATTGGTAGTGCAAGAAGAAGGGAGGATAGGAAAGGGAAAGGAGTGGAGTCTATCCCTAATGAAAATATGGTCAAGAAAAGGACTTCAGTTGCAGACTCTCCCAAGTCGTGGAGCAAAGTTGCCAGGTCTGGCAAGAAGAGGAGAATCAGGGAAGAATCAGATTCAGAGTGTGACGGTCAAGACATCAACCCTGTGATGAACAGAGATGTTGATCAAGTGCCTGATAACATCTTATTTCATTGTACCAGAAGTGCATCCTTGTGGAATTGTGTGAGCCAAAGAAGGATAGCTCTGGAAAGAGAGCTAGTAGCAGATGACTTGGAGTCTACTAGAATTGTAGATCTAATTAAGTTTGCTGGTCTCATGAGGACTGTGTCAGGATTGACTAGTTGCTATTATAGACTGGTCAGAGAATTCATAGTGAATATCCCTGAGTCTATTGATGACAGCAAAAGCCTAACCTTCAGAAGAGTTACCGTCAGGGGTAAGTGTGTCTGGTTCTCTCCTAAGGTGATCAATGCCTACTTAGGGAGAAGTGAGGAAGATTATGGAGAATTAGAAGTTTCTAATAATGTTATCTGCAAAGAAATCACAGCTGGTCAGTTGGAAGTTTGGCCTTCAAAAGGAACGTTATCAGCAAGTTTATTAAGTGTGAAATATGCTCTTCTTCATAGAATAGGTGCGGTTAACTGGGTTCCTACTAACCACAAGACCTCTGTTTCTGTTGGGTTGGGCAAATTAGTTTATGCCATTGGAACAAAGAGACTAATTGATTATGGCTCTTACATCTATAATCAGACTATCAAGCACGCTGCAACAAGAGCTGTGAAATTTCCTATTGCATTTCCATCCCTCATTTGTGGGATAATACTGTCTCAGCATTCTGGGATTCTTCACCAGGATGATAGTGTGTGTAGAAGGAAGTCTGAACTGTCTTTTCATCAGAAGCTGTTTAAAGGAAAACATGTTGCTGATAATGTCAAGGCATCTGCCTCAACATCCACTAATCATACTCATGTCAAGACTGATATGATTTTTGAACTGGAGGATTCCTGTAAAGAACTAGATGAGGTCATCAGAGTAAACATTGAAAGGAAGGATAAGTTTAAAAAATTACTTATGACTCTGAAGATGAAGGAAAAAGAAAGTGAGAAAGTAGTTGCTGATAAGACAGATGAGTCTGATAATGACAGTCTAAAAGAAGATGAAGAAGATGATGATCTCAACGCAGATGATTAAAGCTTTTAATGTTTCTCGTAATTAGTAGTTTTGGTTTTATTTTCTGTCTTTGTTTCAGCACTTAATGTGCTTGGTTATGTAATTTGAATTTTGTGCTGTTATATGCACCTTTTATGTTTTTCTATTCTATGATTTGTTTTGCCTGGTTACTAACTGTGAGGCTAACAATGAGAGCTAGGGTGTACTATTGTAGTTAATAGGGCTCCTGATTGAAGATTGTCTAATTGTGGCTAAAAAGGGGGAGAAGTAGCCAAAGAAAGACAGCTGCTAAGTACAAATGTATGCTGTCAAAAAAGTTGTTGTGATGCAGAGAAGTGCAGTAATTGCGGAGGAGTAATTGCTGAGTAATTGCTGCTATGCTGGTTATTGCATTGAGGGGGAGTGCTCATCTTTTTTTGCATTGAGGGGGAGTGCTCATTGCTGCTAATAATGAAATATATGTGCAGCTGTTTGAATGTTTGAAAAGTGTAGCTGTTGAACTTGGTGATGCAGCAGAGTTTTGTGAAGTGAATTGAAGATGCTGCTGCTGCTTAGAGTTTCAAAATCTTTGTTTGAAGTTTTCCCGCTGCTGAAGTCTCTGAAGGTGCAGAGATTGTTTTAGCCAAAATTAGCCAAAGGGGGAGATTGTTAGTTCTTGGATTGGCTGGAATTTTGGTAAAACAAAGTATGTTCAATGTTGATGTCAAGGTGGTGATGTTGCAACATTGAGTCTTAACACTGGGTTGTGTTAAGTGTTTAATTGCTGAAGTTTGGATGTCTGATGTCACATGCGATGTTGTGACATTAGATCTGCAGAGTTAATAACATCAGGTTGTGATGTTGTTAGGGTTTGCGTGTTAGCTAGAATTGTGGAGAGCAAGCTGTCTCATTGGATGCGAATATCTTGGGTTAGATATTCTTCGCTGCATAGGAGATCTGGTGCAAATTTGTAGGAGATTTAAAAGGTTGAAGATTTGAAAAGATTTTAGGAGAAAATCTGTTTTGAATATTCAGTTTTAAATAACAAATCAAGTCAGATATTGTAGCAGTCCAAGCCCAATTCAGGTGGCTATATAAAGCGCACAAGACCAAAGGAAAAGGTACAGAAATACAGAGAGAAGATCAAGAGCATAGGCTGAGTGTCTTGAGTATATTGTACGAGTTTTGTATACACAATTCTAGGTTGAATTGGTGAGTCGTTTTCTATCATCTCTTAGAAGCTGTGAAGTAATAGAGAGTCATTACTTGATCAAAGCTGTGAAGTAAGATCAAGGTTGCTCAAAGAGGGTGTTCCTTGAGTATTGTTTTTAGGGATTGAGTAGCGTTCTCATATCTAAGTGGTTTCTTAGGTAGAAAGTCACTAGTAGGAATTAAGTTTAGGAGATTGTTAACTGGGTTGTTGACTCTGTAAATTAATTCTACAAGTAGTGAATTTCATCCCTGGCTTGGTAGCCCCCAGACGTAGGTAGTTAGACCGAACTGGGTGAACAATTTGGTGTGTTTTTCTGCTGTTTATTTTGTCCATTGTGCAGAGTGTGTTGTTGTAACATCGCACCTTAACATCACACGTCTGATACCAGAATTTCAGTCTGCTTCTATATTCTCCACTATTCCATCATTTCACCAGATTGAAATGCGTTGATGTAGTAAAGAAGGGACTGCGCCAATGCCATGGATCCATTCTCGACCCAAAAATATATTGTAGTTGGAATTCGACACTATGAACATAAACATAGTTGGCCTTGTAATGGTGCCAACTGTGAGGTCCACCTGGATTAGCCCCATTGTAGTACCAACCTTTCCCTCATAGTTCGATAGAACCATGTGTGGGGTTTAGTATCAATGTCATATTTTCCTATTCTTTTCAACATGTTATATGACATCAAATTAATCGCCGCTCCGCCATTCACTAAGATTTTATTCACTCCAATGTTTTCTATTTTTCCCCTAATAAACAAAGGCTTCAAATGATTCTTTATCGCCTCGTCAGGCCTTTCGAAAAAGGCATTTTATTCTTCCACACATCCATTATTCAGTATGTAATAGCAAACTGGCCTGTGTCTGGCCATTTCCAACTCAGTTGTATCCTCAGGCTCCTCTGTCTCTGTAACTTGGGCGTATTCCCTAGGAAATACAGACACCATGTTGCAAATGATATCCAATGAAGGCTCTGAACCTGTGTTGAAATCATCTGTCAGCAGATCATCTTCTGCTGCCTGGTCAGACTTCTCTCCCATAACCTCCTTTTGAGAAGCAAATAGTTTCCTTTCGACAAGCTTCTTCTCTTTGTTCCTGTCTTACTTGAAGGGTACGTTACTGCTCGAGTCAGCCTTTGCCTTTTCTCTAGCCTCTCTTTCAGCCTTTCTCCTTTTCTGCTGTCTCCTCCATTGAGACCTTGACATAGGATTTTTTCCTTTGTAATTTTCAGAGCGATATGCTAACTGCTTTGAGGCTTGGAATTCCTTACGTATGCCAGTGAGGAACCTCTTTCTACTTCAAAGTTTTGCCATTTCTTTTGGCCTTGCTCCATTCTTTCTACAGGCTTCACCCACTTACCTCTAGGGGCATCAGCAGTAGGCTTGAATGTGGATGGTTTATTGCCACGAAGTCCTTGTCTTCCTTGCTCTTGCTTCCTGGGTACTCCCCTCTTGTCGAAGGCAAAGTGGTTACAAGTGTCTCTCCAGATATTCCTGTTTTTGGCTAGTCGATCCCCCTCAATATTTTCAGCAGCATTTCTATCGAAGACTGAGCTGCACCTTGGGCACAACATCACTTCAGAGTTTTTCCTTTGGCACCAACGAATGAATTCGACCAGGCTTTCATCTTGCTTGGGATATGCCACTTTGACATACTCCTCTTGCCTGAGGCTTTGTTCATCAACCTCCATTGCACTCTCATGGCTTTCATCTTGCTTGGGATATGCCACTTTGACATACTCCTCAGTGATCTACAAATCATGTAATTTGACTCTAAGGCCCTCAGTGGCCTTAGTTATTTTGTTAATCTGTATGAAACTCTTGGTAATTTCATTTGTTGTGATCATTTGAATGGAACCCTCAGTGGTTCCCTTTTTGAAGCCTTTAGTGACTCCTTCGGTGAAGCCTTCAGTAGCTTCTTGAATGAAGCCTTCATTGGTTTCCTTGTCGAAGTCCTTAGTGACTCCATGTGTAACACCCTAAATTCCCCCGCATGATTTTATCGAATTAATCAGTGTAAAATAATACAATTTAGAAATAATGGAATTACTTTCACATACACTTGCTCATAAGTAGACATGTAACATAAATTAAAACATACTTTAATCCAAAAATACTCTTTATTACGCAGCGGAAGTGAATCATTCGAATAATAAGGCATAACGGTCTCAAGTGACCAAAGATTAATTTTGTAAACCGTAAAGACAACTAAAATTATTTAATCAAAATAAACCATGCATAAAAGTGAAGCACCTAAAGTTACATATCAGAGCAGACGCCACTAAAGTGAAGCACCTCGTCTTCACTGACCACGACTTCCAACTACTCCTGAGTATCTGCAGGATGCGTATAAAGCATCACCAAACACAGAAGGGGTGAGATTCTCAAATTAACAAAAGAAGAAGATGATATAAGTATAAAAGCATAAATAAACAAGTTATTCACCCAGATCACAACTATCAACAACAATCACACACCTCAGCACAGCCACAAATTATCAATCACAACATAATGCAACACAACTAACAAGAATAATGCAATGAGACACCAACTAGACTCAATGCATGTTGTACCAAATTTCGATCCCTGTTTCATGATCACAATTCCCGTTGGAACGTTGTAGTCGCTCACACCCCACTCGGGCACATGACGATCGTGATTGCTCACACCCCACATGGGTGAAGGTGTGAAAAACTCAAGAAAGGGGGTTTGAATTGGTTTTTCAAAATAAAATTGTTTCTTCTATTAAAACTTACTTTTGTTAGACTCTTTCTTTTATCAATAAAAACTCTTTTGAATCACGACACAATGACACGTTATGTTTATACTAGTTCACTTGAGAAGCACTCAAGCTAGTCTAGTCCACCCGCCAAGGTGATTTTGCCTCTCTCTCAATGAGGTCTTAATCCACTATTCAATCAAATCAGTACAATGCACGAGCCAAACCGCTGGTGACTAACACAACCTCTAAAACTCATAAGTTTTAGACTTCTCAAGTAATACAACCTTACAGGTCTTACTCAAGGAACAACCTCTAAGACACACGACTTAGACTTCTCAAGAAATACCACCACAGGGTCTTTCTCAAGGAACATAAACCTAAGTTTGAACAATTTACATTTACAGAAATGTGCTTCTATACAAGCTGAAAATGTAAACACGTTTTCGACCAGAATGACTTAAGAAAGATTTCAGATAGAGAGAGTATTGCAGTAGCGTTCGTGTGTGTCTTTCTTCAAGTCTTTTGCTTCCTTTTATAGCCATGTAGAAAGAGCCGTTGAAATGTAATTATGATAGATTAACTAGGCTGGCGGCTAGAAGCGTGAGGACGGATAATAGCTTTTGCATGATGTACGTCCTGTTTTTGTCAGAATATCTTTGATTGTACCGTTGCACTGTTACCAAGATATTTTCACTTGAATTAAGGTACAGCTGTACTATGTAGCTTTGTCTTCTTGGCTTCTCAACTTCAGAGGCTTTTCACGAGCATGAGTAAGAAGGGAAAACATCGCTTGGTTCTTGAGATTATCAAGTCTTCGAATCTTCAGAGTCTCTAGTACTTGGTTTTTAGAACCTCGATCGCTTGGTGCGTTGTCTTCATATCTTCAGAGGCTTCTGATAGTATTTGGTTGAAGCATGAGTAGAGACTTGATTTAGGTCTTCTGAACTTTTATTTAAAGAGCTTAGGACTTTAGCATCTGGACTTCGTTCGATCAGAACCTATGTCATCAGAACCCGTTCTCTTTTCCTTTTATATCAGAGTGTGTAGGCGGAGTATTTACTTTAAGCATTGTGTTCGCGCCAATTTACGGAAGTATAACCTATTTGTTACATTCTCACAAATAACAAACATTAGTTGTACAAAAATGTTCATACAAAAATACTCATTTGGTATCATCAAAACTTAGAGATAAAATTGCAGAACCAAATCTTGTTCTCACAATCTCCCCCTTTTTGATGATGACAAAACTATGCATTTTGATGACACAATTTTGATATATATATATATATATATAGTGCATGAGAATAACAGATTCTAAAGATAGCTTATCCTTCGTATGAAGTGCTCCCCCTGAGTCTTAGACTTGATGAATTTCTGAGCTTGGGGCTCCCCCTGATTTTACTAGATCATGAGCTCTTAGTCTTGATTCTCTTTTCAGCAGAGTTCTGATTTTCTTTTCTTAATAAAGATTGATTTGGATCAGAATACCTAAAAAATAAAAACACTCTAATAGAAATAACAGTTTTATCTGTTAGCATGTAAATAACGTTTTTCAGAGATTTGACTATGGAATCAAAATATCACATTCATATATTACTTCTCCCCCTTTTTGTCATTGATCAAAAAGATAAGCGGTGAAAGGGTAAAAAACAAGGATCTAAAGTCAGAAGGACAAAAGAGACACAAGAATTATGTGCTTCCAGAGGATATCTTGTCCCATATCTTCTGAAGCATGCCCTGAAGAGTAGCATTGACAGTATTTTGTTCCTCAAGGGTTTCTCTGAACTTTTGTTGTTCTTCTCTGATATCTCCAATTGCGTCTTCCAAACGCTTGACAGCAGGATCAAATGTAGAAACAATTGCAGCATCTTGCTTGGCCTTTTCCATGGCTTCAGCTTCCTGTGCTATACTGGCTTCTTCTGCAGCCTTTTCTACAAGAAGTTTTGCTTCCTTAGCAGCCTTTTCTTCAACTTCTTTCTGCTTTGCAGCCAAGAACTTAAGTATCCTGATCCGCTCTTCAGCTTCTGCTCTCGCCTTTGCCTGTTGAATTCCATCTGTGATGGTTGCATCTGAGAAGCTTACAATTCTTGCAAGCTCATTGCTCAAACATTTATGGAAGTTTTTACAAGATCTTTCAAGTTCCAAAGGCTTGGTACTTGTGTTAAGTTCTGCTCTTAGCTTCGCAAACTTCCTTAATTCCTTGTTATAAAATTGGCTTGTGCATTCTTCAAAAGATGTTGGAGGTGGTTTAGTATAGATGACTAAGGCAAGGTCAGGCTTGGCAAAATTCGTTTCAGGTGGTGTTTGCTGAGATGGAATGATCTCAGTAGGAGCATGTTTACTGATTTGTTGATCAGCAGGAGATGTCACTTCTGGAGCGTCTGAGACCATGAGAGATTCAGGGTATGGAAGTGAATTATAAGAGTGTTGAATCGAGGAATCAGTGGTTTGATGAGAAGTGTAAGACATTGGTGAGACAGACACGTTTGATTGGATGATTGAGGTGGTTGTTGATGAAGTGTATGTAGAAATTGCTAAGGATGAAAGGGAGATTTGTGGAATAGAATTCGTTTCATTTACAGGAATAAAGATTGATGATGGTGGTATTGAAAAAGATGGAGGTTCGAAACTGACTTGTGGATGTGGAGTGGAAATGGAAATCGTTTGTTGTGAAGATGAGGTAGAAAATGATTCAACTCTAGAGACAGATGGATCAGAAATAGACTTACTTGTTTTCTTTAAAGTAGAGGTTAGAGTAGTAGTTTTGGAGATTTCTGGTTTGTCATTCTTCTTTCTTTTCTGGGGCTCAGAAATAACAGTAGCTTGCTTTCTTTTCCTTCTGAAGGATTCTGCAAGAGTTAGTTCTGGAGCAGATTCATCAGCCTCTTTAGTTTGCTCTTCATCTTCTTTGTCAAGTTCAATTTCTTCCTCCTTGACTTCAGATACATCATATCCTCGTGCTTTTAGTGCATCTATAGATGCAGCAATTTCTTCAATGAGGTCGCTTCTATAATAGGCAGGATAGTCTGGTACTGCGATCCTGTGTTTGAATAAGTCCTCAGAGACAGAAAAAGGTTTCACTCTTACTTTATTAATTATTCTCATATGCTTGAGTGTTGTGGCATTGACTGACTCTCCAAGAGTTGCTGTCAGATCTTCTGTGTGTTGAACTTCTGTAACTACAGTGTCCACTATACCGCTCTCATAGAATATGTCTGAAAGTATTCTTCCAAATGGAATGTACTTAGGTGTATCACCTTTTAGTTCACCTGCTGTTCTTGTCTTCTTTACCATATTTCTTAGATGATAAAATAAGATGGAGGGTAAGCATATCCTTTCCTTGGCGAGCAAATAATGTAGCATATACTTCTGGTCAGCGTTGACATAATCTGCAGCATATGATGAGGGTCTTGGATTGATGCAACCAAGAATGATTTTATGCCAGATTTTCAGATTTACATGCAGATCCTCTCTCTTGTACTCTGTTTTATTTGGTTGATGGTTTGTGAAAATAGTTGGGTTGATTACCTTTTTCACAAACAGAGATTTATTGACCCTTCCATAGACTCTTTTGTTCTTCAGAAATTCCAGTTTGTAAAGTTCAGCAATTGATTTTTCTGTGATGAAAATTTTTCTTCCCAAGACATAGAAGACGACATGGAGTTTATCACAAATAGCTTGTCTCCAAAAATCCTTTATGAGTGCTTCAGGAATTGGACCTTTAAGCCTATCAAAAAAGTTGCTCCAACCTTGAGCTTTCACATCATCGATCAGATTAAATCCATTTTCAACAAGATTTTCGAAGTCTACATGTAGTTCCTTGAGTACAAGTAGATTCTGAAGAGTACAGGTGACTGAGGCTTCTCGTTGAGTTATATGATTCTTATCTATCTTAGAATATTGTGAAGAAGATGGCGTGACTGTCACAGTTGTTGTAGACATTGTTGAAGTAGTAGACAACACTACTGACGATGATGATGACCCTTTAGAGGGATTCAAAGATGCTTCTGTTTCTTTGAAGAAATTGACAGTTTCTTGTTGAATGTAATTCATTAGGATCGGAGAGGATGAGAACAAGGATTGAGTTGGTTTGAAAGAGATACAAAAGGAAAGCGATTAGGGTTTTAGGGTTTCCGTTTCCGTTTGAGTGAAAGAGGGAATATGAATGGTTTTTGAAAACTTGAAGAGATAGACACGTACAGGGGATAAGTAAATAAATGTAATTAAGTTTTGAGTCAATCCCAAGAAAATTACTGTTCGTTTGATTTGGGTAAATATAGTGTATTAGATGTAATCTAATCACATGCAAAAAGTCATTTTCTAATTAAATGACGCGTCAGAACTGACTCAGAAGAAAAATTAATCAGGACTGAGATACTTTTCACATAAGTGGTTCTGATGATTTAAAAATACTTATTTCTTCTGACTAAACATATTTGGTTCTGAATTAATCTCATTCTGGGCAGTACACCATTTTCAGATGTTTTAAAATATTTAGAAATCTATCTTCAGCTAAGGGTTTTGTAAAAATATCAGCCCATTGATGGTCTGTATCAATAAATTTTAAGCATAAGGTTCCCTTATGAACATAGTCTCTGATAAAATGGTATTTTATTTCAATGTGTTTAGCCTTAGAATGAAGAATTGGATTTTTACTTCAATAAATAGCAGCAGTATTATCACAGAAAATAGGAATGTTACTCTCATATATCTGATAGTCTTCCAGCTGATTTTTCATCTAAAGCATTTATGTACTGCATAGAGAAGCGGAGATGTATTATGCTTCTGCTGTAGAGAGAGTAATTGTAGATTGCCTCTTGCTTGACCATGAGATTAGATTGTTTCCTAGGAACTGATAGTTTCCTGATGTGCTCTTTCTTTCCAATCTGTCTCCAGAATAGTCTGCATCACAGTAACCAGAAAGAGTGTACTCTGATGTTTTCTCATATATTAGGCCAAGGTTAGTTGTTCCTTTCAGATACCTCAGAATCCGTTTAACAGCAGTTAAATGAGATTCCCTTGGATCTGATTGGAACCTAGCACATAAATGTACACTAAATAATATGTCAGGTCTAAAAGCAGTAAGATATAAGAGAGAGCCTATCATACCACGATAGAGCTTCTGACAAACCTTAACTCCTGTTTCTTCTTTTCTCATGACACATGTTGGATGCGTTGGTGTTTTAGCTGTATTACAATCCATCATGTTGAATTTCTTCAGAAGTTCTTTTGTGTACTAACTTTTATGAATGTAGGTGCCTTCTGATTTCTGATATATTTGAATTCCCAAAAAGAACTTTAACTCACCCATCAGACTCATTTCGAATTCTGCTTGCATTAGCTTTGAAAATTCTTCGCATAAAGAGGGGTTAGCAAAACCAAAAATAATATCATCAACATAGATTTGAACTATAAGAATATCATTCTTGTATGTCTTACAGAAGAGAGTTGTGTTAGCCTTTCCTCTGGTGAAATTGTTTTCTAAAAGAAATTTGCTCAATCTATCGTACCAAGCTCTGGGAGCTTGCTTTAAACCATAGAGTGAGTTTTTGAGTTTAAAAACAAAATCTGATTTTTCTGAATTTTCAAAACTAGGAGGTTGTTTGACATAGACTTCTTCTGATATATAACCATTTAAGAATGCACTCTTAACATCCATCTGATATAGGGTGATGTTATGATTTACTGAAAAGGAAATTAATAACCGTATTGCTTCAAGTCTGGCAACAAGAGCAAAAGTTTCGTTGTAATCAATTCCTTTTTGTTGACTGTATCCCTGAGCTACAAGTCGTGCCTTGTTTCTGACAACTTCTCCCTTCTCATTTAGCTTGTTTCTGAATACCCATTTGGTTCCAATAACATGAACATTCTTAGGTTTTGGAAGTAGATCCCAAACATCATTATTTGAAAATTGATTCAGTTCTTCTTCCATAGCCAGAACCCAATCTTTGTCCATAAGAGCTTCTTCAACCGTAGCTGGTTCAATTAACGACACCAGTCCCAAGAGTGTTTCTTCTGATGGTCTGAAGGCTGATCTGGTTCTGACTGGAGTGTCCTTGCTACCAAGAATTAGTTCCTCGGGATGAGATATAGACATTCTTCTTTTCTTTTGCTGTGGAGTATTCGGAGTTACATCGGTGGTATTCGACGTAGGGTTTTGCTGGTATTTGACTTCATCTGCCTTTTCTTTAGGTTTTGAGAAGCTAATTTCCAGACCTGCAAGCTTTTCAACTAGCTCTGACTTTTCAGAGTCAGGCTTGCCATAGAATCTAACATGAATTAGTTATTCCACAATCCGTGATTCTGTGTGATAAACTCTGTATCCTTTTGAGCATTCAGAGTATCTTAACAGTAGACACTTCTGTGCTTTGGAATCAAACTTGCCAAGATTCTCTTTAGTATTTAGCATAAAACAAGTACATCCAAATGGATGAAAATAGGAAATGTTGGGAATTTTATTCTTCCACAATTCATAAGGAGTTTTATTCAAGATAGGTTTAATAGAGATTCTATTTTGAATATAACATGCAGTGTTGATTGCTTATGCCCAAAAATGCTTAGCCATGTCAATTTCTTGGATCATGGTGCGAGCCATTTTTTGTAAAGTTCTGTTCTTTCTCTCTACAACTCCATTTTGTTGTGGAGTTCTAGGACAAGAAAAGTCATGGGATATCCCATGTGAATCAAAAAGGTTTTCAAAGTCTTTGTTTTCAAATTCTCCACCATGATCACTTCAAACTTTGATGATTTTGCAATTTTTCTTATTTTGTACTTGGGTGCAGAAGGAAGCAAACACAGAATGTGACTCATCCTTGTGTTTTAAGAATTTCACCCATGTCCAACGACTGTAATCATCAACGATGACTAGTCCGTATTTCTTACCATTGATCAAAGCAGTTTTCACTGGTCCAAAGAGATCAATGTGAAGAAGTTCTAACGGTCTGGAGGTGGAAACAATATTCTTTGCTTTAAAAGAGGTTTTTGAAAACTTGCCTTTCTGACATGCTTCACAAAGAGCATCTGAAGAGTACTTCAGATTTGGCAAGCCTTTGATAAGACCTAGCTTGTTCAGCTGAGAAATTCTTCTCAAGCTAACATGACCAAGGCGTCTGTGCCAGACCCATTATTCTTCATTTACAGAAAGAAGACATTTTACATTTTGGTGTTTTAAATTTGATAATTTAATTTTGTAAGTATTGTTCTTCCTCTTTCCGTTGAACAGGACATATCCATCCTTTTGACTTACAGCTTTACAGGATGTTTGATTAAAAATAACGTCATAACCATTTCACTAAGCTGACTGATTGATAATAGATTATGCATTAGACCTTCAACTAACAGAACATTATTAATAGAGGGAAGGTTACCATTTCCAATAGTTCCGGAGCCAATAATTCTTCCTTTCTGATTTCCTCCGAAACCGACGACGCCTCCGGGTTTAAGTTTCAGATCTTGGAACATATGTCTTTCTCCCATCATGTGACGCGAGCATCCACTGTCCAGGTACCATGATTGGTGTTTCAATGGTGCCATTAAGGATGTCTACAACATAAATTATCTTATTCTTAGGCACCCATTTTGTGGGTCCTTTCACATTAGCCTTTCCAGAGGTTCTGACACCTTTGGACTTCCTTATATTGGAATAATAGTGTGGAACTCGTGCATAATGTTTAAGTTTAGGAGTTTTCTTCAGTGTCTGTGTTTGTGTAGTGATTGGTTTTGAACCTTTTTGTTCAGAACATTTTAAAATAGTGCCAGAGGGTACAAAATGTTTGGATAGAGGTATTATCTTGATACTTTTGGTCTCATCATATGGTTGTGATGGTCCTAAATATCCTAGACCTCTGTTACCATTTCTGCTGACTCCATATATCATTGAAGTCATTTTGCTCATGTCTATGCTTTTAGCAAGAAAGCGTTGGAAAGCTCTATCATACTTGACTACTTCATTAATATTGGTTTTGTTAGAGATGATTTCTTCTTCTAACCTAGAGATTTTGGTTTTTAATGCAGTATTTGAATTTTCTAGAGAAAGTAGTTTTTCATTTAATTCAAGAATGGTTTGTTTGCTTTTAGTAAGATCTTCTGAAGGAATCACAAGAGTCTTTTTCAGAGTTTTGTGTTTTCTTCGAAGAGTTTGATATCTTTCCATAAGTTCATATAATCCTATTTCAAGTTCAGAGTGAAATAGGGAAGAAAGTACCTCTCTTTTGTCATCGGAGTCTGAAGGTTCTCCTTCTGATAGAACGCCATTTGATTTAGCCATGAATGCTACATTGGCACGTTCTTCATCAGAATCATCTTCAGACTCTGAATCATCCCAAGTTTCCATAAGACCCTTTTTAACTTTCTTAGGTCATTCATCTTTCTTAACCTTTGGACAGTCATTTTTGATATGTCCAGGTTCCTTGCATTCAAAGCACGTAACATCTCTTCCATAAGTTCTCTTTTGACCATATGTTGACTCAGATCTTCTTCTTGGTCCTCTGAACTTATTTCTTCTATATTTCCATAGCTGACTAATTTTTCTTGATATGAGAGATATGTCATCTTCGTCTGATTCTTCTTTAGATTCTTCCACTTCCTCCTCTGCTTGATACGCCTTTTTCTTCTCGGGTTTAGCTTTTTGAGCAATGGATTTGCTTTTCTTTTGGGGTTCATCTTCTTGGAGCTCTATTTCATGACTTCTTAAAGAATTGATTAGTTCCTCAAGACTTATACTATTCATATCCTTTGTTAGTTTCAAGGCGGTCACCATGGGTCTCCATTTGACAGGTAGACTTCTGATAGTTTTCTTGACATGGTCTGCAGTAGAATAACCTTTGTCCAGAACTCTAAGTCCTGCAAAAAGTATATGAAGTCTTAAGAACATGGTTTCCACAGTTTTGTCATCTTCCATCTTGAAGACCTCATATTTTTGAACTAGTGCAAGAGCCTTCGTCTCCTTGACTTGAGCATTGCCTTCATGAGTCATACGAAGAAAGTCAAAGATAGACCTCGCAGTTTCTTTGTTTGTAATTTTCTCATATTCTATATAAGAAATTGTGTTTAATAGAATCGTTCTTGCTCTGTGATGATTTTTGTAAGTTTTCTTCTGTGCATCTGTAAATGCACTTCTATCAATCTTTTTGCCTGCAGTATCTACAGGGTGACTGTAGCCATCGACTACCAGATCCCATAGAACTAAGTTAAACGAAAAAAAGTAACTTTTAATTCTATCTTTCCAATAGTCAAATTTTTCTCCATCAAAGATATGAGGTTTTGCACTATAAGAATCTCTTTCATTTACAATAACACTTGTCTCAGCATTTGGTATAGACATTGTTTTTCACACTTGGATTGGTAATGAACACTGTTAAGTGCTTGATAAAAATTCAATCTTTTTATCACCTCAGAACCGGAGCTCAGATTCCAATTGAAGGTGTGAAAAACTCAAGAAAGGGGGTTTGAATTGGTTTTTCAAAATAAAATTATTTCTTTTATTAAAACTTACTTTTGTTAGACTCTTTCTTTATCAATAAAAACTCTTTTGAACCACGACACAATGACACGTTATGTTTATACTAGTTCACTTGAGAAACACTCAAGCTAGTCTAGTCCACCCGCCAAGGTGATTTTGCCTCTCTCTCAACGAGGTCTTAATCCACTATTCAATCAAATCAGTACAATGCACGAGCCAAACCGCTGGCGACTAACACAACCTCTAAAACTCCCAAGTTTTAGACTTCTCAAGTAATACAACCTCACAGATCTTACTCAAGGAACAACCTCTAAGACACACGACTTAGACTTCTCAAGAAATACCACCACAGGGTCTTTCTCAAGGAACACAAACCTAAGTTTGAATAATTTACGTTTACAGAAATGTGCTTCTATACAAGCTGAAAATGTAAACACGTTTTCGTCCAGAATGACTTAAGAAAGATTTTAGATAGAGAGAGTATTGCAGTAGTGTTCATGTGTGTCTTTCTTCAAGTCTTTTGCTTCCTTTTATAGCCGTGTAGAAAGAGCCGTTGAAATGTAATCATGATAGCTTAACTAGGCTGGCGGCTAGAAGCGTGAGGACAGATAATAGCTTTTGCGTGCTGCGCGTCCTGTTTTTGTCAGAATATCTTTGATTGTACCGTTGCACTGTTACCAAGATATTTTCACTTAAATTAAGGTACAGCTGTACTATGTAGCTTTGTCTTCTTGGCTTCTTAACTTCAGAGGCTTTTCACGAGCATGGGTAAGAAGGGAAAACATCGCTTGGTTCTTGAGATTATTAAGTCTTCGAATCTTCAGAGTCTCTAGTACTTGGTTTTCAGAACCTCGATCGCTTGGTGCGTTGTCTTCATATCTTCAGAGGCTTCTGATAGTATTTGGTTGAAGCATGAGTAGAGACTTGATTTAGGTCTTCAGAAGTTTAATTTAAAGAGCTTAGGACTTTAGCATCTGGACTTCGTTCGATCAGAACCTATGTCTTCAGAACCCGTTCTCTTTTCCTTTTATATCAGTGTGTGTAGGCGGAGTATTTTACTTTAAGCATTGTGTTCGCGCCAATTTACGGAAGCATAACCTGTTTATTACATTCTCACAAATAACAAACATTAGTTGTACAAAATTGTTCATACAAAAATACTCATTTGGTATCATCAAAACTTAGAGATAAAATTGCAGAACCAAATCTTATTCTCACAATGGGCACACAATCACCTCAACAACAACAACAACATCGATTCCATTAAAGGAATCCGGATGGACGCTCACACCCCACATGGGCACATGTCATCCCTCAACTCATGCATCATGCTATGCACCTTCAACGACAACATGCAACAACGAAACAAATACATCAACATATCATATCATTATTACTCGATTCATTAATTCACGACAACACATATACACCTATTCAAGCATGCATATTCATACACAATCTTCCAAAATACATCATCTAAGAAAATTATCGACGAAGCAATAGGAGACCACACGAAACCACCAGAAAACAGCAAAGAAACAATAAAAATTATGCAAGCAGCATTGCTGCGCCTCATCACACCGCCCGACACAGCAGGGGCGTTGTTGCGCATCTTGCACCGCTCGGCGGCACACAGGCGTAGCTCCCCCCCTTCAATTCCAATACTTCCAGTAGCGTTCCATGCAACGCCTCCTGGTCACCGCCCGACACAACATTGTTGCGCCTCTCGCACCGCCCGACGACGCACGGGTGTAGCTTCCACTCCTAAACTCTAATACTTCCAGTAGCGTTCCAGAATGTGCCTCCTAAGCACCGCCCGACGCCGCACAGCACCGGCCGACGCTACGATCTCTCCGCCTGGCGCTACGTGCGCATAGTAGAGTTCTTGCACTCCAACTTCCTGCTACACCTGACCAATTTTCTCCCCAAAACATTCCTCTTAGTGCACGAAAACCATGCCAGCTCTCAGCAACATTTAGCAATAATAACATACACTATTTTATAGACAATATCATGAACCAAATCTAACATTCTAACTCATTAGAACCTACCAACAAACCTCCAATATTCACATGAATTCAACCTACTGATTTCTACCCGAATACAAACATCATCCAACCCTTGAGAGATTAAAGAATTCCCACCTTTACCTTGTATTGATGAGCTTTCTTTCTTCTCTAATGGAGTTCTCCCTTCTCTTCCTTGCCCTAACCTATTTCACCTCTTCTCTCAATTTCACGTAGAATCCAAAAACTGACTTCTCTATTCCCTAACTCCTTTCATAAACCCCCAATTATGGTTTTCCTTATTTGCCCTTACTCAACCTCGTACAATTACCGTCATGCCCTTCTACTCTCTACACACCTAATTATTTTATTTATTTTATCTTATTATATCATTATTATTAAATCCCACTAATGAAATAATAATAACAATAATTCCCACTAATAAATATAATCCTGCATAATATCCATTTTATACTATGCTTCAACAAATATCAACTAATTAGTCTAATTAGTTTTACTCTCCCAAGGACTCATTCGTAAGGCCACTACCTCTTAATACGGGTACTTAAAACACAACGAAAACACATCAAGTCACAACATCAACTACACCGACTCATAGTTATCTTGCAAATAATAAACAAATAAGAACGGGGCGTTACAACTCTCACTCACTTAGAATATTTTCATCCTCGAAAATTTAACTGACACGAACAATTACGGATATGACTCTCGCATCTTGCTCTCTAATTCCCAAGTCATGTTCCCGCCGGCAGCACCTTCCCATACTACCTTCACGAGAACGATCTCCTTGCCTCTCAACTGTTTCACCTCGCGATCATTAATACGCTCTGGTAAAGCCTCGACCGTGAGATTATCTCTCACTTCCACCTCATCCATCGGAATCACATGTGACGGATCCAGAACATACTTCCGAAGCTGCGACACATGGAATACATCATGCAAATTTGACAAACGTGGCGGCAACGCCACTCTATAAGCAACAGGTCTAACTCTTGCAGAAATCTGATACGGACTAATAAATCGAGGAGTAAGCTTCCTCGACTTCAACGCACGGCCTACACCGGTCACTGGGGTGACTCTCAAAAACACATGATATCCTTCTTGGAACTCAAGATTTTTCCTCCTCTTATCATGGTAACTCTTCTGGCTACTCTGCGAAGGTTTCATCTTTTCCTGAATCAGCTTCACCTTTTCGGTAGTTTGTTGAACAATCTCAGGTCCAAGTACTACACTCTCACCAGATTCGTGCCAACATAAAGGCGTCTGACACCTTCGACCATTCAATGCTTCAAAAGGCGCCATTCCAATACTGGAATGATAACTGTTATTATAAGTAAACTTGATCAATGGCAAATGACTATCCCAAGCACCTCCTTGTTCAAGCACACAAGCCCTCAACAAATCCTCCAAAGATGGTATAGTCCTCTCTGTCTGCCCATCCGTCTGCGGATGATAGGCCGAACTCAATCTCAGCTTCGATCCCAAGGCTTCTTACAAACTCTCCCAAAATCTGGAAGTAAACCTTGGATCTCGGTCTGACACAATACTCAATGGAACTCCATACAACTTCACAATTACCTGAATGTAAATCTCTGCCAGCTTCAGCAAAGGAAAACTGATATTAATCGGGATGAAATATGCCGACTTCATCAGCCTATCCACTACTACCCAAATGGAATCATGTCCTCTCGGCGTATTAGGTAACCCGGTCACAAAATCCATAGAAATACTGTCCCACTTCCACTCTGGAATATCTAATGGTTGCATTATACCAGCAGATTTCTGATGTTCCACCTACGACTTCTGAAAAGTCAAACAAGCATACACAAACTGAGCCACATCACGTTTCAACCCAGGCCACCAAAATATTTTCTTCAGGTCTTGATACATCTTCGTAGCTCCTGGATGGATACTCAAACTACTCCTATGACCCTCTTCTAAAATCATTCTTTTCAACTCAGGATTATCAGGGATGAAAATTCTATCATGGAATCTCAACATGCCTTGTTCATCCACTCTGAATTCATTACCTTTGGCTTGGTCATTTCCAATCATCAAATCCACCAGTTTCACATCCAACTTCTGACTTTCTCTGATACTATTAAGGAATTCATTGTTGATCGTCAGCATACCTAGCATCATACTATGCGGTGTCTGTTCGCAAACCAAACTCATATCTCTGAACTGTTCAATCAATTCTAACTCTTTAACCATCATAGTAGACACATGCAAGGACTTTCAACTCAAAGCATCAACCATGACATTAGCTTTGCCGGGGTGATAGTTCAAGCCAAAGTCATAATCTTTTAAGAATTCTAACCATCTCCTCTGCCTCATATTTAGTTCCTTCTGATCAAACAGATACCTCAAGCTCTTATGGTTACTGTACACTTCAAATCTGGAACCATAAAGATAGTGCCTCCGAATCTTCAATACGAACACCACTGCAGCTAACTCTAAATCATGGGTCGGGAAATTCCTCTCATGTACTCTTAGCTGTCGCAAAGCATAAGCCACAACCTTACCGTCCTGCATTAACACACCTCCCAAGCCCATCAAAGAAGCATCACAATACACCACAAACGGTTCATTTGGTTAAGGTAGAATTAACACTGGAGCGGTAGTCAATCTCTTCTTCAGCTCAACGAAACTTTTCTCACAGTGAACATCCCATACAAATGCCTTACCCTTGCACGTCAACTGAGTCAACGGAAGTGCCAACTTAAAAAATCCTTCAATAAATCTCCGGTAATAACCAGCCAAACCCAAGAAGCTTCTAATCTCGGTCACCGACTTCGGAGTCTCCCACTGTAGAACGGCGTCTACCTTGGATGGATCCACAGCAAAACTATTACCTGAAATAACATGACCAAGAAAACTTACCTCTCTCAACCAAAATTCACACTTAGAAAACTTAGCATAGAGCTTCTTCTCTTTCAACACTTGCAGCACAATCCGCAAATGCTCAGCATATTCCTCTTCCGACTTAGAATAGATTAGAATATCGTCAATAAAGACAACCACAAATTAGTCCAAGTAAGCATGAAAGATACGATCCATATACTCCATGAATACGCCGGGTGCATTAGTAACCCCGAACGGCATCACCACATACTCATAATGTCCATATCGGGTTCTAAAAGCCGTCTTCTGAATGTCTTCGTCTCTTACCCGTATCTGATGATAGTACGACCTCAAGCCAGTCTTGCTTAACACACAGGCACCCACTAATTGATCTAACAAGTCGTTTATCCTTGGAAGTGGATACTTGTTCTTAATCGTTACTTTATTCAGCTGCCTGTAATCGATACACAGCCTCATACTACCATCATTTTTCTTTACTAACAACACTGGAGCTCCCCAAGGCGATACACTCAGTCTTACAAATTTCTTTTCTAACAGCACTTCCAGTTGCTTCTTCAGCTCCGATAATTCTGATGCCGAGATCCTGTATGGTGCCATAGAAATAGGTCTGGTACCAGGGACAAGATCAATAGCAAACTCTACTTCCCTCTCTGGTGGCACCTCGGCAATGTCATCTGGAAACACTTCAGGGAATTCACGCACCACTTGCAATTCGTTGATCACCGACTCATTTTCCACTGACAAAGATACAACCAATACAAGTACCTGAGCTTCTTCCTCCAATAGTTTTATTAGCTCTCTAGCAGACAGAAAGCCGTCTTCTTCCTCTTCCTCCGGAGCAAGAAATCGAACCGACTTATTGAAACAGTTAATATGAACATGATTAAACTCCAACTAGTTCATACCCAAAATCACATCGAGACCTCCCAACGGTAAACAAATCAGGTCCACACCAAAGTCCTTATCAAAGATCGACAGTGGACAATTCGAACAGACTAAAGAAGTTGTCACCGATCCCTTTGCAGGAGTTTCGACAACCATCTCTCCCTTCATAGGAGAAACAACAAGGCCTAGCCTCCTTACACAATCGGCAACAATACAAGAGTGAGTAGAACCAGTATTTATAATAGCAATCAAAGGCGTATTATTAATATAACATGTACCTCTGATCAGTTTGTCGTCACTGGAAGTCTGAGTCCCTGTCAAAGCGAACACCTTTCCCCCAGTCGAAGCTTTCTTTGGTTTCTGACAACGAGTACTAATATGGCCCTATTCTCCACAGTTGTAACAAGTCACCACATTAACTTTGCAGTCCGCAATCAGATGTCCTGCCTGTCCATACTTGAAGCATTTCTTCACATCACTCGTGCACTCACTGACACGATGACCCAACTCACCACACCTGTAACACTTAAGAGGAGCAAGGGCACCTCCCCCACTTGGCCTCTTACCATCAGCATGCTTCTGTTTACCTTTCTCAGCTAGAGCTACATAAGGCTTCCCGCGGTTCATCGGTTGCTTTCCTCTTCTCTCGGCCAGCCCCTTATAGTGAGCCGATCGAGCCTTGATGTCTTCTTCAAATATCCTGCAACAATCCACCAAGTCTAGAAACCTTCTGATCTGCTGATAACCAATTGCCTGTTTGATCTCAGGCCTCAATCCGCTCTCAAACTTGACACACTTTGAGAACTCAGCAGTTGCCGCACTGTAGTGAGGATAAAACTTAGCCATATCTGAGAGTTGGTAGCATACTCCGTAACCGTCATGTTACCTTGCTTTAGTTCCAAAAACTCAATATCCTTTTTCCCTCGGACATCTTCCAGAAAGTACTTCCTTAGGAACTGTTCGCCGGGACGAACAACCGCTGGCCTTCCGTCGCAGGTTCGCTTGCGGGATCGTCCACACAAATCCCAGAACAAGGGAATTGGAAGCGTATGTTTATGGTGCGTTTTAGTTTCTTGGTTTTTTAGTGAGAGGTGTCACGCTGAGGTGACCTTGGTGACGCGAAGAGTTTTTTAACGGTTAACGAGTTTGGCGCAAAACAAAGAAATAAAGGAAAGGCCGGGTAAAAACAAGGAAAAAACAATGTCTTAAATTAAATACTGGAAGTAAATTGCATTAAGTAGAATTTGGACGCAAGTGTAAATTTGTTTGCGGGAGTGAACTCGTTTCTCTCTAAGCTTGGTACTTTGAGTATTTTCCCCTTACAATGTGAAAAATGCGACCCTTGAAAATGAAAAGTACAGCGCCTTATATAGGCTCAAAATGTAACTGTTTGTCAACTAAAACGTCTTCTGAAGCTGACACGCGGCACCCCATTTTCTTTTCAACTTCCCACAGTCTTGGAAGTTTCAAAATTTTCCCGCCTAAGCATTTGTTCCTTGCGGTTAAAGTCAGCTTGTCACCTCATTTCCCTCCGACGCCAAGCCTATCGCCGTTTCTTCGATGTGTCTTTCTACTGGTGTCGACTCGACACCTTGACGTGCCTCTTTGCGCTGACACGTCCTGGAATCTCCGGATCCCACCCTCAGTCGAAATCCAATGTCAACAAATTGCCCCCCAAAAGACCAGTTTCGACTGAATACTGTGTCGATGGAGAAATCTGGCTTTTTCGATTTCTTGTAGGATTTCGACGCCTTTGCCAATCGTTTGGTCTTTCATCTTAACACGTGGCAAGCACCGCCTGACATGATGATGGCCATCTCAATCCCATGATTCCCAAGAAAAACGCCATGATGGCTAGTCCCGTCTAAGTCATGGGCCTCGAAACCAAACCCCACTTACTTCTCAGAAGTTGAAAAGTTTTTTGATCTTTCATTTTTCTGCATGCGCCCTATAAATAGCCTTCTTTAGGAACTCACCACTTTTAACAACTCCTTCTTCACGAAACTGTCATTTGCTCTGAAACTCAGACTTTGATTTCCTCTTCTTAAAGCTTTTACCACCTCAGAGCACCCTTTGCGTTCTTTCTTCCAATGGCTTCATCAAGAACCCCTACAACTCACATTCCCCAAACCACTGGTAACAACCCGGTCGCGTACGTAATCTCTGAAGCGGAAACACAACATCCTCTTCCATAACCATCTTCCGCTGATGAAACGGTGGTGGCCAACTGGTGCCGCCAAATGGTTATACCATTCGCGGTTGAGAATAAGCTGTGTGGTTTCCATGGCCCCCTTCCAGACAATAAACCTAATCCACAAGAACTCCAGAAGTTCTTCCCTTGCTTCGACCAGACGATCCCACCTGCTTTCGAGAAAGGGGGAACCTTAGACCTCAAATACATGGCACCCAAATCTCTTGTTTTTAGATCCATGCCAACTCCAGGAAACAAAGATTACCTCGCCTGGCTTGACAAATTCGAAGGGAAACGCCAAAGGCAATGGAAGGAGTATGGTATCTTCGACGCCATTCAACTCTCCAGAACCGCCCACAGGGTCAACCCTTGTTTGCTGCTGGCGTCGATGTATTTTTGGGAAGGATCGACAAACACATTCCACCTTTCTTGTGGCATGCTCACGCCAACACTCTTCGATGTGGCGGCTATCACTGGCCTTTCTCCACTTGGTGAGACGTTTGACCCGACTTTGGAGACGGACAACGCCTTCGACTTTGAGCGGGCTAGATTCCAAAACTACATCGAAGATCATCATGACAAACACTCTACAGAAGTCTCTGACGAAGAGCATATTGCCTTCTTGACTCTCTGGTTGTCATATTATATGTTTTGCCCTGGCTCCTTGCAGATAGCCAAAAGTTTCATTAGTTTGGCCATTCAGATCCACGAAGGCCGACAGATATCTCTGGCCAAACTTCTGTTGGCCTCCCTCTACCATTCTCTTGGCCTGTCGGCCATGATCCTGAAACTTCTCCACCAAACCACTAAAGCCTTAAACATCTCAGGGCCTATGTGGTTGTTGCAACACTGGCTCAACGCCACTTTCAAGCACAAATTAGGATATCCAGCCTCTGCAACGATGGGGCTTCTAAACAAAGCACGTTCTGTCGAGGGACTGCGACTGGCCTTGATGACCACCCAAGAAGCTCCAAGACAAGCCCTCTTTATGAGGTATCTCAGTATGTTTGTGGAAACCTCTTCTTTCGTCCCTGACATGGCGCCATTTGTGGAGCGTAAGTTTGGGCCTGACTGGTTCAGACAACAGTTTCCTGGAGTCTCACCTCAAGCTGCTGCGCTATCGAATGTTATATGGCGGGCATTTCTTACTCCCACCATGATCTCTTTTCGCATCGAAACGGGGAACAATGGATATGGTTTTATGAACTACTGTCAAAATTTGGTGGCTCGACAATTTGGCCTAAGCCAGATGTTGCCAAAACCCTTAGTGAGGCATCCTGAGGATATAGTACGGGCTGGTCGACGCTTGACTCACGTAGGTCACAAAGCTTGCATGAGGTTTGTCAGGGCCTCTCAACACTTGGAGCTACCGGTTTTCTCCTTCCAGCCTTCCGTTTTCACTACTCAGGAATTTGAGGCTTGGTGGTTGGAGTACCAAACTCAAGCTTTCACTCCAAATCTTTTCCTGGCGAACGTGGTCGACGCTTTTGCCTCTACAGCTGGTATCCCTAAACCGTCGACTACAGCCCCAGTCATAGATGTCGACCCTGCAGAGGATATTTCGACAAAGGTAGACCCTGGACTCTTGATTTCGTTTGCCCATAGGTCTGAACTAACTAGTTTCAGCTTTGCTTTCAGGGGCGCAAACTAGAAACGACTGCTGCGTCGACTTCCACCAGACCTGCCAAAAAACCTAGGGCCAACCTTCTACAGGTATTTTTAAATTTCTTGTTCTGCGTCCTTGTCTTCTCTTTGTTCTTACATCATTTATGCGCAGGTTTTTGAAAAAGTACCTTCCGCAGAAAGGACTGAATCGAATGAGAGCACTCACTCTCGAGTCTTCACTGTAGCAGCTCCAGCGTCTCCTCCATCTACCCCTTTGGTGAGGAAGAAAAAGGCTATAACACGGAGGACTCCTTTAAAACCCAGTGTCTCGAAGGTGGCCCCAGCTGTCTCGAGAAATCTTGAATATGTTTTCGAACCAATTCCCTATGTCGTCCTCCCCAAGACAACAACTCTTGTGCAGGTATTCCAACTTTATTTGTGTCCTAGACGACCTTGGGGTAACGAAGCTCACTGGAATTTTGTCTTTTGCAGGAAAATGTGGTTACTTCGACCACTGTTGGTGAGGGTGATACTGAATCTGCCGTCGACGCCCCTTCTGCCAATGTTGCCGTTACGCCAAGTCCCCAAAAGATTGATGAGTTTCACCCTCTTATCCCTGAGGAAAGCTTGGTGAAGACGCCTCCTGCTGCAACTGATAACTTGGGGCATGATGATGCATTCCCTGGGGTGACTATTAATCCTTCGCCCGCCGTGGATACTGAAGTCGGGGAGACACTCCAAATCCCTGAACATCAACCAGAACAGGTTTCGGCTGTTGTCGAGGAATCTCTTACTCCGGAGGCACTCTTGGCAGCCAAGGCAACAAATCCAACAGTAACTCTGAAGGCACTACACAAACTTCTCCAGGAAACCGAAGAGATTCACCCCACCGGTTCGAGCGCAATCCCAACTCCAGAAGTGGATGCTTCTTTCAATCTCAAACTTCAGCAGCTGCGGTCCTATCTCTTTGAGGAACAGTTTCTGGCAGCCGTCGCTGAGGAATCCGACATAGCCAATGACGTCTTCAACCTTCTGAATGAACTCTCTGAGTTTCAACTTCCTGCCCCTATGGCCACATACCTGATCGAGTTCGATGCCTTCTTCACTCAAATGGCCAAGGACCTCGCTATGCATCATCAGGCCGACTCCCAGATTCGGTTCCGCCATGACGACATGAAATGTGAGTGGCATCTTAGCTCCGTCTGCAAACAGAAGCTTAGGGACTATGAAACCAAAAAACAAGAGCATTCCAACAAACACCAAGCCTTCGACCAACAGATATCTGAATATCAAGCCCAGATCACGGAGCTGACAAAGAAGATAGCTGAGGTCGAATGCCAAAAAGCCTCTTTGGACTCAGCTTAGCCTCTGCCTTCTCAAGAAACCATCGACCACGAAGTCGCTCAAGGGCTTGTTCACGTCGAAGCGGCTATGAAGATTAGAGATGCTATCAGCCGCATGCAGCGACGAAAGGTTCTTCTTGAGAGCAAGATAGTTCATGAGAAGGTCCTCTTTGATGATTTTAAGGCTAGATTCCCTGAATTTCCTTAGTTTGTATGTTGGTCTAATGTAATGCACCATATTTTGTAAGCCATTTTTGGCCTTAAATTAATGAAAACTATGTTTTGATGTGAACCTCTTGTAGCATGGGTCTGTATCTTTTCAAATATTTCCCATTTACTCTTAAGATTCGTTGGTCTGCTCCCAACTCCTGTGTAACACCCCAAATTTTAGATTAATTATTTATTTAATTAATTTATCGGGAATATATGAGTTATTGTGGAATATTCGATATATATGATGTTTTGGGGATTTTCTTTTGTGAAGTGATTGGATATAAATGATGTTTTAGTGATTTTGAGAATTATGTGACAATTTGGAATGATTTAAAATAATTAAAATAATTAAGTTGGAATTATTCTAATTAGAAAAATAGAGAAATATTGGAGTTGGATGACAGTAAGGACATTTTGGTCATTAGCGAAGAATTAGAGAGGACAATAGAGGAAAATCATAGAAGAGATTTAAGGGTTATACGGAGGAGTAGGGTTTTGGAAAAATTTCACTGTTACATTGCGGTTGGAAAAGAGGCAGAGAGAAGAGAGAAGCAGTTGGGCTTGGAGATTTTGCAGAGGGGATTGAAGAACACGAAGAGGATTCAAGGCTACGAAATTATATCAGGTAAGGGGAGTTTTATCATTTTTATTATAATTGATTTAAGTTTTAGGTAATCGGTAGAATGTTTGAACAACCAATCGATGATGACTTATGGTGAGGGTTTAGGTAGATTAACCATAAAATTTTCGCTTGGTAGAAATTATCGATGACCTGATAAATGACTGAAAAGGTGTGAGTTACTGAGAAAATGAGAGATTATGAAAAATTATAAAACCTGGTAAATGATTGAATCATGTAAATTGTGAAAATTCTGTATGGGAATTGTTAATGGAATTGTACTGGAATTATCATTGACGGGTTGAAAAAAAAAAGAAGGAATAGTAAGGAAAAAAAAAAAAGGAAATTGAGTGAGGTGGCGCCAGCCACCCACAATCCATGGCACCAGCCACATCTCCTAAAGGGTGGCGCAAGCCACCAAAATGTAAGGTAGGGGTGGCACAAGCCACCCATTAAAGTGGGGTATAATTGTTTTTTCTTCTTCTGAGTTTTCTTCTAAAAATTGTATCTTTTGTTTTACTAATCCAATTTCGATGCCGTTTGAAGCTATGGAAAGGTGGTGAAATAATCTATAACATGGAAAAATAAAATAAATCATATAGTGAAACCCTCAAATTGAAATTGATAGACTAACTGATGAGTGTCTTATATTGATATATCAGTAGGTGCATATCTGTGTGAATGTTGCAGAATTTTTGTCTGGCAGTGATTAGTTGATATTGGTGATGATGAAATGAGAATATGATAATGATTATGGTGCTATTTTGAGGCTTATTATGTTATTGCAATGTGATGATATTTTGCGACAAACTGACAGTACGTGTGCTTTACTGTGTGAAACAACATGATTTTGCCTGGAAGTGATCCATTTGATAATTGTATAATAAAATGATGTTGTTGTGACTATGATGTTTGGAAATGAATTGTCTAGTATTGGTTGTAATAATTTGATAATGGTTTGATTTTAAAGTATGTTGTATGATGTTGGTGAATGGAACATGAAGATTTTAATGATGATGATACTACTTAGATTCTGGTGTTGTTAGGATGGAGATAATACTGTCATGAAGTAATGTGATGTTGTAATGATGATGTTGATATGATATGCATAATCAATCACTTAATATGCTATATGATGAATTGATAAATGATTACATGTTGACTGTGATGTGATGATATATCCTTGGTAAATGCTTTGTGTTGGATTGATGCTATTATGAGTTATGATGATGTACTGATATTAACACGATGTAAATGATGCTGTGAGATACCTTATGATGCTGTAAGAATAATGGTGATATTGTTTGATAAAATGATGTTGTTTGATAAATGATGCCGATATGATGATTTAAGATGCTATTGTGATAAATATGATGATTGTGGTGCTGTTATGAGATTTAGGATGCTGTTATGGTGTGATGTTAATTATGTGTTGATGAATATGTGATTGTGACTAAGTATTGATGGTTATGTGAAGAGAATATAATGATGTTGTTTTGATGAATATGATGTATGTGATGAAGTATGATGAATATAATGAATGAAGATGCGTTTGACTCGCCGTGGTCGTATTTTATATGTTGTTGCGCATCATGCATTCATATCATTTAAAGGACTATTGTCCAGTGAAGTTTGAAGATGACTAAGTCATCAGTGAAGTTGTAGGATGATATCCAGTGAAGTTGTAGGACTTATTGTCCAGTGAAGTTTGAAGATGACTAAGTCATCAGTGAAGTTTCGGTACCACATGCATGTTGCATTCATTATTTGTGGCATTGCACAATAATTGTACTATGTGATGTGTTTGATGTGATTCTGATTTTGGTGATGATCTGACATGAGAATTTGGTGTTTTGTGGCTATGAGGTATATGTGTTAAATGATGTTATGTTGTTGTGATTTCCTGGATATGACTACTATATCTATTCCTTATGTCTTTTATAATGACTATGATTGTACTCACCCTTTCTGCTGATATTTCCCCTACCATGGGAAATGGACAGGTACTCAAGGATAGCAGTAGAAGTTCGAGATAGCTTATGGAGTTATTAGTTATTTTTTCGCAGTGAAGAGGGTCTTGCTCTGATAGATGTAACATCGGGTCTTTGGGAATCGTTTGAATTAAATGTTGATCATGATGTATTGAAGTGTTTCATCTTGTTTTAAAAATGTTTTAACAAGTTTTGTGAGTTATGACGTATGACGATGAATTTTTAATTGAAGTATTTTATTTTATTAAAACAATGTTTTGAGAACCCGTGTTTCGGAGCAGGATGTTTTTAATTAAGAAGTTTTATGAAGAAATGTTGCACCCTTTTTTATGATTACTCTGATATAACTATTTAATATTATATGAATAATCGTGGGCTTTTAGAAGGGTGTTACATCCTGCACTTCGTAAGCGTTGTTACTAAACACTCGTGTCACCTGAAATGGTCCCTTCCAGTTGGGAGACCATTTTCCCATCGTTCGATCTCGTCGATCCATGGGCAACACCGCTTTCCAAACATAGTCGTTTGCGGCAAATATTTTTCTTTGGACTTTCTTATTGTATGCCTTGGCGACTCGGGCCTTTTGGCGCAACAACGTATTTAACGCCACCATTCTTTCCTCGTCTAAGTCCACGAGTTCGTCTAACATCATTTCCTAGTATTGTTCCAATGGAATCTCATACTGTCGTTGCACTCTAACGAATTGCAAGCATACTTCTGCGGGTAACACAGTGTCGTGTCTGTAGGTTAGACGAAATGGAGTAGACTTGGTCAACTCTTTGGGTGACGTCCGACAAGCCCACAACACCTGACTCAACGCCTTATGCCAGTTCTTTGGCTTTTTTGGAACGTGCTTCTTGATTAAACCAATTATTATCTTGTTAGCTGCTTCGACCTGACCATTCGCCTGAGCATAGTAAGGCATCGAAGTAACCAGCTTGAAACCTATTTCCGCCGCAAACTCTTGCATCTTCTGCCCCACAAACACAGAACCTTGATCTGCCGTGATTGTCTCAGGTATCCCAAACCTATACAAGATATGATTCTGGATGAAATCTATCACGGCCTCTTGATCCACTTTCACCAAAGGCATAACCTCTATCCATTTCGTGAAATAGTCTATTCCTACGAGGATGAATCTTTGCTGCTTCAACAAAGCTGGCCGAATCTCTCCTATTACATCCAAAGCCCATCCTCGAAAAGGCCATGGTTGGACAATCACATGTGATTCGCTGGCTGGGATATGCTGGATGTTCGCGTGCTTCTGGCAATCCTGGCATCCTTTCGCGAAATCTATACAATCCTTAAGCATGCTGGGCCAGTAGAACCCTTGTCGAAACAAAAGCCATTTCATCTTATGGCCGACCTGGTGAGCTCCACAAGCCCCATTATGAACCTCAGAAATTGCCAAATATGCATTAGTGTCTCCTAGACAATTGAGCAATACCCCTTCTGGAGTTTTCTTCAACAACTCGTTTCCTACTAAGACATAACTCATTGCTCTGTACTTAGTCTTTCGATCGGTGCTGCCCAACGGGTTTTCCAGATACTCTATAATTGGCCTTCGCCAGTCTGTTGGTGGCATATCGTTAACGAAAACCTCACAACTTTCTAAACCTTCGACTAAGCTCATCGAGACTTTGGATATCGACCAACTTGATGGTGCGTGTATGTTCGACACCATCTTTTTCCTAGTTTCGACGAAGCCTTTCAACTTACCTTCTGACACTTTATAACCAGAGGCAATTTGTGCCAGCTCGTTAGCTTTCTGGTTTTTCATCCTTGGCACATGCGAGATGTTGACAATTTTGAAATGTTCCAACAAACGCTTCGCCAGCTAAAAGTAACTTAAAAGATGTTCCTTTAAGCATTTATACTCCCTCATGATTTGTTTAATCACCAATTCAGAATCTCCTTTTATCTCAAGCTCTTTGGCTCCCAAGTCTTTGAGTATCTTGAGACCAGTAATTAAGGCTTCGTACTCTGCCTCGTTGTTTGAACACTTGCCATCGACTTTGCATTTAAAGGTAGTTGGGATTCCTTGTGGGGATATTATTAGGATTCCCACACCTGCCCCATTTTTATGGCTCGACCCGTCAAAGTACAATTTCCACGGGGCGACGTCGATGCTATGTATCGACGTTTCGACTACAGCGTGGTCGACAATGAAGTCTGCCACTATTTGACCCTTCATCACCCTCAAAGGGACATATGTCAGGGAGAATTCAGTTAACGCTAGTGCCCATTTCCCAATTCGACTATGCAAAAAAGGGTTGGACAACATATGCTTAATGACATCAAAATGCGATGAAACATGAACATTAACTGGTTTGATATATTGTTTCAATTTCATACATGAGAAGTACAAACAGAGGCATAACTTTTCAATCATAGTGTACCTAGTCTCAGCATCTATCAATATCCTACTAAGGTAATAGATGGGTCTTTCGATGTCACCATCATCCTCTTATGCTAACATACTGCCTATGGTCATATCCGACGCTGCAATGTACAACTTCATGCTTTTATTTATACTAGGTGGTAATAGGATTGGAGGCTTCGTAAGGTATTCTTTGATTGCGTCGAAAGCCTCTTGTTGCTCTTGCCCCCAGCGAAACTCACTTTAATTCTTGGTCTTGAGCAGTGGTGAAAACACTTTTGTCTTGCCACTTAGGTTTGAGATGAACCTCCTCAAGAAATTTATCTTCCCCAACAAAGACTGGAGCTACTTCTTTGTTGTTGGAGGCTTGAGATCCAAGATGGCCTTTGTTTTGTTCTGGTTGATCTCAATGCCTCGCTTGTGGACTACGAATCCCAGGAAATCCCCTGCACGAACACCAAAGGCACATTTTAGTGTATTCGTTTTTAATCCATATTTTCTCATTCGCTCAAATGAGCGTCGGAGGTGGTCGAGATGGCCATCCTCTGATGACGATTTTATGACTATGTCATCAATGTATACATGCATAAAATTCTCAATAAAATCATGGAATATAGCATTCATAGCCCTTTGGTAGGTTGCCCTAGCGTTCTTCAACCCAAAAGGCATCACCACCCATTCATATGTCCCCAAAGCTCCAGGGCATCGAAATGCAGTTTTGGGGACATCTTCTTCGGCTATGAGAATTTGATTGTAACCGGAATAGCCGTCGAGCATGCTCAAATACTCAAACCCCGCGGTTGAGTCGACTAGCATCTCTGCCACGGGCATCGAATATTCGTCTTTAGGAGTAGAGTTGTTCAAATCCCTAAAGTCAATGCACACTCGAAGGGTCCCATTTTTCTTAATAACGGGAACTATGTTTGTTATCCATTCTACATACCTTGCAGTTCTGATGAACTGACTTTTGAGCAATCGTTCAATTTCCTTCTTGATCTTCGACGTCACTTCTGGGGCGAAACGCCGAGGGTGTTGCTTTACTGGCCTTTTACCTGGCTGGATTGGGAGGCGATGCTCAACTACACTCCGACTCAAACTATGCATTTCGCCATAATCCCAGGAAAACAGTCCTTGTATTCTTTCAACACTTTAACCAATTTGGCTTTCATTGTAGGTCCTGCCTTGGCACTCACGTAGGTGGGCCTTTTGGTTGTCCCATCCCCTAAGTCGACTTCCTCAAGCGGGTCCTGGGCTTGCATTCTCTGTAATTCATGATCTGAGCCTCTTTCGAACCCCAAAGGCTCGTCATCATAAATACCATCAAGCCTCTGATTTTCTACAGCCTCCCTTTAGCCTTGTGAGCCATTAGCTTTTTTGTCATGGTCGACCCCCTTAGTTATTTGGAGAGTCTCGTCCTTTTCGAGTGCCGACATTTTTCTGTTTTCAGCCAGATAGGCCGAAATCCGAGTCATGCTTTCTGACTCAGCAGTCATTTTCACCAGTAGTGGGCCACCCCGTTGGTGGCATTTCCATTGGCTCCATACCTTCGTCGACAGCGTCCCAGATGAACCCATAGTCGGGGTCCAGGTTCAGGACACGACCCGTGTCGACGGAGGTGTAAGACCCTGATTCGTCATCACAAGGAGCCACATTTGCTAAGTGCTGGTCAAAAGACTTCTTGGTACCCTTGGCTTCGTCGACTTTGTAGTAGCTTTAATCTGCCTCTATATTTTCGACGATGCCATCCTTCCTCCAAATGATCAATCTCTGGTGCATTGTTGATGGTACTACCCCAATTCCATGGATCCACTCACGTCCCAACAACAGATTGAAGTTTGCTTTCGATTTGATGACCATGAAAAGCGTCAGCCTGTTGGTTGTACCTGCTGCCAAGTCCACTTGGACAACCCCCAGGATGTTACTGGTCTTGCCTTCGTAGTTGGACAAAACCATGTTGTGCTGTCGGAGGTCAGCCTCCGTCTTTCCAATTTTCTTAAACAGACCGTGAGGCATTAGGTTCACAGTCGCTCCACCATCTACAAACACTTAGTTGACAGACACCCCATCAATCTTCGCCTTTATGAATAACGGCTTTAGATGATACATCATCCCAGAGCTAGGACGCTTAAACATAGCCGTTTGTTCTTCGACTACGCCACTATTAATCACATAATAGCATAGCGGCTTGTCATCTGCATTTTCACCAGTGACGAAGTCTTCTTCAGTCTCAGAGATCTCAGACACCACATCATACTCAGCTGGTAGAACCGACACGATACCACAGTTTACCACGAAAACTTCTCCATAGGTGTCATCATTGGTGTCGTCGTACATGTCTTCATCAAAATCTCCTTCAGGTGATGGGTCATACTCTTCGTCGGACTGAGGGGAGTATTTTGGCTCTTCTTCATCTGATTGAGGAGTATACTCTGGCTCTTTCTTGCTCTCCGTCAGCGAAGTACACTTTGAGCTCTGGGTCGGTACCACCTCCTTTTCTCCTGAAGTGTTCACAGTCACTGCCATGGTCTGGTTCGTCGCCACCTTGTTCTTTTCTACCCATCTTCCTCTTGGGTATTGGCGCTTCTGTCCAGATGTTCCGACAGGCTTCACTTTTGACGTCGTAGCCTCTCTTTCAGCCTTCTTACTGCGCTGATAGCGCCTCCACTGGGTCCTAGTCATAGGGTTTTTTCCTTTGTAGTTGGGGGACACCCTATATCCTGCTTGTTCGACCCCTTTATCGGCGACATTCGCCTCTTTTTCCAAATCAAGAGCTTTCCACTTTGGTCTTTTGCTCCCTTTCTGATTCACTGGTGCCATCCATCTTTCCTGTGGGGAGTCTGATGGAGGCACAAAAGTTTTAGGCCTTGCCCCTTGGAATAGCTTTCTGTACTCCTCATTCCGACGAGGAGCCCCACTCCCGTCGAACATAAACCTTGGGACAGGTGGCTTGTTCTCTGGCAGCACTTCTCTCTTGCTTGTCTCATACCTCTCAGCAGCTTTCTCATCGAACACAACATTGCATCTGGGGCATAGTACGGCTTTCGAGCCGCTTATCCTGCACTTTTCCTGAAAATCGTCCAAACTTTCACCAGCCCGGGGGTACACTGCTTCAAGTTTGTCCTCTGCTCTCTTGTCGGAACCTTCAGTAGTTTCGACCATCATGCATTCTACCACTTCAGCCATTGGTGGCTTGTCGAGGCCCTCAGTAGCTTCGACCATCAAACATTCATACATTTCTGAATACAAAGCCTCTTCAACCTTCAGTGGGTCAGTGTCAACCTGCATCTTCGGCTTCTCGCCAAATTGGAATCGACCCTCCTTCAACGCCTTCTGCACCAAATCCCTGAAAAGAACACATTGAGCTGTTTTATGACCAAGGAAATTATGAAACTTACAAAATCCCCTCTTTTTCTTTTGTTCTAGAGGGGGATCTTTCAAACCATATGGGATAATTATTTGACCATCTTTAACCAGTAAATAAAATATTTCATCACATTTGGAAACGTCAAAGGTATAAGTTTTAGCGACGTATTTATCCGTCTTGTTAGGTTCGGTGGGATTTTTCCTGTTCGATGGTTTCAACAGCTTGCATGTATAGGGAGGTCCTGACTTAAGTTCAGCCACGTGGATCTTACTTTCGTCGACGGCTTCTTCATCGTCGGACGAATATTCGTCAGCAGCCACATAAGATACTTTTTCTTTTTTACGATATCTGTTAGACTGGGTCTTTTCAGCTTTCAGTCGTTCGACCTGGCGAACTCGGTCAGCCAGTTGAGCCATATCCCTAAGATACTGCGTGTCCAACTTCTTCCTGATCGAATAGTCCAAGCCGCCAGCAGTCATTTCGACTAATTCGTGTTCAGGGACTCGAGTAAAGCACCGTGCTTTCAGAAGTCTAAACCTATTCAAGTACTGGTCTACTGACTCTGTGGCCTTGCGTTTGACGCTTGCCAACTCTTTCAAACTTATTTTCGACTGTCCCATATAAAATTGTTTATGAAACAGTCTCTCCAATTGTGCCCATGTGTGAATGGACTGAGGGGGCAACGTGGTAAACCATGTGAACGCATTCTTCGTGAGGGAACTTGGGAAATATTTCAATTTCAAGTCCTCACTGTTCGCTATGTCGCCTGCTTCGGTTTGATACCTAGCGACGTGTTCGACCGTGGACTCTTCCGTTTCCCCAGCGAACTTGGTGAACTTAGGCACTTTCCATCCCCTGGGCAATTCTGTTTGTAATACAAAATCAGGTAATGGGGATGTATATGTCGGCCATCGCAGGCTTGGGTTCGCCCCATTACAGACCATGATACATTCGACTACGGCCTCCATGTTATGTTCTCCAGCCAAGGCGTCCTGTCGAACCTGCTGGACAACAAAATCTGGGTCTTGGTTCCAATGGACCATCACAGGAGGCCTTTGAACTCTCCTAGGGATCTCCTCAAACTCACGGGGTTGTTCTATAATTTCGTCGAAGACTTCGTCCTGATGACGAGGCGTCTCTGGTTGAGGTGGTAGGGTCTGTCGACCCTGAGCCCTAGGGGCACCTAAGAAGTCACCGATTCGTGTCATCTGAGTCGCCAGTTGTTGGTAACTCTGGGTTGACTCTTGTATCAGTGGTCTTAATATTGTACCCATCTGTTGGGTCAACATGTGGACCATCTCATGATTACTCTCATCCATATGTTGCCTCATGACCGTGACGGAACTAGAGGTAAAGGTCGGTATGGATTGAGAGACAAGGTTGAATCCTGGGGGTCGAATCATCTGGTTCGACACGTGTCATGTCCCTTGATAAGTCAAAAATACTGGGGACGAACTTTCCCCAAATAAATGGCCGTTAGAATGCAAACTTGACATGAACTCTTGAGGCATTCCATACGATCTAGGTATAGGCATGGTGATACTAGGCATATATTGCCCCGTAGTCCCTGCCATTGTCGATCTCGGGTCGTTTCGACGCGGCGTTGCAATTGGTCTGCTAGGAGAGGTGGACACTGCTGATATGGTACCAGAGCCAACATCAGTTGTCTGTGTGCCCGCCGTAGTTTCCGCCGGAGACGGTTCTTCGTTCGGTCGTGGTGTTACCATCTTACCACTACGCAAAAACATATACTCAATTCACACGGGTCCCACCAGGTGTGCCACTTTGTTCGCTGAAGCGAACAACCACTGGCCTTCCGTCGCAGGTTCGCTTGCGGGATCGACCACACAAATCCCAGAACAAGGGAATTGGAAGCGTATGTTTATGGTGCGTTTTAGTTTCTTGGTTTTTTAGTGAGAGGTGTCACGCTGAGGTGACCTTGGTGACGCGAAGAGTTTTTTAACGATCAACGAGTTTGGCACAAAACAAAGAAATAAAGGAAAGGCTGGGTAAAAACAAGGAAAAAACAATGTCTTAAATTAAATACTGGAAGTAAATTGCATTAAGTATAATTTGGACGCAAGCGTACATTTGTTTGCGGGAGTGAACTCGTTTCTCTCTAAGCTTGGTACTTTGAGTATTTTCCCCTTACAATGTGAAAAATGCGACCCTTGAAAATGAAAAGTAGAACGCCTTATATAGGCTCAAAATGTAACTGTTTGTCAACTCAAACGCTTTCTGAAGCTGACACGTGGCACCCCACTTTCTTTTCAACTTCCCACAATCTTGGAAGTTTCAAAATTTTCCTGCCTAAGCATTTGTTCCTTGCAGTTAAAGTCAGCTTGTCACCTCATTTCCCTCCGACGCCAAGCCTGTAGCCGTTTCTTCGACGTGTCTTTCTGCTGGTGTCGACTCGACACCTTGACGTGCCTCTTTCCGCCGACACACCCTGGAATCTCCGGATCCCACCGTCAGTTGAAATCCAGTGTCAACAGGAACTCCCTACTGAACACATCTCAAGTAATTGCCTCTCCTGTTGCTCCCAACAATTGACGGGTGCTAACCCACCGATCATCAACCTCCTCGGCCAGCATGTGAGTACCTAACCACACCTTCTGTGCTTCAGGATATTCCATAACCCAGAAGATTCTCTCGATTTCCTTGAGCCAAGCCTGCGTTCCATCCAGATCATGTCTTCCCTTGAAGGTAGGCGGTCTGTTCTTCCAAAACTTGTCATTCTCGTTGGCATGTGGCTGGTGCTGCACCGCTTGAGCAACAACCTGCAAAGCAGCAGCAATCGCAGCATCGTTCCTTCCAGCCATTCTAAATCTGTTACACACCAACAATAGAACATAATGGTTAAGAAACCGATAACGGAAACTTGTCACACGACAACGACTCGACAACTTGTCACACAACAATGACTCGACAACCTGGCCAGACGGACCGACCTGCTCTGATACCACTATGTAACACCCTAAATTCCCCCGCATGATTTTATCGAATTAATCAGTGTAAAATAATACAATTTAGAAATAAGGGCAACACTTTCACATACACTTGCTCATAAGTAGACATGTAACATAAATTAAAACATACTTTAATCCAAAAATACTCTTTATTACGCAGCGAAAGTGAATCATTCGAATAAGAAGGCATAACGGTCTCAAGTGACCAATAATTAATTTTGTAAACCGTAAAGAAAACTAAAATTCTTTAATCAAAATAAACCATGCATAAAAGTGTTCCCGACTCCTAATGTTACATATCAGAGCAGACGTCACTAAAGTGAAGCACCTCGTCTTCACCGACAATGACTTCCAACTACTCCTGAGTATCTGCAGGATGCCGTATAAAGCATCACCAAACACAGAAGGGGTGAGATTCTCAAACCAACAAAAGAAGAAGATGATATAAGTATAAAAGCATAAATCAACAAGTTATTCACCCAGATCACAACTATCAACAACAATCACACACCTTAGCACAACCACAAATCATCAATCACAACATAATGCAACACAACTAACAAGAATAATGCAATGAGACACCAACTAGACTCAATGCATGTGGTACCAAATTTCGATCCCTGTTTCATGATCACAATTCCCGTCAGAACGTCTATCTAGTCGCTCACACCCCACTCGGGCACACGACGATCGTGATTGCTCACACCCCACATGGGCACACAATCACCTCAACAACAACAACAACATCGATTCCATTAAAGGAATTCGGATGGACGCTCACACCCCACATGGGCACACGTCATCCCTCAACTCATGCATCATGCTATGTACCTTCAACGACAACATGCAACAACGAAACAAATACATCAACATAGCATATCATCATTACTCGATTCATTAATTCACGACAACACATATACACCTATTCGAGCATGCATATTCATAAAAATCTTCCAAAATACATCATCTAAGAAAATTATCGACGAAGCAACAGGAAACCACGCGAAACCACCAGAAAACAGCAAAGAAACAACAAAAATTGTGCAAGCAGCATTGCTGCTGTAGCGAGCGATTTTTGTCGGTGACGCGACCACCTTATCGATGGTTTTTCTCCTCACCGTAATGAGGAGGAGTGGGGTGCTACTTTCTGATTTCTTATTTATCCCGTGAAGCTGGAAGGGACAGGGAAGCTATCTAAAACTAACCTTGCACGCAGATGTTTAACTGAACAAACACTTTAAAGAGATTGGGGGTTCCGGGGTCAGGTTATACAATGGGGAGTTGTCAATTACCCATCCTATATGTGGTTATCCACAAGATATTAGCTTTAGGTTTCGCTTTATACTTGATGGTGTTTATCCGTTAATGGGTTGAGAAAGTTTCTTGGGAGATATGAGCGAGTGAGTGAGTTTCGTTGAGGCTCGGGTTATTCCCGATGTTTTTGGTAAAGTACTGGACCTAAGTTTTGATTAATGTGTGAAGGTACTGGACCTAGAGTTTTTGTTTAGTATGCTCGCTAAGATTTCGCAATCTTATGCCTACGTATTCCCGTTTTAATGAAACAGGGAAATCAGAACAATCGTAGTTCCTCCTATTCTAAGGGAGGAAAATGATGTTTTGGTGTCCTGTTCAAAGCCCAAGATTGAAGATAAAAGGGTATTTGTGTCTTGTTCAAAGCCCAAGATTGAAGCTAAAAGGTTTGACTGAGAATTTGTCATCTCTAAAGAGGGATTGGACTTCGTCTGAGGAGATGTTTATTTTTGCGTGCCTTGATCGAAGCCCAAGGTTGAAGCTAAGAGGTTGATTGACTCCGCTAAGGGAAGTCCTTATACAAAGCCTAAGAGAAGGCTGGAAGTGATTGACTCAACAAGAGAGTGTTTATGTGTCTTGTACAAAGCCCAAGATTGAGGCTAAAAGAGACTGACTCTTTGGGGATATCATTATACAAAGCCTAAGAGGAGGCTATTGACTTTTCCAGGGAAAAGTGTTTTATCTGTCTTGTACAAAGCCCAAGATTGAGGCTAAAAGGAGATTTTGACTCCGTCGGGGAGGTTTGTATGTGTCTTGTACAAAGCCCAAGATTGAGGCTAAAAGGGAAATTTAACTGACTCAGCTGGGGATATTTTTTATGTGGCTTGTACAAAGCCCAAGATTGAGGCTGAACTGAGTTTGACTCTGCGGGAGAAATCATTCCTCACAGCCTAAACGAAGGCTGGGAGGGAATAGCTCTGCTGGGGAAGATATCTGTCCCTGGTTTAAGAGATGTAGATTTATGTCTTGTATAAAGCTCAAGATTGAGGCTAAAAGGGCTTGACTCAACAAGAGAGTGCTTTTATCTGTCTTGTACGAAGCTCAGGATTGAAGCTAAAAGGGTTGACTCAACAAGAGAGTGCTAAAAGGTGATTGACTCAACAAGAGAGTCTTGAAAAGTTGGTGGACTCAACAAGAGAGTCTGACAAGGTGATTGACTCAACGAGAGAGTCTGAAAAGGTTAGCTCCACTAGGGAGAATCATTTGTACAAAGCCCAAGAGGAGGCTAACTATGCTGAGGAAAGATCATTATACAAAGCCTAAGAGGAGGCTAACTTTCTGCCAGGGGTAATTGAGATTCTGAGGCAGGTCCAAGTCGGGGAATCAACTCTTGCTGAGGATTTACAGAAGAGTTGAGGTACCAGAAGCCTTGAGGTTCTGATAGAGGATATCCTTTTGACCTGGCTGGGGATTGATCGGACGATCAGGGTTCCTCCTACGTTTGTAGGGAACTTGAGAATGTCTTTGAGACTCAAGGGGATTTAGATTGTCCAAGTCTATGGGTGCGGAAGAGTTTTATCTTTTGTATAATGCCCAAGAGGAGGCGGGTGTTCTAAGGGATGAGGGTCAACCCTTAATCAGTCTGTAATTTGACACTGGAAAGACTGCTCTATCAAAGGATGACTAAGTTCTGTCTTATACCTTTAAGAGGTCGTCAGGGTCCTTGTTTTAAGCCCAAGAGAAGGCATGAGAACTTCTAAGAAGCCGAAGAGTCGTTGTACAAAGCCCAAGAGGAGGCGGGGATGCTTTTAGGAAGCCCGTGGGCCCCAAACCAAGAAAAATTCAAGAAATGCTATTCAGCGAGAATAGATCATTTAGTGAAAGTTCCGAGGTTTGAAGAAACTCAAGAGATGCTATTCACCGAGAATATATCAACTCCGGGGAGTAGAATTTCTTTGACAATTTCTAATAGTGACAACCTGAGAAAAGGTTCACGAAGAATACTGCCTTTCTCTTTGTTCCATATTGTTTAAACCCAAGAGAAGGCAAGACTGTATCTGGAAATCCTATGGGGATCTAGTTTTGTCTGTATTTAAAGAGTGACCAATTGGCTTTACCTAGTTCTAGACCTAGTTGCCGGGGAAAACTTTAAATAGCTATACTAGTATATATACAGTTGATATATGACAAGTATTTAAAAGGGTATGAAAGAAGACTTTTCGTGCGCAGCTTCCCACAATACAATTACATATATGAAAGCGAATAAATGAAAGCTGTTAAAACTTACAGGTGAGCAAGCTTCCATGCTGTATTGTTAGTTGTTCAAAGAAATTAAAGAAAGTTTTGATAACAACATTTATATTTGAATCTAAATCAAAAGGGAAGTTGCTTTCGAAAAGATTGTTAGGGCTTATACTCAAGGGGAGGCCCAAGGTTTAACAGTGATCGCACCGTTGTTTTGAAAATGTACAGAGGGACTTATACAATGTGTGAGGCCCAAAATTGTTTTATTTACAAAGGGGTGGGACTTACACTCTATCAAGAGGCCCAAAGAGTGTTTAAAGAAAAGAAATGGGACTTACAACACGAGGGTAGGCCCAGTTAAAAATAGTTTTGAAAACGACGCTCGCGTCGAAATGTCTGAAACTGTATCGGGACTTATACAATACACTGAGGCCCAAAATATTTCATTTAAAGAGAGGTGGGACTTACAATCTATCAAGAGGCCCAAACAATGTTTTGAAAAAGATTGATGAGGGTGAAATCAATCATAACCCTAATTTTGTTAAAAATGGAATTAATTTTAATAAAAATTAATATAATCATTGAAAACATGTGAGAAATGAGTTGTGATTTTGGTTCAATGTTTCAAAAATCATGTTTTTATCCACAAAATGATTGAAAACCAATTAAGTTTGAAAAATCAAGAGAAAGAAATTTTTTAAAATGTTAAAAAACAAATAAATATCAAATATATGAAATAAATAATATTTTTGGAAATTTTTTGTAAAATAAAATATTTTAACATTTTTGTGATTTTTGAAAAAAAGAATCAACTCAAAATTATTAAAATTCAGAGAGAAATTAATTTTTGAATCAATTAAATAAAATAATAAAAATTCAAAAATTCAAAAGTTTGAAAAAGGGCGCCAAGAACACCTTACTCTTGCCCGCGCGCCCTGTTTTCATCTGATTTGTATTTTCTCATCAATCTCACCGAATACTTGATGAAATCACACAATCCACATATCAATCTGCTCGTTTTTAACTCACGATCATGTCTATGGTCTTTAATTTCATTTATTTTAAGTATGGAATGAGAAATCAAAGAGAAACCTTAAGAACCCTAATTTCTGCATGAAGGTTGAGATATTCCATACACGATTCATACAAAGCAAGCAATTGAGGGGAAACACTCCATACATGATTATGAACATATGGCAAAATTATTGTGCGAGGAAATATGCATGAATCATGAGATGATCAAGTTTAGGCTTACTTGTATGTCGTGGCAGCAAGAGCAACTTGATTTTTGAGTTGAAGGTGTTACAGATGAGTTGTGGTGATCTGAACAGCTTCCCTAGGTGCTATGGAGTGTGTCTGAATGCTTGGAGTGGATTGAATTGAGCTGGAACTTGATTTGGCACCTCAACTGCAAATCTGTCAAAGGCTTGTGCAGATGGCTAGTGATTTTGAGAATCTGATGTTCCAGATGTGATTTTATGTTATGGATCACTTTTATATGTTATATGCGAGGTGTGTGAACCATTGGTTGGGTTAGAATTGCTCTCAAACTCAAAACCCGATGATGACTTGAGTTAGAAGGCAAATTTGGAGTGAAAGAGGTGATTTTGAGGAAAGCATCAGTTTGGGTGCTTTGGTGTACTCAAACTGATCACAAATGAGCTCTATTTATAGTAGAGCAAGTTTGTTTTGCAAGCAATAGTGAATGGCAACTGGTACAGGTCTGTGGCCAATTGTGATCAAATGGAATCTCAAGTCTCCTCTTGCCATTGACTTGAGATTAGAGCACAAGCTTTGTAGCTTTGGTTCAGAGATAAACTTAGACTGAATTCAGTTGGAATAGGCTCAGTTCATGCCACCTTGGTGCATCCATTGAATACTTGAAAACAAAATTGGAGTCTTGGCATCTTTGTAGCCTTTTTAGGTTTGGCATGGCAATTGTAGATTCTTGGATTTTGGAGTCTTGGGGATCAGATCATTCCCTTCTTGTTTTATCCTCAGATGTGTCCAAATTAATGACAAGGCTTGGATTGATCAGATTTGGACAAATCGAGCCAATGTGCACAAATCTGCCTTGTAAAACTCAATTCAGGATGCCATGTTCCAAGGGTTGTATCTCCTTGCTCAAATGGAATTTGGAGATAATCTGGTACTTGTTGGAAAGCCCTCATGGCATACTTTAACTTTGATGTCCACCCCTAGACCTGGTTTGACTTGGATCAAGGTGAAAAATGTCCCTGCATTTGGGAAAAAGTAAGGCAGATTTTGACTTAGTGAAAATTTCACTAAGTGTTGGAAAAATGTCATTTTCATGTTTTCAGCCATTTTGATCACTCTATAACTTAAAATCCATGAGGAATTGGAATGAGCTGTAGTTGAAACTTTTGTAGAGTGTAATGAGAGCTACAAATCCAGCTTTGGACCATCCAAAATGGTTGCTTGGATCTCAAGTTATGGTCCTTGGAAGTTGGTACCCTAGCCACTTTGTTCCATAACTTAGAAAAATTCTAAGTTTTTTATGGTTACCCCTTTTACAAGTTAACTCATTTTCTTTGATTTTTCTTGATGAATGATGATTCAAATCACACATTAACATTTTTTTAGGGTCAAGGAACCATAATTGTGAAAAATTCCAAAAGTCAAACTTGATTTTGTGCACAGTTGACTTTTTATCAGATGAAATCCAAACTGTGCGATCTTTTGTGAAATCAAGTCCTTGACCTAAATCAAACCTAATGGATATATTCCATAGGTGTTGTAGGGTGTATTGAATCATGTCCCAAGGTTTAGGAGCATGTCTGGGTCAAAAGTCAAAGGTACAGTTGACTTTCCCCTCGAAACCCTAATTGTGGTCCTGATGAAATTGAAACTTGTGGATCAAGCTTCTTGGATCAATCCATTGTTAAAAATGGATAAATGTAGTGTATTGGAGACCCTTAAATCATTTCTTGAGGTCTTGGCTCATGTTTTGTCCCAAAAGTCAACTTAGGGGTGAATTAGGTCAAGAAACCCTAATTCCTGATTTTTTTGATGAATGCTTCCCCTGAGGTTGAATTGACTTGATGATTGGGTCCATGAGGTCCCTTGGAGTATCTTAAGTTATGCTTTGAGGCTTGACACTGGCGACTAAAAACCCTAATTTGGTGACACTGGCAATCTTGAGGCTTGACCCACTTGGAATGTTGCAACTTTGTGCTTGATTCTTGATGTGGGAGTCCTCTTGATCCTTTATAGGTGTTTGAGAGGTTTAGACAAGTTGAAGATCATGTCATTTCTTGATTGATCCTTTGTCCAAGTGCTCTGAGAGGGCTTGCAACCCTAATTCTTGGTAATAGTGAAAGCTCAAACATCTCTGAGGATGTTGATGAGGCATGATGGTTTATCCATATTGTGGTAATGATTTGCACAATGATGGGAAATCTTAGTGGTCAAAATTTGGGGTATGACAGCTGCGCCTCATCACACCTCCCGGCACAGCAGGGGCGTTGCTGCACCTCTTGCACAACCCGACGGCACACAGGCATAACTCCCCCCTTCAATTTCAATACTTCCAGTAGCGTTCCATGCAATGCCTCCTGGTCACCGCCCGAAACAGCATTGATGCGCCTCTCGCACCGCCCGGCGACACACGGGCGTAGCTTCCACTCCTAAACTCTAATACTTCCAATAGCGTTCCAGGCTGTGCCTCCTGAGCACCGCCCGACACTACGATCTTTCCGCCCGACGGTATGTGCGTGTAGCAGAGTTCCTGCACTCCAACTTCCTGCTACACTAGACCAATTTTCTCCCCAAAACATTCCTCTTAGTGCACGAAAATCATACCAGCTCTCAGCAACATTTAGCAATAACAACATACACTATTTTATAGACAATATCATGAACCAAATCTAACATTCTAACTCATTAGAACCTGCCAACAAACCTCCAATATTCACATGAATTCAACCTAATGATTTATACCCGAATACAAACATCATCCAACCCTTGAGAGATTAAAGAATTCCCACCCTTACCTTGTATTGATGAGCTTTCTTTCTTCTCTAATGGAGTTCTCCCTTCTCTTCCTTGCCCTAGCCTCTTTCACCTCTTCTCTCAATTTCACGTAGAATCCAAAAACTGACTTCTCTATTCCCTAACTCCTTTCATAAACCCCCAATTATGGTTTTCCTTATTTGCCCTTACTCAACCTCGTACAATTACCGTCATGCCCTTCTACTCTCTACACACCTAATTATTTTATTTATTTTATCTTATTATATCATTATTGTATTATCATTATTATTAAATCCCACTAGTGAAATAATAATAACAATAATTCCCACTAATAAATATAATCCCGCATAATATCCATTTTATACTATGCTTCAACAAATACCAACTAATTAGTCTAATTAGTTTTACTCTCCCAAGGACTCATTCCTAAGGCCACTACCTATTAATACGGGTACTTAAAACACAACGAAAACACATCAAGTCACAACATCACCTACACCGACTCATAGTTATCTTGCAAATAATAAACAAATAAGAACGGGGCGTTACACCATGGGTGAAGCCTTCAGTAGCCTCAACCATCACTGCTTCGTTGGCATAGTCCTCAGATACTTCCACCATATTGATCATGGATGGCTCAGAATAGTGCGCATCTGCCACTTGGAGAGGATCCGAATCAATCCTCATTTGAGATTTTGATTTGTCTCCGAATTTGAGCCTTCCTTCTTTGATAGCATTCTGCACAAGATCCCTGAAAAGAAAACATTGCAAAGTTTTATGGCCCAAAAAATTATGATATTTACAAAAACCTCTAGTTTTCCTTTGTTCTAAAGGAGGTGTTTTAGTGCCAGGAGGCACTAACATCTGGCCATCTTTAACTAATAAATCAAAAATCTCGTCACACTTGGTGACGTTGAAGGTGTAAGCCTTTTTAGGGAACCTATCACTCTTTTTTGGTTCGACTGGATTTTTTCCATTCGAAGGCATTAGGACTTTACAAGATTAAGGTGGTCCTTGCTTCAGTTCAGCAAGATCAATTTCACTTTTGTCGAATTTTAAAGGATCACTATTCGTTTCTTGATCATCTTTATCAAATTTGACGTAGGCTACCCTTTCCTTTTTGTTATTTTTATTTTCCCTGGCTTTTTCAGCCTTCAGGCGTTCTACCTGTCGAACTCTATCAGCCAATTGGGCCATGTCCCTTAGATATTGTGTATCCAGTTTCTTCTTAATGGAATAGTCAAGGCCACCAGCGGCCATTTTGACCAACTTATGCTCAGACACTTGTGTAAAACATCTAGCCATAAGCAAACAAAATCTATTCAAGTAATCATCTATTGGCTCAGTGAATTTTCGTTTAATACTGGCCGATTCCTTCAAACTGATCTTCGACTGTCCCATGTAGAACTGCTCATGGAACAATCTTTCCAGTTGAGTCCAATTATGAATTGAATTTGTTGGTAATGTGGTGAACCATGTAAATGCATTTTTCATTTGGGAACTTGGGAAATATTTCATTATTAGGTTCTAATTATTGGCAATTTCCCCTGCCTCTATTAGGTATCTAGCCACGTGTTCGACATTGGACTCACTAGTGTCCCCAGAAAATTTAGTAAACTTGGGGACTTTGCACCTAGAGGGTAATTCTGATTCCAGGATGTACTCATACAATGATGATGTGTAATTTGGCCTATGAAGGCCTATATTTACCCCATTCCGTGCCATAATTCGTTCAACCATGGTTGCTAAGTTATTGTTCGCTGCCATATCATCACGTCGAACCTGATTTATGACTTCGTCGGCATTCTGGTTCCTATTCACCATCACTATCCTTGGTTCCCTTTCCCTTGGAATTTGTTGTTTAAGCCTAGGAGGTTTGACTCCTACTCCCTGATTTACCCCTTGATTTTCTATCATCCACTGCCTTTGAGGCTATCGAAGGGGTTGTGGGACACCAATGAAATCAACAATGCGCGTCATTTGCACTGCCAACTGTTGGTTTGTTTGGGTAGTGTTCTGGATCAAAGGGTTAAATATCACGCCCATTTATTGGGCAAGCATTTGGACCATTTCGTGGTTGCTTTAGACCATTTATTGCATTATCACCGCTGCAGAATTATTGGTGAGATTAGCATTTGGGTAGGAAATCCCATCCCTAAGGGTTGGCTAATTCGACCCACATTGTTAATACCTGAACCAGATCCTTGTAGTGGCGAAGTGGCGTTCACCACTAGGTCTGCGAACGTTGATGTTGTATTATGCAAACTTGCCATCATTGAAGTTGACATGCCATAAGGCTATTCACGAGTAGTTAGAGGCATTGAAAATCCTGGTACATAAGGCCTGAATAAACTTCTCCCTACTGGAGGGGGGTTACTGGTGGACCCTTTGTCCCTACATAAGACAAAATGGGTCCACTTTGGGCAATCAACTGCATAGGCATCATACTTGTCGTGGATGGTACAAGTTCAGATACAGACGGTGCAACCGTAGTTCCCCCTATCAAATATGAAGGGGGTGGTTCTCCATTGTTATTTTGTGGATTTTGATTATTTGGTGGATTTTGATTCACTATCCTCCTTACGTATCTTCTCCTTGGTCTTTCTTCGTTTTTTGTGGCTATTTTACCACTCCTTAGTCTCATGCAACGAATTTAGAGAGATAGTAAAATGAAGAGCTTATACAAAAATTTTCAAAATGAAAAAATGTTTTAACAATAGCACTCTCTCACTGGGGATGCCAATTTATTTACCGTGAAAATTGGTAAACAACCTCTAGTCTCCAAAAATGGTTTACTTTACAAGATCAACCAGTGAATCCTAGGACATGTGCTTTTGTTAAAACTATATTTGAAAGTCTATGAACATGTCGACAATAACCATGATTGAAGAATGTTGTTTAAAGTTTAAGAGTAAATTGCAGAATTTGTAAAGGAATTGCAATAAAGAACTTCAAAGTAAATTGCAATGAAAAAGAAATTATTAAACCGTAAATAACTTCAATTGAAATGAAAATATGGTGATTCACACGTACATTCTCAACGAACTCTTTTCTCAATACACTTAGATACTTTGAGTGATTTGTGAGTATTTGTACAATAATTGTACACACAAAATCCTATACACTAAGACTCCTATTTATACTACGTCGAAAATAACCGCTATCAACAGTATTTTCTCCAGAAAATGACACGTTTAGCTTGCATGCCTTCAATTCACCATAGCTTTACACGCGTCACCTTTGAGAAATGGATAAGGACAAAAGACAGTTATCATCCTTATTCAAAATTCAAAACCTTCGTCGAACGCAACCTTAATATTGCTTCCGTCGAAATTGCAGTCTAAGCTCAGAAATATTTCTAAGTCTTATCCCAACGTATCCTTCTTACAATAGGATCTCTTCAACTAAGATCTTCAATAATGCTCCTGTCGAATTTCAAGACATCTTAAAAACATTTCTTTTGCTTATCATACTCAATCAAACCTTAGCATCGAAACTTCCAGCTAACATTATTATAAATTATGTGGAATGCTTATTTTGCCAATTCTCACTAAACATATAACCTTCCAATCTGCACTAGAACATTAAAATATGATAAATTAAGTTACATTAGAAGAATAATTACACGTTCAATGCTTGACAAGGATTCTTCAACTCCTTATCCATATTTTTTTCTTTGACAGTAAGGACTTGGTTTAATGATCCTAGTTCTTCAACAACGGCTGCCTTCAGCTCTAATTCGTTTTACAAAATATTATTTAATTTGTAAACAAAATTAGAGGTGGAGAGAGGGGTGGTTGAAGATCTAGGATCACTAAATCAAGTTCTAACAGTCAAGGAACAAAATGCAGTTAACAGTGTGAAGAATTCTTGTCAAGAATTAAACGTGTACTTAATTTATAATACAATTTATCTATCATATCATAATTTTCTTATGCAGTTTGGGAAGTTATATTTTTGGTAAGGGATTGGAAAAACACTCAAACCAGATAATATATAATAAAATCATATTTTAAACAGACATTAACAACAACATTCATCAAAATTATTTATCACCAACAAACACGATACAACAAACATATCAAGGCATAAAATGCTTCTGAAACATACCATACATGTCAAGTCCCATAATGGCGTGTCAACAATGAAATAAGGATGGAGAAAAATTTAGACCAGAAAACTTGTGTATATTTTGAATGGATGTCATTCTGGATCTTTGACACAAGTTTGACATGCTAAATTTATATTCGTCGTCTTTATTACAATAAGCATCCATACCTACAAGAGGAAAAAAGAAAAAAGTTCAAACATCATGAAACAAGATATTGAAATAGATTTTGAAGAAAAAAACTACAGAGAAAACGAACCTGTAAATACCCATTGACTAAGACTTGTTGTTATGGTTTCGTTTTGTGTTATTCATGTGAGAGAGACGGGTGACAGAGTTGTTAGGGTTTCACTTTGAGAGACGAGTGAAAGAGTTGTTAGGGTTTTATTTTGAGAGAGACGACTATTATATACTGAAGCGTTAGATAATTTCACTTATATATAATAGCCGTCTCTCTCACGGTTGGAAATAAAAACCGTGGTGATATACACGGTCAATAATATTTTTTATCATGAGAAATGGCTAATTGTTGGTGATGGGATTCGAACCATTTCACTCCGTGTACTTTTCACTATGGTTGTTACTTCTGACCGTTGTGACATGTCATCTAGTAAATAAAAAAAAATATGCGCCCAGGATAAATATATTACCACGGTTAACACTATGTCTGTCGTAATATTGATGTTACAAAAGGCTTGTTTTGTAGTAGTGAAAAGAAGATGTTGTCAACAAAGTATGAGTTTGAAAACTTCACCGGTGTGAATGATTTTGGTTTGTGGCGCTTGAAGATGCAAGCCCTCCTTGTTCAACAGGGTTTGTTAGAAATGTTGATAGGATCAAAGAAGATGGATGTTGCCCTAATGGAGAAGGAGAAGACGACGATGATCGAGAAAGCCCATAACGCCATTGTATTGAGCCTTGGTGATATGGTTCTCTGGAAGGTTTCGAAGGAAAAAACTACAGCTGGTGCGTGGAAGAAACTTGAAGGTTTGTACATGAAAAAATCATTAGTAAACCGCCTCTACCTGAAGCAAGCTTTGTATTCATTCAAGATAAGTGAAGACAAAGTCTTGGATGAGCAGTTGGATATGTTCAACAAGATGATTCTTGATCTTGAAAATATCGAGGTCAAGATTGATGATGAAGATTAAGCATCGCTGCCATTGTGTGCTTTACCGAAGTCTCATGTTTACTTCAAAGAAACTCTGTTGTATGGAAGAGATTCATTGACCTCTGTAGAAGTTCAATCTGCCTTGTACTCTAAGGACTTGAACGAACGAAAGGAGCACAAGCCATTCTCTGTTGGTGAAGGTTTGTCCATTAAGGGAAAATTCTTGAAGAAAGATGGTAGGTTTGAGAAAAAGAATGGTAAAGTTCTACAGAATTCTTATTGTGGTAATACTTATGCAATTATGTGTTATCATTGTAAGAAGTATGGTCATACTAGAAATGTGTGCCCTGATCGACCGAATAATCATGGTGGAGAGGATAATGGTAATGCATCCATTTTACAAGATGGTTATGAATCATCTAATGTCCCAGTGGTTTTAAGCAGTGACTCTCGCAAGGAGTGGATTGTGGATTCAGGTTGCACTTGGCACATGACTCCAAACAAAGACGTGTTTAAGGAATTGTGGGATCAAATTGGTGGTTCAGTGTTGTTGGGAAACAACAAAGCCGACAAAATTGCAGGTATTGGATCTGTTAGATTCAATCTCCATAATGAGTTAATAAAGCTATTGACCGATGTCAGGTATGTACCTGATCTTAAGAGGAATTTGTTTTCTCTTGGTGAATTCGACAAGAAAGGATATGCCTTCAAAGGAGAACAAAGTATTATAAGGGTAATGAAGGGGTCGAAGAAAGTCTTGAGAGGCGTAAATAAACAACACTTGTATACCCTTGAGGATGTGGTTGTAAGTGGTTCACTAGATATGGCATCCACAAAACCTGTGTCGGAGACTGAGTCATGGCACAAGATACTTGGCCATGTCAGCGAAAAAGGTCTGGTCGAATTGTTGAAACAAAATCTGCTATGTGGTGACAAGGTCGAAAAATTGGAGTTTTGTGAGCCTTGTGTATTTAGTAAATCATGTAGGGTGAAGTTTAACAAAGGTATACAAAGAACACATGGATCCCTTGGTTATATTCATGTTGATCTTTGGGGCCCTACAAGAAATCTTTCACACTCAGGTGCAAAGTATTTCCTATCCATAGTTGATGATTATTCCAGAAAGTTATAGGTATTCATCTAGAAGACTAAGGATGAAACTTTTTAAAATTTCAAAAGTTGGAAGACTCTGATTGAAAACCAAACTGGCAGGAAGGTCAAGAGGTTGAAGACCGACATGGTCTTGAATTTTTCAATGAGGCTCTGACAGCTATTGTGTTGCGTATGATATTACAAGGCACAAAACTACTGTAGGTACTCCCCAACAAAATGGTTTGGATGAAAGGTTTAATCAAACCATTCTGGAAAGGGTGAGGTGCATGTTGGTAAGTGCAGGATTAAAGAAGGTGTTTTGGACAAAAGATGTTGTGATTGAAGTATACCTGATAAATAGGTTTTTCCCGGATGCCTTGGGAATGAAGACACTTGAAGAAGTCTGGTTGTGGCATCCACCTAATCTTGTCAGACTTAAAGTATTTGGTTGTTTAGCCTATGCTCACATTAGGCAAGACAAGGTCGAACCTAAAGCTCTGAGATGTATGTTTTTTGGATACTCTGGAGGAGTCAAAGCTTATAGGATGTGGTGCCTAGATCCAGGTCATAGGAGGTGTATCACAAGTCGAGATGTAGTTTTCAATGAAGCGGAAATAGTATTCAAAAAAATTGATGATATTGGTTGAAGTACCAAGATATCTGGAGAAAAGCTGGAACAGGAAGAAATTCCTATTGAGGTGGAGCATAGTGATGCTGAAGTGCATAACCCAGATGAAGTCGAAGAAGAAGTATAAGGTGTTGATGAAGATGAGGAGACTGATAATGACTACCTGTTGGCAAGAGACAGGTCGAGAAGAATCATCAAGCCATCTCAGAGACCTGGTTATGCCGATCTCATAGCTTATGCCTTAATCTCTGCAAGTGATGTTCTGGATGAAGAACCTAGAGACTATAAGGAAGTTATGAGGAGTCGAGACAAGAATGAATGGCTGAAAACCATGGATGATTAGATGAAATCTCTTCATGATAATAATACTTAAGAGCTGATTAAGAAACCTACAGGGGCCAAGTTAGTTAGTTTTAAGTGGGTTTTCAAGGTTAAGGAAGAAATCGAATGAGTGATGTCGAAGCGTTTTAAGGCAAGGTTGGTTGCTAGGGGGTTCACTCAGAAAGAGGGTGTCAACTTCAATGATGTGTTCTCACCTATTGTAAAGCACATATCCATTAGAATATTATTAGCTATGGTGACTAAGTTCGACCTAGAACTTGAACAGATGGATGTAAAGACGGCCTTCCTGTATGGTGATCTAGATGAAACCATCTTGATAAGGCAACCTGAAGGGTATGCAGAAAAGGGAAAATGAAGATTATGTATGCAAGTTGAATAGGTCGTTATATGGCCTGAAACAATCTCTTAGATAATGGAATAGGAGATTCGACAAGTTCATGACACACATAGATTTCACTAGGAGCCAGTTCGACCACTGCGTTTACTTCATATTTTAACTTGGAAATTCACTTGTTATTTTGTTGCTTTTTGTGGATGACATCCTCATAGCAAACAACAGTGTCGAAGATGTTATGAAGGTGAAGGCTGAAATCGACAAGGAGTTCGACATGAAGGATATGGGAGCTGCCTCTAGAATTCTTGGGATTGACATCTGGAGAGATGGAAAGCAGTTAAGATTATGCATACCTAAAGAAGATTCTTGACAAGTTTGGTATGTCGAATTCAAATTTTGTTCTAACACCGACTAATCCTCAGTACAAGTTAAGTACGACTCAAAGTCCTAGTGATGAAGTGGAAAGAGTCTTTATGAATATCATTACATATGCTAGTATAGTAGGTTCTTTGATATATGCTATGGTGTGTACGAGGTCAGACATAGCGTACAAATTGAGCCTTGTAAGTAAGTATATGGCCAATCCTGGAAAGACGCACTGACAAACATTAAAGTGGATTATAAGTTACATAAATGGGTCTCTGAGCAGAGTACTTATTTATGGTGGATCCTGTGGTGATGAAAAGAAAGTCGAAATCGAAGGATTTATCGAATCTGATTATGCAGGATGTATGGATTCTAGAAAATCTATTTCTGGATATGTGTTCACTATGTTTGGCATAACAATCAGTTGAAAAACAACACTTCAAAAGATTTTTGCCTTATCAACCACTAAAGTGGAGTACATTGCCCTCACTGAAGTTGTGAAAGAAGTATTGTGCCTTGAAGGTTTTGCTAAGGAGCTAAAACTTCAATGTTGAGTTATCACTGTTAAATGTGATAGTCAAAGTGCAATACATATGACGAAGAATTCAGCCTATCATGAGCGAACCAAACAAATTGATGTGAGACTGCACTTTGTCAGAGAGATAATCGACTATGGAGAAGTCCAAATGCTGAAGGTTTCGACTGATGACAATACTGCTGATATGATCACAGACATTGCCAAGTAGAAAGTTTTTCCACTGTATGCACTTAATAAAGCTGCATGATAAAAGCTAGTTTGTTCCCTTGTTAGTGCATATTTTGTTCCAAGGTGGAGATTTGTGATATTTTGGATCGAACTCTAGTCTCGACAGGGATAACTTCATGGTTCGACAGGAGTTGTGCATATTGTGGTCGAAGTCTGTTCAAGCATGTTGTCGAAATATGTTTTGTTTAAAGCATGTCGAATTGGGCCTTTATTGTAAACCAAATTGTTAAGCTAACTTGTAGCCTAAGTTAGTTTAATAGTCTATAAAATAGACTAGTTCTATCAAGTTGTTGAGATAGATTAATTGTTGTTATTCACTTATAATCTTTGAACCCTTATTGAGCAAGTGAATATTAAATCAGTTCTAACCAATTCTTATTCTTCTTCCTTCTTCTCTCTCTTTAGTAAAACTTAATATGATTTCTTATGTTTGTTCAAAAAATTTAATATTTTTCTCATATTTTAGTTTGTACTTGCCGACATAATTCAACATCTTTCCTAATGTAAATCAAACAATGTATTTAGCAATTTTGTATTCATACAACATGCAGCAGATATCCAAACCTTTTCCACACACATTTTTACAAAACCATATCAAGCAAACTTGCATATTCATATAATTCTACAAATGCAGCAAAGATAACGCCTTTCTATATGTGTTTAATTTTCAAATACACATATCCCAATGTCACAATCTAAGCTTGTACTTAAAAATGACATGTCTGAGCTTGTCTCATATCTATGATCTTCTTGACTCAACTGAGAAGCTACAAACTTGTCAAGATCTCTCCAATCAGTAACTTTCTCAGTTTTGCTGATGCTGGATAACAATCCAATTTGAACATCATTATTGTTAACATTAATTTCTGATTCTATTGACATTGAAGTCTGTCTATTTGCTAATGGCAAAGAGAGACTTTCTAACTGAGGAAGAGGTACCAGTTGTTGTGAATGCATGAAGATTAAGTTATCTTCTTCTATATCTTGCTTGTACATGAAATTTTGAGATGAAATTCTCTGAGGTTGCCTTGAGATGATGCCACTTGTTTGTTCCATATCATATAAGTTGGTTGGTTCCCATCTTTCATTAGTCTTTGTTTGGACATTGGTTTTCTTCTTGAATGCTTTGCACACAACCCAACCTTCCTCCTGCAAAGCCACACTTAATTTAATTAAGTTTGAAAGGTAATTATAATGATGTTTTGTGAAATGGTCAAAGAAAGAAGAGACTTGAATTTAGAGACTACACAAGGTAGAGTCATATTTGACTTGAATATGTCATTCATCAACAATTCATGATGTTTTGAATGTGAAAAGGTGAAAGTTCTTGTTCATCTTTTTATGCGTGTGTTCACTTTTAACTTTTGTGAAAATTCAGTCTTTTTTTGTACCTAGTGTAAGTCAATCATTTACTTAAGTCAAACAAACTAAAAGCAATCGGCTAATAAAGTGATCATCTAATATAATAATAAACGGTCTCTTACCGTGAAAATGACCACGACAAAACGGTATTAAAAGGTGTCGATATCGATGTAATTTTTTACCAAGTACAGAATAAATTGTGTTAATTCATATCACGACAACCGCAACTAGTATTGCAACATCTATCCCGATTGAAATTGCGAAAATCTTTATGCGACTGCTGACCGATATTTAAAACCTTGATAATGATATTAGAATGAAATAACAAGTTTCTTACTTGTTCTTTGAGAAAAAAAGTTTGTGCTCTCTATATAGTATCGTATTATTAAGTTACTATAAAACTACTTTAGAGGAGTTATCATGAGCTTAATTATACTAAACTATAACATGAGAAAATGACATATAGTGAGAAAGAATTACTATTGGAAGTTGAAACCCTTTAACACTAATTAACATAAAGCAACAAAGCTCATTAAAAGTCACTAATCAAGTTTAAACTTTAACTAACTCCTCAAACTCAACACAAAAATATATGGTATGTATATATAAACTATATAATATATTGTTTACTATATAGAAATATGTCTAAGAATTAAGATAATTAAACTTGCCTGTGGAGGTGCATTTTCTACAGTTTCAAGCCTATACTCATGCATGATCCAATCAGTTTTCTGTCCATTAGGAGCTCTTCCTTTGTAGAAAACAAGTGTCTTCCTCATTCCAATAAGCTTTGTTCCTTCATACACTGACTTATCTCTTCCTGTTGCTTTCCAGAACCCCGCCATTGTAGCTCGGTTCGTCCTCGTCCCCGTCGGATATTTCTTATCTTTGTGACTAAAAAAATACCATTCATGCTGCTCCTCATTCCCAATTCTGCACATATCTGTATTCAAAGATCTAAAACCTTTCAATATATACTTTTTAACATGGACAAAAAACACTTAACCCTAATAAAACCCTAATCAAGAATTTTGATGAACTGGTATAATCTTGTGCATTACTATGATATATACAAGGTTTTAGAAAATTTGAACACTATATATATGGTGTGTAAAATTTACTAAATTATATATATACCTTGGAGATCCCATGGTTCGATACGATATAGATCGATTTCTTTGATAACATCAAGATCAATCTTGTGAGAAGCAACTTTCTTTCTAAGATAATAACCAACAAGCTCTCCGTCGGTCGGATGAAACCGAAATCCAGGCGGGACACAAGAATCCATCATATAAATTACAGGTACTATTGTTGCATCAAATTCACCAGCACCACACCATTAATACACTTTCATCATCATGTAGAAATTATAATAGTGTGAAGAGTGTGAAAATGTATGTAGATATAGGTGAGAGATGAAGAAGATAAAGAGAGTGTGAAGAGAAGCTAAGAGATAATTAATATTCAAGTGAAGCAAAAAGCTAAAAAGGCAAAAACTCCAACAAAAAAGAAATCATAATAAAAGCATAGTGAAAAAGGTGGCAAAGTGTAATGAGAGATATTTAAAAATGGAAGAAAAAAATATCAGCGCGTGTGAATAAACAAAAAGGAATTATTTGAGAAACAATGATTTTCTTCTATGGGTTGGGTTATTAAAAGATAGGTAGAGAGAACAAAATTATGAGTTTGGTTTTTTTTTTTTTTTTTGGGTGAAAAACATGAGGGAAATGGAGGTTATAGATTTGTAGTGTTTGTGAAGGTTCTAAGATGAAAACGGACAGGTAGAGTCTTGTTTTAATGATGTTGTCTTGTGTTGGTGAATGGAAGGAATGATTCATCTAGAACGGGGTTACCTAAACCACGTTATTGTTAATAATTATGCATTTTCATAAACAATCATAAATATTACATTAGTTAATTAAAATTTGTTAAGAAATGCTCGGTTAAAATTAGAGTGGGATAGTTCACATGAGACCGTCAAGTCCAAAAATTTTTAAGGTTTAAGTTTTAAAAATAGAGTCCATACTTTTTAGAGTTTTTTTAGTTTAATCGTAAAAATTTCGCTATTCAGTAGAGCTAGTCTATATGAGCCGTGAATAATCCATTAGACTCATATTCTTATGAATTATAAAAAATTATATTAATACTTATATTTTCTTATTTCAAAATAATACATTGATTTTTCTTACCTCATTAAATTATGTATCTATTCTATTCAATATATCTCTTTTAAATATTTTATATTAATGTAATCAACACTCTTTTCTCGTATTCTATTATTTTCTCATATGTTAAATATTTAAGTTATATTTTATACAATTTAGATATGTATTATATTTAAAAACCCGCAAAAAAGGGTGATCCACTAATAGTGTAAAAATTTTTATACATTCAACCAATGACGACCATGCATCCCGTCAAGTTATACTGAAAATTTTAAACTAATTATATGACATAGCAGAATAATATATTTCTTTTGGATTACAGTGTAAAACAATTAAACTCTATATTATTTATAAAAGATAATATAGTAATTTTTTATTAGATTTAAAATAAGATAAATTTTAATTTTATTTATAATAAATATTATGATATTTTAATTTTATTTTTATTTAAACAAAACTATTTAGATCGGGTAGCCCGAAGTCCATCTAGAACCGAACTCAGATAGTAATTTTTAAGTTCATATTAAAAATGAGTTTTTTGGTCTAACTCTAAAAAGTCTGAATCCATCCAAACTGGCTAATTTAAAATTGAGTAGTCCATTTTGACAATTCTAATTAAAATATTATATATATATATATATATATATATATATATATATATATATATATATATATATATATATATATATATATATATATATATATAAAATCATGTAAAAAAACACAGATTTCATCTTTGTCATTTGAATATTCTTTCATTTTGCCCCCTTAATGCACACAGTCAGCAGAATTTTTTTTAATTTTTTTTAATTTGACATGTCAGCTTAGTTGGATTTTTATGTTTAAATTCTTTTTATTTTTATTACACACGTGACTTTTTAATTATTATTTTATTGTTTAGATGTTGAAATGTTAAAATAGGAAAACTTAAAAATTTGTCTTCAACAAGTATTAAACCCATGTCCTCATGGATGAGGATGGGCGCCATTTTCCAATATGTTAGAATGTCTTAGTTGTTTATTTGTTTGCTTTAAATGTATACTATGTTACAACATTTTGGTCCTTTAATAATTTAGTTTATTTTTTAAATATTAAATGTTAATATGACATTAATGTTTAGTAAATATAATATTTGGTAAATATTAAACACTAATATAAATTTAATTGGTATGCACTGACAGTGTAAAAATATTTTACACTGTCAACCAATCACCCTCATGCATCCCGCCACATCAGACTGTAAAATTTAAATTAATTGTATGACATGGCAGATTAATATATTCCTATTGGTTGACAGTGTAAAATTATTTTACAATGTCAGTGCATACCAATTAAACTCATATTTATTATACAAACGTTAATATAAATTAAATTTAAATATTTATTATAAATATTTAAATAGTTAATAATTTATTATATTTATTTTTAATAAATAAATTATTATAAATATTTAATTAGTTTAGTGTTTAAATATTAAATGTAAATATAAACTATATTTTAATAATTTTTATTTATATTACATGTTTATATATTTAAATTTCATATTACAATAATTTAAATATATGAAATGTTAAAATAAATATATTACATGTAACCTTTTTATATTATATATTTATTACATTTTTATGTTGTAATATATATTTTAAATTACTGTCATATAATAATAAAAATGTAATTATATATTTATATATTTAATAATTAATTGAAAATGAAAATGTAATAAAAATATTAGTAATTAATATTAAACTGAAAATAAAATTATTTTTAATTAAAATAGAAGTTTTTAATATTAATAATTAATAATAGACTGAAAATAAAAATATTTTTAATTAAAATAGTAGTTTTAATATTAGTAATTAATAATAAACTAAAAATAAAAATATTTAATTAAACTAGCAATTTTTAATATTAAATTTTAATTATAAACTGAAAATAAAAATATTTTTAATTAAAATGGTAGTTTTAATATTAGTAATTAATAATAAACTGAAAATAATTTTTTTTAAAATTAAAATAGCAGTTTTTAATTATCTTAACGTTAAATAATTATAAATATATACATAAATATATAAAAAATACGGAATTGAATAAATTACGTTTTTATAATAAAATTAAAATAAAAAATTAATATTATCTTAATGTTAAATAATTAAAAAATTAACGTTTTTAAACCAATTATTAAATATAAATATAATAAATATACATTAATGTTTGTATAAAAAATAAACTAAATATTTATATTAATATTTAATATTTAAAAAATAAACTAATTTATTAATTATAAATACAATAAATATTAAACTGAAATAAAATAAATAAATAAATAAAATATTAACATTTAATATTTAATATAATATATATAATTGAAGCAAATTAATATACAACAAAAACATAATAGTCTATTGGAAGTGGGGCCTCTTTGCAAGCCAAAGGTCATGTATTTAACATTAATGAAAAAAATTTATTTTGCTATTTTAACATTTTAATGTGAAATAATATATATATATATATATATATACTTTCTTATTGAATAGTTTATCCATATAAGAAGTATTTTGAGTATGATTTAGAGTTGTGGTTCTGGATGTACTAGCCTCATCATCCATTAATGTTCTAGACCTACCAGAGAAACTTGATCTTCCGGGAAGGAGATTCATATTTTCAAATGTTTCTTAACTTTTTCAGTGTTGTAGGTTAAGAAATTCTGAGTTTTTATAGTTTTTCTCTCAGTGCTAATTTGAGAAAACTGTTCAGTCATGGAATCTATAGAGGATTTTAAATCTTCAACTCCATTTATAGGAGTTTTTTGCTGTTTAGATAAATCCTTAATGTGTACTAATATATGTCTGTTAAGACTTATACTTTCGGTTATTAATTTATCTAAATGTTCTAATTTCTTGTTTTGTAGGTCGAAACAAGTTTTTAGATAATCCAACTTAGCTTCCATCAATGGCTCAGATCAATTGCTCTGATACCAGATAAAGATTTAGAAATTATGACTAATAATCAAATAAACCTTTTAAGACCGACTCAATTATATAAATCCGGAATATTTGAAAACAAATCCAGCTTAATTCGTACACATAGGTCAGAAATGATAGAATTACCAGATGGTAAAAGTGAAGAATTTGGATTATTAACCATTGACAGTATAAATCAATTAGCCAATAAAAATATGAATTATATACATTTAGGATTAATCACTACCGCTGTAAGAGGCTTAGTAATGAAACAAAATGGTGCCAAGATATTAGTAGCCATACTTGACACTAGACACCCAGATCTAGATAGACAGATCATGAGAATAATTGAAGTAGACATGAATAATAATTGTGGAATTCATTATTTATGTCCAAACTTTACCATAGCTGTAAAAGATTTAAAAAAGATAAAAATACAGGTCCAAAGCAAAGGATTTAAAGGCTTTAAAGGATCAAACATTGTAGTTGACATCATTTTCTTAGGAAAATTATCTACTCAATATTCTCCGAGAGTTAAAATTAAAATTGATGACATGGTAAAAACCATTACTTCAAAAGGAATTAATTTTCTAGGACCAGAACCTATTTCTCCTTCTCTCCTAGCCGGGGAAGAATGGAAAATTAAAGAAAATCACGAATTAGAAGCCGAAACATTAACACCTACAGAGGTTGTAACATACAAAACTAAAGGCACTTTATCATTAAGATTTAAAAATTATGAAGAATCTCATTCACAAACCAATGATGATGAATAATCAAGAACTAACCAGTTCAGAATTAATTAAAATTAAAAATGATGAAATTCTAATGGAAAAATTTAATTTAGAAATTGAGTCAGCCAATAATAGAAAATTTATTATGGATAAATATTTCCAAGACATTACAAATTTAAAACAAATTTTTGAAGAAACTGAAAGTATAACAGAAACTTCTGAAACAAATTGCATTGGAAAAAATTTAGTAAACGAAGAAACCAGTTCCTCTTATGGATCATTCTTTCCACATAGTCAACCAATAAGGATGGGTTATTCTATAGGACATCCCTCTAGATTACCTGTTGCTATCTATGACAAAAACAATCCTGACTTAAGAACATTAGGAAAAAGAAATCCAAATGAAATTAATTTATATGGTCAGGTTATGCTAAATATTACGAATATACATCCACAACTTTTGGATAATTACATTGAACAATGGACTGCCTTGGTAATTAGAGACTATGAAAGTAGACACTACAATATTACCACGGGAGAAGAAATGATTAAAATTGCTGAAAATTATTTAGGAGATATAGCTAGAGCTGCTTGGGAAGCATTCAAGATCAAATTTCCAGAAGAACTAGGTAGACTGGTAGCCCAAGGAAATAATATTCATAATTTTGTTTACACAATACATAGAATTATTACAGGCAAAGACGCCAATGTAGGGTTGACCCTAAGACAAGCTGAAGCTATGAGAGATTTAGAACAAATCCAATTATATGATTGGAATCATGTAATAGAATTCCTACAAGATTTTTATGCTTTAGCCAGCACATCCGAAAATTATTTTTCTCAAGAACTAGGAGAAAGACTTTTTACCAAATTACCCGGACCCTTAGGTCAGGAAATTCACGAAAATTGGAAAAAATTAGAAATAAAAAATGAATTTGATAATATTGGAATAAAAATACAGTTTATTATTTCCGAACTAAAAAAGAAATGCACTTATATTCAAATCCAAAAAGAATTAAAACAAAAGAATGTAGGGTTTTGTAAACAAATTTATACTCCTCAACAGTATGGTAAGCACCCGCAGGATAAAAACCAGAGGAGACAACCTAAATTCAAGAAAAATTATTTAACGAGATCTAATGCTAGGAAACCTTATTTAAACAAGGATAAACATGTTAGAAAGCATAATCCTAACAAAACGTATAAGAATACAATTACTTGTTTTGCTTGTAACAAAACAGGACATTTATCCTCAGTTTGTCCAAACAAACAAAATCTATTTACGAGAGAATCAAATTTGGTTTCTACGATTAAAGAGGATATTTTAGAAATAACCTCAGATATTTCAGACAACTCCGAAATTTGGAGTATTTGTTCTCTAGAAGGAATAGAGAATGAAGAAATTGAAATTCCCACAGAGGAAGAAACAAATAATAATTTTATTTTGTTAGAAAAATTGAAAAAATTTACTTTCAATTAATGGATCAAAAAATAGTCACAAATTGTAATCATAATTGGATTCATAAAGCTGGAAGCGACAATATTAGATGTTTCAAATGTAATTGGTTTTCATATTTTGATAAAAGATGGAAATGTCAAATTTGCTTAAAACAAATTTGTTCGAATTGTATTAAAAACATTTCGGCATAGAAAATAAGATTAAAGATACTCCTGAAAATTCTAGTAAAAAACATGGAGAGAAAAGAATTGATCAAATAGAAGAAAATTTTGACAGATTAGAAACCAAGTTAGACAAACTAGAGTCTAGAATTAACAGTCTAGAAGAGACTATCAAAGAATTGATAGAAACCATTAAAAAAGAAAAATCCCCGATTATTGAGAATAATTTAAAACTTACAGAAATTACCCAAGAGGACATAAACATTATAAATAACACAGAGCACTCTCAAAATATCATAGAGCACTCTCAGAATATCCATGTACCCTTAGTTTGTAATAAAGATAAACTAAGACAAATTATAATTCCAGCAAAACTTAATATTCATGGACAAGAAGTAACCATACCAATCTTAGTAGATACTGGAGCAACTGCTTCTACTATAGATATGAAAATTATTCCAGAAGAATTAAAAACTAAATTGGTTAAAGTAGAACCAACTTATTCAAGACAATTTGATGGAACATTAACTTCGAATGATTTACAATTCAGGAATATCCAAGTAAAATTCTTAACAAATTGTAACCAATGGTCTGAGTATTATTCATGGCCAAAGGTTTGGGTCCAAGACCTAAATCTTTCAATACCACTTGTTATGGGACTAGATTTTCTACTCCATAATTATGGACAAATTAATGTTAACAAAGATTATGTAACTATAAGTAAGAATTGTTCCATGATACCTATTGTTTCAAATTTCAAATTATTAATAAAAAAGGAACCTTTCAAAAAGGAAACCTGCAACTGCAAGGAAAACAAAGAAGAATGTTCTTGCAATAATATAAAACAGGATTTAAATCTAGATTTAGACTTAGACCAAGGTCTAGAAAGTAACTTACATTTAATAGATACTACAGATTTTACTAAAAATCTAAAGAACCATGATTTGGAACAAATAATTAAAAATTTGGAAAAGATTGAAATAATAGGAGATGACCCTATGAAGTTTTGGAATAGAAACAAAACAATATGTAATTTGGAAATCATTAATCCAGATATTACTATTAAAACACCTAATTTTAAGTACGGAATTTGGGAACAAGAAGAATTTAACCTTCACATAAACCAATTATTAAAATTAGGAATAAATAGAAAATCAAATTCTAGACATAGGACTCCTGCTTTCATCGTTCAGAAAGAAGCAGAAAAGAAAAGAGGCCAATCTAGAATGGTTTTTGACTACAGAAGATTAAATGACAATACTTTTGAAGATGGATATTGTATCCCGGACAAAGATACATTAATTAATAAGATTCAAGGAAAAAATTGGTTTTCCAAGTTTGATTTAAAATCAGGCTTTTGGCAAGTAAAAATGCGTGAATCTAGCATTGAATGGACAACCTTTTCTTGCCCATTAGGACATTTTGAATGGTTAGTAATGCCATTTGGACTTAAAAATGCTCCACAAATATTTCAAAGAATGATGGATGACATTTTTAAGAATTGCTATAATTTTACATGTATTTACATTGATGATGTTCTTGTTTTCTCTAAATCAGAAAAAGAACACATAGAACATTTGTATATAATTCTTTCCTTATTCGAAAAACATGGTTTAATTATTTCCAAAAAGAAAATTGAAATTGGAAAAAATTATATTTCTTTTTTGGGGGCTGAAATAGGAAATGGATCTATAAAATTACAGCCTCACATAGCTAGAAAATTTTTGGAATTCCCAGATAAACTGGAAGAATTAAAACAGTTACAATCCTTTTTAGGATTAGTAAATTACGTTAGACCTTATTTCAAAAATTTATCAAAATTAACTTCTCCCTTATACAATAAGGCACAACAAAAAGGAGTTAGGAAATTTAATGATCAAGACATTAAAATAGTCCAACAATTAAAAGCAGAAGTTGCTAAATTAGAACCTTTAGCCTTACCTCTAGAATCAGATTATTTAATTATAGAAACGGATGGATCTGAACTAGGATGGGGAGGAATTTTAATTAAAAAACCTAATGAGTTTTCTTTAAAATCATTAGAAAAAATTTGCAGATACACTTCGGGAACATTTAAAGAAAAAGGATATTTAACATCCTTGGATTATGAAATTTTATCCATTATTTATGTCTTAGAAAAATTTGCTTTGTTCATTTTGTCTAAAAAACAAATTACTATCAGAACCGACTGTGAAGCCATTGTAAAATTTGCAGATACAAAAAATGAGAAAAAATTAACTTCCAATAGGTGGTTGAAATTCCGAGAATTTGTCTTAAACAGAGGGTTTAAGATAAAATGGGAACACATTAAAGGAAAGGATAATAAGATACCAGACTTATTATCTAGGAAATTGTTATATAACTAACATTTTCATTTATGTTTTCCAAAATTTCATGAATTACATACATTACCAGGAGGGTAAAATATTACATACATTACCAGGAGGGTAAAATATTACATACATTACCAGGAGGATAAAACATTTCTCACATTACAAATTTGTACATTGCAAATGGCTGAAAGAGTCATAAATTTTGACATTGCAAAATTAAAGACATTTCCTGAAAGGGATCAATTTAAGACACCTTTGAGAAACCAACTCAAAGAAGAAGAAACCTGTCTTCTTGACAATATTTGGAACTTACAAACTACCACTCAAGGTACTAGTAAGAAGGTTGCGGTGATAAATGCTTTGGCATCTTATCTCTCAATTGGCCGACATTTTACCAAAAAACCTTTCATCTGCTATGCTTTATACACAGGCTTAAAAGCTGGTGTTTATTTGGATTGGGATGAAATGGCTATTTTGATTGAAGAACTAAAATTATTTCCGAGATATGGTCAACCTCTTTTTAAAGGATTTTTTGACATTCAGGAGGCCATAGACTCTGCTACTAAAACTTGTGGGAATGATATTATTATCTCACCCAGAGTTATTAAGTATCAAAATTATCTGAAACACATGGAAAATTTTGATGATCAAGATTTTTTACATGAAATTCAGAGCACAAATTCAAAGGGAAAAGGGAAAGAAATTTCTCTGAGACCTCAAATTCCACCAAAGGATCAAAAGTCCTTTAGTGATACCTTGATTAACACAAAGGTCCAAAAGACCGATACAAAATTTTTATATCTGGGAAAACCTGTGATTCCTGCTCAACCAAAAATTTCTGAAGAAGAGATAAATTTGTCAAGTTTCATCTTATTACAAGATATATTAGCCCAAATTTGCAACAATCAGATAATTCACAATGGAATTTCAACAGAATGGAGTTTCGTATTCAACAACTACAAATCATGCCAAAGTATGTTTGAAAGTTGTCCAGAAAATCAAAATGGTGAATGCTTTTGCCAACTTGATTCAGCAATAAGGAAGGCTAGAATAGCCCTACCTGACTTTAAACCATTTAAAGTAAGAAACTACAATGTTACTCTTACTAATTTACTCAAACATGGATTATTAAGCACCATTAATATTCCTCCATTATATGACTTCACACCATACCTACCACCTTTCCTGGCGGATACTATGGAGACAGTCACATCAGAATTTCCACAAAGTGCCAAATTAGAGATTAAGTCTTTATACCCAGATTTCCAGAAAAATTATCCTTGTGTGCACATGATTTGGATGTATATTGAGGAATTTGACATAGAGTATGAAGAATTCCAAGTACAGAATTCAGGCCCCAAATCTATTAAATTAGAAGACATGGCCCAACAGATTGAACTCGCAAGAGCAAAATTGATTTCTGAGGACTTTGGTTGGTCCAAAGGCAAAATGGAAGCCTACAAACGAAGGAATACAAGTCAGACTAAGAGACCTGGTTCCTCCGGATCATCTCAAGATAGATCAACGATCATGATTGACCCATAGGCATGTGAGTCATGTGATCACTATCAGATACCAAATTATTGCCGACATCAAAGAAGGCGACATTAGTGGATTATTGGATTCCTGACAGATAAGGAATCTTATCACTTTGAAATTTATCTTTCCTTTTTAGCTGTAAAGCAAATAATGCTTTACTTTATCTTTCTTTTTGTTTATCTTTTGTAAAGTAGTTTGTCCACTAACTACTTAGTCTTAAAGCAAATAGTGCTTAAAGATGTAGTCAGATTCTTTTGCGTTACACGTAGCTGTGTCTAGAGTCTTCCTCTCTTGTATATAAGGAAGTTCTCTCATTTGTAAAACACACACGAACACCAACATATGTACAAACCATCAGCAAGAAGAACAACCTAACCTTTCTCTATATATGAAAGTAATTTTGCATTTAAATTATTTTCTTTACAAAATTATGCCTTCACACTAAACCGTATTCCGACTTCTTAATTGTTCCAAAGAGGTATGATCTATTTATGACTTAACTCTATAATCTTAGTTTAGTTTAGAGATTTATTGTTAATCTAATAGGCATGATCTCTTAAAAACTTAAGCTTTATAATCTCAGTTTAATTCTATGCTTATTGTTCATCTTCGCTATTTTACTATCAAAAGACGTAAGTCCTGTCTGAGCCGAATGAGACCGTTATAATCTAAGAAGATAATCCGATTAGGGAAATCGAAAGGAGACTACCGCTTAGGATGAAGACTCTTAGATCTTAGGTTTTTGACACAGAGATGTCTCTGGAAGAACTCTGTGGTAGTAGGTGAGGGATGACAAGGTGAGGTACTAAAAGTTAGCGCAAGGTTTTCAATAACATTAAAATTAAACTAAGATTATCACTTCTAAGTTAATACTAGATCATTATTCTAAAAAGATTTTCAGTAAACTAAAAACTAAACTTAGATTATCATGTATAAGTTATTTTTAGATCATATACCTCAAAAGAACATTAAGAAGAAGGAATATTTTGTCAAATAATTTTGAAGGAAAATTTTAAAGAAACAAATTAAATTTTATGGAAAGAGAAAATTATTACCCAAATTCAAATTTTATTACACAAAAATATTTCACTAATAATTTTGGAGTGGATTATTCGGAACCAAATTCAAACAACACAATATCTGAAATTATTTGTATTCAGGATTTTGATGAAAAGATATTATGTTTATTCAAAAAATTTCCATACCCAGATTAAATGAAAATTATTATCAAAAAATTAAAATTTGCTTATTTCCAAGAAAAAGTATTTCTGGAAGAAATTAAAGTAACAATTGAACAAGATTTTGAAGAACATGAATTAAGATGTAAGATTAGAGAATTAAATGAATTCGCCGATAATTCTTACTATCTAGCATATTTCGATGCACATTTCTATGGATATACCTCACGAATACATTATAGGATGAGAAACCCTAGACAAATTAACCCATTAGTCACAATGAGTTTTAGAAATTATAATCCCGATGATTTTGACAATGAAATAAATTATGAAGAAGATGCCTATGAAACTGATTGATTATTTAAGTTATTTACATCATAACATTGGAAGGTTGAGCCTCCAAAAATATTTGTTCATATGTCTTCATTATTTATTGCATCATAACATTGGAAGGCTGAGCCTCCAAAAATATTTGCGCATATTTAAATTATATCATTCATTGGAAGGCCGAGTCTCCTCATATTATTGCTCATTCATTTGCTCCCACGTAGTATTATTATTTTAAATTCCGCTTAAAATTATTTTTCAGGATAATTTTATACTCTGAAATGGATTTAACCAAAGAAAGATTAGAATTAAAAGACTATAGAAATTATATTAAGGATTTAAAACAGGAACTTAGATGGATTGAATACAGATTAAATAATCATGACTATATACATTTAATAGTACAAAGATTTGAAATTATTAGACATATTAATAGGCTTGAAGCCATGATTAAAATAATTAAAGAAGATCTTTATACACTATCTAGAGGGTAGATCTTTATTTTTTATGACGGGAATCATAAATAGAAATTGTTTGAAAAATCTCAGACAGATTCATAAAAAATTAGAACAAGAGCTTGAGGCCGTAAATTTGCAAATCATGATTAGTGATCCTATAAATCATCCTTTATTAAATTACCACAAATATGTAATTTTAAGAGAATATTCTGAAGTTTATATTTTAATTCTCTCAATAAAAGATGACCTCATTACCAGGTCAAGGGCATAATCCCCTTATTAACATTTTATTAAACATCCACATGAAAAGTTACTATTCAAAATTTGACTTTTTCACTATTCATGGTCAACCTTTAACAAGGTTTTCTCCCATTTTTAAATTCCTAAACACAAATTTCACTCTCACATTAACCTCCACGGAGGCATCCCCCTATCTGGTATCAGAGCAATTGATCTGAGCCATTGATGGAAGCTAAGTTGGATTATCTAAAAACTTGTTTCGACCTACAAAACAAGAAATTAGAACATTTAGATAAATTAATAACCGAAAGTATAAGTCTTAACAGACAAATATTAGTACACATTAAGGATTTATCTAAATAGCAAAAAACTCCTATAAATGGAGCTGAAGATTTAAAATCCGCTATAGATTCCATGACTGAACAGTTTTCTCAAATTAGCACTGAGAGAAAAACTATAAAAACTCAGAATTTCTTAACCTACAACACTGAAAAAGTTAAGAAACATTTGAAAATATGAATCTCCTTCCCGGAAGATCAAGTTTCTCTGGTAGGTCTAGAACATTAATGGATGATGAGGCTAGTACATCCAGAACCACAACTCTAAATCATACTCAAAATACTTCTTATATGGATAAACTATTCAATAAGAAAGAAAGTAAAAATTTATCACAATTAGAACAGATTGTTGATACAGATAAAGATTTAGAAATTATGACTAATAATCAAATAAACCTTTTAAGACCGACTCAATTATATAAATCCGGAATATTTGAAAACAAATCCAGCTTAATTCGTACACATATGTCAGAAATGATAGAATTACCAGATGGTAAAAGTGAAGAATTTGGATTATTAACCATTGACAGTATAAATCAATTAGCCAATAAAAATATGAATTATATACATTTAGGATTAATCACTACCGCTGTAAGAGGCTTAGTAATGAAACAAAATGGTGCCAAGATATTAGTAGTCTTACTTGACACTAGACACCCAGATCTAGATAGACAGATCATGGGAATAATTGAAGTAGACATGAATAATAATTGTGGAATTCATTATTTATGTCCAAACTTTACCATAGCTGTAAAAGATTTAAAAAAGATAAAAATACAGGTCCAAAGCAAAGGATTTAAAGGCTTTAAAGGATCAAACATTGTAGTTGACATCATTTTCTTAGGAAAATTATCTACTCAATATTCTCCGAGATTTAAAATTAAAATTGATGACATGGTAAAAACCATTACTTCAAAAGGAATTAATTTTCTAGGACCAGAACCTATTTCTCCTTCTCTCCTAGCCGGGGAAGAATGGAAAATTAAAGAAAATCACGAATTAGAAGCCGAAACATTAACACCTACAGAGGTTGTAACATACAAAACTAAAGGCACTTTATCATTAAGATTTAAAAATTATGAAGAATCTCATTCACAAACCAATGATGATGAATAATTAAGAACTAACCAGTTCAGAATTAATTAAAATTAAAAATGATGAAATTCTAATGGAAAAATTTAATTTAGAAATTGAGTCAGCCAATAATAGAAAATTTATTATGGATAAATATTTCCAAGACATTACAAATTTAAAACAAATTTTTGAAGAAACTGAAAGTATAACAGAAACTTCTGAAACAAATTGCATTGGAAAAAATTTAGTAAACGAAGAAACCAGTTCCTCTTATGGATCATTCTTTCCACATAGTCAACCAATAAGGATGGGTTATTCTATAGGACATCCCTCTAGATTACCTGTTGCTATCTATGACAATAACAATCCTGACTTAAGAACATTAGGAAAAAGAAATCCAAATGAAATTAATTTATATGGTCAGGTTATGCTAAATATTACGAATATACATCCACAACTTTTGGATAATTACATTGAACAATGGACTGCCTTGGTAATTAGAGACTATGAAAGTAGACACTACAATATTACCACGGGAGAAGAAATGATTAAAATTGCTGAAAATTATTTATGAGATATAGCTAGAGCTGCTTGGGAAGCATTCAAGATCAAATTTCCAGAAGAACTAGGTAGACTGGTAGCCCAAGGAAATAATATTCATAATTTTGTTTACACAATACATAGAATTATTACAGGCAAAGACGCCAATGTAGGGTTGACCCTAAGACAAGCTGAAGCTATGAGAGATTTAGAACAAATCCAATTATATGATTGGAATCATGTAATAGAATTCCTACAAGATTTTTATGCTTTAGCCAGCACATCCGGAAATTATTTTTCTCAAGAACTAGGAGAAAGACTTTTTACCAAATTACCCGGACCCTTAGGTCAGGAAATTCACGAAAATTGGAAAAAATTAGAAATAAAAAATGAATTTGATAATATTGGAATAAAAATACAGTTTATTATTTCCGAACTAAAAAAGAAATGCACTTATATTCAAATCCAAAAAGAATTAAAACAAAAGAATGTAGGGTTTTGTAAACAAATTTATACTCCTCAACAGTATGGTAAGCACCCGCAGGATAAAAACCAGAGGAGACAACCTAAATTCAAGAAAAATTACACTAAGAAAAATTATTTAAGGAGATCTAATGCTAGGAAACCTTATTTAAACAAGGATAAACATGTTAGAAAGTATAATCCTAACAAAACGTATAAGAATACAATTACTTGTTTTGCTTGTAACAAAACAGGACATTTATCCTCAGTTTGTCCAAACAAACAAAATCTATTTATGAGAGAATCAAATTTGGTTTCTACGATTAAAGAGGATATTTTAGAAATAACCTCAGATATTTCAGACAACTCCGAAATTTGGAGTATTTGTTCTCTAGAAGGAATAGAGAATGAAGAAATTGAAATTCCCACAGAGGAAGAAACAAATAATAATTTTATTTTGTTAGAAAAATTGAAAAAATTTACTTTCAATTAATGGATCAAAAAATAGTCACAAATTGTAATCATAATTGGATTCATAAAGCTGGAAGCGACAATATTAGATGTTTCAAATGTAATTGGTTTTCATCTTTTGATAAAAGATGGAAATGTCAAATTTGCTTAAAACAAATTTGTTCGAATTGTATTAAAAAACATTTCGGCATAGAAAATAAGATTAAAGATACTCCTGAAAATTCTAGTAAAAAACATGGAGAGAAAAGAATTGATCAAATAGAAGAAAATTTTGACAGATTAGAAACCAAGTTAGACAAACTAGAGTCTAGAATTAACAGTCTAGAAGAGACTATCAAAGAATTGATAGAAACCATTAAAAAAGAAAAATCCCCGATTATTGAGAATAATTTAAAACTAACAGAAATTACCCAAGAGGACATAAACATTATAAATAACACAGAGCACTCTCAAAATATCGTAGAGCACTCTCAGAATATCCATGTACCCTTAGTTTGTAATAAAGATAAACTAAGACAAATTATAATTCCAGCAAAACTTAATATTCATGGACAAGAAGTAACCATACCAATCTTAGTAGATACTGGAGCAACTGCTTCTACTATAGATATGAAAATTATCCCAGAAGAATTAAAAACTAAATTGGTTAAAGTAGAACCAACTTATTCAAGACAATTTGATGGAACATTAACTTCGAATGATTTACAATTCAGGAATATCCAAAGCTAGAATAATAAGAATATCCAAAGCCAGATAGGGGGGATGCCTCCGTGGAGGTTAATGTGAGAGTGAAATTTGTGTTTAGGAATTTAAAAATGGGAGAAAACCTTGTTAAAGGTTGACCATGAATAGTGAAAAAGTCAAATTTTGAATAGTAACTTTTCATGTGGATGTTTAATAAAATGTTAATAAGGGGATTATGCCCTTGACCTGGTAATGAGGTCATCTTTTATTGAGAGAATTAAAATATAAACTTCAGAATATTCTCTTAAAATTACATATTTGTGGTAATTTAATAAATGATGATTTATAGGATCAATAATCATGATTTGCAAATTTACGGTCTCAAGCTCTTGTTCTAATTTTTTATGAATCTGTCTGAGATTTTTCAAACAATTTCTATTTATGATTCCCGTCATAAAAAATAAAGATCTACCCTCTGGATAGTGTATAAAGATCTTCTTTAATTATTTTAATCATGGCTTCAAGCCTATTAATATGTCTAATAATTTCAAATCTTTGTACTATTAAATGTATATAGTCATGATTATTTAATCTGTATTCAATCCATCTAAGTTCCTGTTTTAAATCCTTAATATAATTTCTATAGTCTTTTAACTCTAATCTTTCTTTGGTTAAATCCATTTCAGAGTATAAAATTATCCTGAAAAATAATTTTAAGCGGAATTTAAAATAATAATACTACGTGGGAGCAAATGAATGAGCAATAATATGAGGAGACTCGGCCTTCCAATGAATGATATAATTTAAATATGCGCAAATATTTTTGGAGGCTCAGCCTTCCAATGTTATGATGCAATAAATAATGAAGACATATGAACAAATATTTTTGGAGGCTCAACCTTCCAATGTTATGATGTAAATAACTTAAATAATCAATCAGTTTCATAGGCATCTTCTTCATAATTTATTTCATTGTCAAAATCATCGGGATTATAATTTCTAAAACTCATTGTGACTAATGGGTTAATTTGTCTAGGGTTTCTCATCCTATAATGTATTCGTGAGGTATATCCATAGAAATGTGCATCGAAATATGCTAGATAGTAAGAATTATCGGCGAATTCATTTAATTCTCTAATCTTACATCTTAATTCATGTTCTTCAAAATCTTGTTCAATTGTTACTTTAATTTCTTCCAGAAATACTTTTTCTTGGAAATAAGCAAATTTTAATTTTTTGATAATAATTTTCATTTAATCTGGGTATGGAAATTTTTTGAATAAACATAATATCTTTTCATCAAAATCCTGAATACAAATAATTTCAGATATTGTGTTGTTTGAATTTGGTTCCGAATAATCCACTCCAAAATTATTAGTGAAATATTTTTGTGTAATAAAATTTGAATTTGGGTAATAATTTTCTCTTTCCATAAAATTTAATTTGTTTCTTTAAAATTTTCCTTCAAAATTATTTGACAAAATATTCCTTCTTCTTAATGTTCTTTTGAGGTATATGATCTAAAAATAACTTATACATGATAATCTAAGTTTAGTTTTTAGTTTACTGAAAATCTTTTTAGAATAATGATCTAGTATTAACTTAGAAGTGATAATCTTAGTTTAATTTTAATGTTATTGAAAACCTTGCGCTAACTTTTAGTACCTCACTTTGTCATCCCTCACCTACTACCACAGAGTTCTTCCAGAGACATCTCTGTGTCGAAAACCTAAGATCTAAGAGTCTTCATCCTAAGCGGTAGTCTCCTTTCGATTTCCCTAATCGGATTATCTTCTTAGATTATAACGGTCTCATTCGGCTCAGACAGGACTTACGTCTTTTGATAGTAAAATAGCGAAGATGAACAATAAGCATAGAATTAAACTGAGATTATAAAGCTTAAGTTTTTAAGAGATCATGCCTATTAGATTAACAATAAATATCTAAACTAAACTAAGATTATAGAGTTAAGTCATAAATAGATCATACCTCTTTGGAACAATTAAGAAGTCGGAATATGGTTTAGTGTGAAGGCATAATTTTGTAAAGAAAATAATTTAAATGCAAAATTACTTTCATATATAGAGAAAGGTTAGGTTGTTCTTCTTGCTGATGGTTTGTACATATGTTGGTGTTCGTGTGTGTTTTACAAATGAGAGAACTTCCTTATATACAAGAGAGGAAGACTCTAGACACAGCTACGTGTAACGCAAAAGAATCTGACTACATCTTTAAGCACTATTTGCTTTAAGACTAAGTAGTTAGTGGACAAACTACTTTACAAAAGATAAACAAAAAGAAAGATAAAGTAAAGCATTATTTGCTTTACAGCTAAAAAGGAAAGATAAATTTCAAAGTGATAAGATTCCTTATCTGTCAGGAATCCAATAATCCACTAATGTCGCCTTCTTTGATGTCGGCAATAATTTGGTATCTGATAGTGATCACATGACTCACATGCCTATGGGTCAATCATGATCGTTGATCTATCTTGAGATGATCCGGAGGAACCAGGTCTCTTAGACTGACTTGTATTCCTTCGTTTGTAGGCTTCCATTTTGCCTTTGGACCAACCAAAGTCCTCAGAAATCAATTTTGCTCTTGCGAGTTCAATCTGTTGGGCCATGTCTTCTAATTTAATAGATTTGGGGCCTGAATTCTGTACTTGGAATTCTTCATACTCTATGTCAAATTCCTCAATATACATCAAAATCATGTGCACACAAGGATAATTTTTCTGGAAATCTGGGTATAAAGACTTAATCTCTAATTTGGCACTTTGTGGAAATTTTGATGTGACTGTCTCCATAGTATCCGCCAGGAAAGGTGGTAGGTATGGTGTGAAGTCATATAATGGAGGAATATTAATGGTGCTTAATAATCCATGTTTGAGTAAATTAGTAAGAGTAACATTGTAGTTTCTTACTTTAAATGGTTTAAAGTCAGGTAGGGCTATTCTAGCCTTCCTTATTGCTGAATCAAGTTGGCAAAAGCATTCACCATTTTGATTTTCTGGACAACTTTCAAACATACTTTGGCATGATTTGTAGTTGTTGAATACGAAACTCCATTCTGTTGAAATTCCATTGTGAATTATCTGATTGTTGCAAATTTGGGCTAATATATCTTGTAATAAGATGAAACTTGACAAATTTATCTCTTCTTCAGAAATTTTAGGTTGAGCAGGAATCACAGGTTTTCCCAGATATAAAAATTTTGTATCGGTCTTTTGGACCTTTGTGTTAATCAAGGTATCACTAAAGGACTTTTGATCCTTTGGTGGAATTTGAGGTCTCAGAGAAATTTCTTTCCCTTTTCCCTTTGAATTTGTGCTCTGAATTTCATGTAAAAAATCTTGATCATCAAAATTTTCCATGTGTTTCAGATAATTTTGATACTTAATAACTCTGGGTGAGATAATAATATCATTCCCACAAGTTTTAGTAGCAGAGTCTATGGCCTCCTGAATGTCAAAAAATCCTTTAAAAAGAGGTTGACCATATCTCGGAAATAATTTTAGTTCTTCAATCAAAATAGCCATTTCATCCCAATCCAAATAAACACCGGCTTTTAAGCCTGTGTATAAAGCATAGCAGATGAAAGGTTTTTTGGTAAAATGTCGGCCAGTTGAGAGATAAGATGTCAAAGCATTTATCACCGCAACCTTCTTACTAGTACCTTGAGTGGTAGTTTGTAAGTTCCAAATATTGTCAAGAAGACAGGTTTCTTCTTCTTTGAGTTGGTTTCTCAAAGGTGTCTTAAATTGATCCCTTTCAGGAAATGTCTTTAATTTTGCAATGTCAAAATTTATGACTCTTTCAGCCATTTGCAATGTACAAATTTGTAATGTGAGAAATGTTTTATTCTCCTGGTAATGTATGTAATATTTTACCCTCCTGGTAATGTATGTAATTCCTGAAATTTTGGAAAACATAAATGAAAATGTTAGTTATATAACAATTTCCTAGATAATAAGTCTGGTATCTTATTATCCTTTCCTTTAATGTGTTCCCATTTTATCTTAAACCCTCTGTTTAAGACAAATTCTCAGAATTTCAACCACCTATTGGAAGTTAATTTTTTCTCATTTTTTGTATCTGCAAATTTTACAATGGCTTCACAGTCGGTTCTGATAGTAATTTGTTTTTTAGACAAAATGAACAAAGCAAATTTTTCTAAGACATAAATAATGGATAAAATTTCATAATCCAAGGATGTTAAATATCCTTTTTCTTTAAATGTTCCCGAAGTGTATCTGCAAATTTTTTCTAATGATTTTAAAGAAAACTCATTAGGTTTTTTAATTAAAATTCCTCCCCATCCTAGTTCAGATCCATCCGTTTCTATAATTAAATAATCTGATTCTAGAGGTAAGGCTAAAGGTTCTAATTTAGCAACTTCTGCTTTTAATTGTTGGACTATTTTAATGTCTTGATCATTAAATTTCCTAACTCCTTTTTGTTGTGCCTTATTGTATAAGGGAGAAGTTAATTTTGATAAATTTTTGAAATAAGGTCTAACGTAATTTACTAATCCTAAAAAGGATTGTAACTGTTTTAATTCTTCCAGTTTATCTGGGAATTCCAAAAATTTTCTAGCTATGTGAGGCTGTAATTTTATAGATCCATTTCCTATTTCAGCCCCCAAAAAAGAAATATAATTTTTTCCAATTTCAATTTTCTTTTTGGAAATAATTAAACCATGTTTTTCGAATAAGGAAAGAATTATATACAAATGTTCTATGTGTTCTTTTTCTGATTTAGAGAAAACAAGAACATCATCAATGTAAATACATGTAAAATTATAGCAATTCTTAAAAATGTCATCCATCATTCTTTGAAATATTTGTGGAGCATTTTTAAGTCCAAATGGCATTACTAACCATTCAAAATGTCCTAATGGGCAAGAAAAGGCTGTCCATTCAATGCTAGATTCACGCATTTTTACTTGCCAAAAGCCTGATTTTAAATCAAACTTGGAAAACCAATTTTTTCCTTGAATCTTATTAATTAATGTATCTTTGTCCGGGATACAATATCCATCTTCAAAAGTATTGTCATTTAATCTTCTGTAGTCAAAAACCATTCTAGATTGGCCTCTTTTCTTTTCTGCTTCTTTCTGAACGATGAAAGCAGGAGTCCTATGTCTAGAATTTGATTTTCTATTTATTCCTAATTTTAATAATTGGTTTATGTGAAGGTTAAATTCTTCTTGTTCCCAAATTCCGTACTTAAAATTAGGTGTTTTAATAGTAATATCTGGATTAATGATTTCCAAATTACATATTGTTTTGTTTCTATTCCAAAACTTCATAGGGTCATCTCCTATTATTTCAATCTTTTCCAAATTTTTAATTATTTGTTCCAAATCATGGTTCTTTAGATTTTTAGTAAAATCTGTAGTATCTATTAAATGTAAGTTACTTTCTAGACCTTGGTCTAAGTCTAAATCTAGATTTAAATCCTGTTTTATATTATTGCAAGAACATTCTTCTTTGTTTTCCTTGCAGTTGCAGGTTTCCTTTTTGAAAGGTTCCTTTTTTATTAATAATTTGAAATTTGAAACAATAGGTATCATGGAACAATTCTTACTTATAGTTACATAATCTTTGTTAACATTAATTTGTCCATAATTATGGAGTAGAAAATCTAGTCCCATAACAAGTGGTATTGAAAGATTTAGGTCTTGGACCCAAACCTTTGGCCATGAATAATACTCAGACCATTGGTTACAATTTGTTAAGAATTTTACTTGGATATTCCTGAATTGTAAATCATTCGAAGTTAATGTTCCATCAAATTGTCTTGAATAAGTTGGTTCTACTTTAACCAATTTACTTTTTAATTCTTCTGGGATAATTTTCATATCTATAGTAGAAGCAGTTGCTCCAGTATCTACTAAGATTGGTATGGTTACTTCTTGTCCATGAATATTAAGTTTTGCTGGAATTATAATTTGTCTTAGTTTATCTTTATTACAAACTAAGGGTACATGGATATTCTGAGAGTGCTCTACGATATTTTGAGAGTGCTCTGTGTTATTTATAATGTTTATGTCCTCTTGGGTAATTTCTGTTAGTTTTAAATTATTCTCAATAATCGGGGATTTTTCTTTTTTAATGGTTTCTATCAATTCTTTGATAGTCTCTTCTAGACTGTTAATTCTAGACTCTAGTTTGTCTAATAATTTATATTTATATTACATGTTTATATATTTAAATTTCATATTACAATAATTTAAATATATGAAATGTTAAAATAAATATATTACATGTAACCTTTTTATATTATATATTTATTACATTTTTATGTTGTAATATATATTTTAAATTACTGTCATATAATAATAAAAATGTAATTATATATTTATATATTTAATAATTAATTGAAAATGAAAATGTAATAAAAATATTAGTAATTAATATTAAACTGAAAATAAAATTATTTTTAATTAAATTAGAAGTTTTTAATATTAATAATTAATAATAGACTGAAAATAAAAATATTTTTAATTAAAATAGTAGTTTTAATATTAGTAATTAATAATAAACTAAAAATAAAAATATTTAATTAAACTAGCAGTTTTTAATATTAAATTTTAATTATAAACTGAAAATAAAAATATTTTTAATTAAAATGGTAGTTTTAATATTAGTAATTAATAATAAACTGAAAATAATTTTTTTTAAAATTAAAATAGCAGTTTTTAATTATCTTAACGTTAAATAATTATAAATATATACATAAATATATAAAAAATACGGAATTGAATAAATTACGTTTTTATAATAAAATTAAAATAAAAAATTAATATTATCTTAACGTTAAATAATTAAAAAATTAACGTTTTTAAACCAATTATTAAATATAAATATAATAAATATACATTAATGTTTGTATAAAAAATAAACTAAATATTTATATTAATATTTAATATTTAAAAAATAAACTAATTTATTAATTATAAATACAATAAATATTAAACTGAAATAAAATAAATAAATAAATAAAATATTAACATTTAATATTTAATATAATATATATAATTGAAGCAAATTAATATACAACAAAAACATAATAGTCTATTGGAAGTGGGGCCTCTTTGCAAGCCAAAGGTCATGTATTTAACATTAATGAAAAAAATTTATTTTGCTATTTCAACATTTTAATGTGAAATAATATATATATATATATATATATATATATATATATATATATATATATATGACATACACCCAAACACAAAAATACACTAAGGTGTATGTTGTTAATGCACACCTACATGGATGTGCATTAGCATAACTCATATATATATATATATATATATATATATATATATATAAATGCTAACATACACACAAAATTAGTGGATCTCTCACAAAAATAGATTACATCTATTTTATTATTATTTTTTTTAATCTTTCTAATGTGGGTGCCATCCAAAATTGGTGGACCCCACATAAAAATTGGAGTATTAAGGTATATGTTGCTAATGCACACCTACATGGGTGTGCATTAGCATAACACTTATTTATATATATATATATATATATATATATATATATATATATATATATATATATATAATTGTAATGTTGCATAGTGTCCGAATATAAAAATGTTGAGAGGACGTGGTGTAGGTGGGATGACGTTATCAGAATAGGGGCACGCGTATTTGGAAAGAGAAAGGGTTTTGAGAGGGAACAAAAAGAAGGAATAAAAGTGATGAAAAAGTTGAGGATGGATGGGTAGAAAACATGGTGTTGTTATGTGAGCCATTAACTAAAGTTTGTGTCTCATTCAGGAACCTGGGACTCTGACTCTATTGTCTCTTTGTCTAGAATTTTCATGGCACATTTCACCCTCTTTAATTTTTTCACCCTAACCTAACCTAACCTAACCTGCATATTGTTTCTCCTTTCTTATATGAAGATGAGAACAACATGAAGGTTGAAATTGAATGAGAGAGAGTGATGACAAGGTATTAACAGGAGAGGGAGAGTGTATAATACAAGAGTAGTTTAAACCGGCGGGATACTTGTGATATTTTTTATAAAATTCTCGCGAATAATGATTGATATTTTTTATAAAATTATTTATACAATTGTTTAAAAAAATATTTTGATAAATAAAAAAATTATTTCTAATTATTTAGATTATTCATACAATTTTTCATATATAAAAATAAAGTTCAATCTAAAATATTTAAATGTTTCCCGTGTATAAAAATATTTGTTTCATATGTTTTTCTATATTATTAATGACTTCATTTTTCCGTTTCAGTAATTCAGTTTTGTCCGTAAATATATATTTTCTCTTACGATCATCTAATTTATGTAAGTATTATTAAAAATATCTTTTTTATGGGATATTCATAAAGATCATAATTAAGTTATAAAATTTTAAATAATTAACGATTTTTGAAAATAAAATTGAAATTTCAAATATTGATATTTGGCTCATTTCTAGAATAAAATGTTAAATTCATTAATATTTTTCATAAATATTTAATACATCATAAAATGTAATAATGATATTTATACAATGGATATGAACGATACATTTAAAAAAAAAATTGAAATTTATTTTAATCCATTTTAAAAAATAATCAAACTCATAAATCAATTATACACCTTTAAAATTATTTTAATTATTTTAAAATAAAAATTAAATATATATTTATCAACAATCACATATTTTTTATACCATGTGTCACATACTAAGTTCAAATTGAGTTTGATAATCTAGTAGGATATCCGTACGTTCGCACGAGTACTGGTGTAGTACGCAGATTTGTTTTCAAAATATAATAAAAACAATAATAAAAAAAGATAAAATAATTCCATCATAAGAATTTATTATTTTTCAAAAATATACATGTAGAAAATGAAATGTAAGTAGAATAATAAATTGCCGTATATAAATATTATTTTTTACTTGAAATTATTTATAAAAATATTTAAATCAATAGTAAAGTTAATCCCGTATATAAATTTTATTTGTTTTTAACTTAAATTGAGGATAAATAATTTAGGTATATGACTTTATTTGTTTTTTTTTACATAATATCCATTTGTACAATTTTGTATATATAATTAACACTACTTGGATAAATGCAAGATTTATGACAAGAAAACCACATAACTTACACCATGGATTAATGATTGAAAATCATCTTACAGACACGCAATATTTGACGAAGATCTTTAAAAATAGAAGTTTGGGATTCCCTTTATTGTAAAATCAGAGGTTTCTTAATCAAAGAATGATAAAAAAATGCGACTCTATACTTCAAAATTCATCTCATTCTCAGGTGTAACGACAGTAACTTTCAGGTAAAAGCATGTCAATCAAACATCTTATGTACAGGACAACATGTTCCATCATAATATCATCTATCATATGTACATAATATGACATCTTTGGAAAACCTGGCAGCACATTTCCAGATCCAGGTTGAGCGGTACTACGTTCAGAAGTGTTACTTCTATAACTGTAGGATGCTCATGCCCCAAAGAGTTTGTCCTAACATGGTTTAATTCATCGAGACGAGGTGTATATCGTTACATAACTGGTGTATTCGTCGGCATAGCTGGTGTATTCATCATGTAAGGTAATTCAGGTCTTGCACCAAGTACTGAATAAGTAGATCTCATTTGGTTATAAGCAGGGCCATGACTAGACAGATAACTACTACTTGTAGGTACATAGGAATACTCCTTTTTAAGTTTGAATCAGAGTTAAAACTCTAAACTGATACAAAATTTATACAAATGTCTTATGTTTGAATCAGACTTTACTAAGCATTGTTGCACATATAATAGTGCAACTAAACTATGAATCAGACATATACGTCATGATCTGCAATCTCTCCACTATTTGAGTCAGACATAAATTTTAATACTTATTTTCCATAATATATTATTAATTAATATTTTTAAAATTTAATTTATATTAATTAAAAAATTAATTTAGAAACTAAAAATTAATTCATGAAACTCCTCAAAACATAACGTCATGATTCTTCACCAACACCATTACCAACACCTCTCCTGACTCTCTCTATCAACATTTCCACGAGACGAGCCTTGTTGCACCTATCCAACCATAAATGAGCAATCTTCACCATTAGTTGACTTTAAGAAATCATGATCTAGCATACGATCCAGCATGGTATCATCAACATAGTCATCATACATAGTATGACTGGAAGATGATTTTTCCCTATTGAAGCTTTCCATTTTTGAAACATCATGATGTTTGAACAGGTGACCATTCTCCTGTGTTATGAGCTTATGCTTATCAGTCCAGTCTGGACGGCTCCAAAGGTAGAGAAGGGGTGACTTTACATTCCATTGCTCCAATTGCTTGTCATTAGTATCAACTGATCCAGGTAGATAAAATGACTAGGGATAAACAGGGATAGGATCAAGAAAAAATTAAAGACAGAAGTCAGTACACCAAAGAGTATGTAAATCAAAAGATAACTTGGTATAATTTTACCTTGCTTGATAGAAACCTCTCATCCTCCCAGACAAGATCATAAGGTGACCGTTTTTTATCCAACCTATAAAATAAGGAAGCAAATGTGAAAACCAGGAAGAATAATGAACTATTTCTCCCTGTAATTTCTATAAATTATGTGTGTATCATCGGATCACACACTTGTATTTATAATATTAAAATAATAAAAGCTTTGAATATTTATGAATAACATAAGCAAGCCTAAAAAGCATGTAATCCTTCTTACAACCCATGAAATATCGCAGAAGAGAAGGTTGTGACAAATGCATTGTGCTAAGCTACATGTGTTCGTCGACGCGAACAACCGCTGGCCTTCCGTCGCAGGTTTACTCGCGGAATCGGCCACATAAATCCCAGAATAGGTGATTGAAGACGTATGCTTATGTGATATGGCAGTCTCTTTCCTTCTTGGAAAAGTTGTAAGGTTTAAATGATCAACCAAGTTTGGAACAAAGCAAAAATAAAGGAAAAAGAAAACAAACAAACAGTCAAGGGAACAATAACTTAAACTCTGAAAATAAATTGCATTAAGGAAAGGTGGACGCAATTATACATTTTCGCGGGATGGAACTCGTTTCTCTAAGCTTGGTACTTTGAGTGTTTTCCCTTTACATTGTTACAAAATGCGACCCCAAAAATGGAAAATACAATGCTCTATATAGGCCTAGAGAATAATTGTTCATCTGCCCAGATCTCCTTTGGCGCTAACACGTGTCACCCCACTTTCTTTTCAACTTCCCATATTCTTGGAACTTTCAAACTTTTCCCGCCCAGGTACTTATCTTTGAATTTGGGACTTGCCCTTCGCCTGGCTTACCTCCGACACCATGGCTTATTGCCTTCTCTCCGACGCACCTTCTTGGCCTGTGTCAGATCGACACTTTGAGAATCCCTTGGTGTCGACTTGTTGAACTTCCTCTTGTTCTCCTACCCTTGGTCGAAATCTCCTGTCAACAAATTGCCCCCCCAAAAGGCTAGTTTCGACTGAGCATTACGTCGATTGAGAAATCTGGCTTTTTGGTTTCTTGCGAGATTTCGGCGGCTTTTTCTTCGACACAATCAACAACGTTTTGTCTTCTCCGAAAACACGTGTCCAACACCGTCTGACATGATGATGGCAATCTCATACCACTATTTCCAAGAAAAACGCCATGATGGCTAGTCTAGTCTGAGTTATGGGCCTCGAAACCAACTCCCACTTACTCTCAGAAGTTGAAAAGTTTTGGCGATCTTTCACTTTTTGCATGCGCCTTATAAATAGTATCCCCCAAAACTGTTTCACCATTTCTCCATAACTTCTTCTTCAAACTTGTTCTTGAAATTAAACTCTGCCCTTTTCTTCCCAAAGCGCTCGTTGTCTCAGAACACCTTTTGCATTTCTTTCTGTCTAATGGCTTCATCAAACACTGCTACCACTTCCATTCCTCAAACCACCGGTAACAACCCAGTTGCGTTTGTGATTTCTGAAGCAGAAACCCTCCGTCCTCTTCCTCAACCGTCATCAGCTGACGAGACGGTGGTAGACAACTGGCGCCGCCAGATGGTTATCCCCTTCGAGGTGGAGAACAAGCTTCATGGTTTCCATGGCCCCCTTCCGGAAAAAAGACCCAATCCACAAGAACTCCAAAAGTTTTTTCCTTGCTTCGACCAAATAATTCCACCGGCTTTCGAGAAAGGCGGAACTTTGGATCTCAAATTTATGGCGCCTAAATCTCGAGTCTTCAGATCCATGCCTACCCCAGGAAACAAAGATTACATTGCTTGGCTCGACAAAGTCGAAGGTCAACGTAAAAAGCAATGGAAAGAATATGGCATTTTCGACGCCATCCAACTCTCCAGAACTGCTCATAGGGTCAACCCTTGTTTGCTACTTGCGTCGATGTACTTCTGGGAAGGATCGACCAATACATTCCACCTCCCCTGTGGCATGTTCACACCAACGCTTTTTGACGTGGCGGCCATTACTGGCCTTCCGCCATTGGGTGACACGTTCGACCCAACCTTAGAGACCAACAATGCTTTCGACTTCGAACGTGCTAGCTTTCAGAACTATATTGAAGACCATCATAACAAGTGCTCCAAAGAAGTCTCTAATGAGGAGCACATTGCCTTCCTGACATTATGGCTGTCGTACTATATGTTTTGCCCTGGCTCTTTACAAATAGCCAAAAGTTTTATCAGTCTGGCCATTCAGATCCATGAAGGTCGACAGATATCTTTAGCCAAACTTTTGCTAGCCTGTCTCTACCATTCTCTTGGCCTGTCGGCTATGAGGCTGAAACTCCTCCACCAGACCACCAAGGCTCTAAATGTCTCAGGGCCTATGTGGCTGTTGCAGCATTGGCTCAACGCCACTTTTGAACACAAGTTGGGATATCCAGCTTCTACAACAATGGAGCGTCTAAACAGAGAACGCTCTGTCGAAGGAATACGACTTGCTCTGATGACTACCCAAGAGGCTCCAAAGAAAACCCTCTTTATGAGGTATCTCAGTATGTTTGTCGAGACCACCTCTTTTGTCCCCGACATGGCGCCGTTTGTGGAACGGAAGTTTGGTCCTGAATGGTTTAGAAATCCATTTCCTGGGGTCTCCCCCTAAGCTGCTGCGCAGTCGAATTCTATATGGAGAGCGTTTCTTACTCCTACCATGATATCCTTCCGGATCGACCCAGGCAACAATGGTTATGGTTTTATGAACTATCAGCCAAATTTGGTAGCCCGACAATTTGGCTTGAGCCAAATGTTGCCAAAGTCTCTGGTAGAACATGCTGACGATATAGTACGATCTGGCCGACGCTTGACCCAGGTGGGTCATAGAGCTTGCATGAGGCTCGTCAGAGCCACTCAACATCTCGAACTGTCGGTATTTGTATTACAGCCTTCCTTTTTCACCACTCAGGAATTCGACGCCTGGTGGTCGGAGTACCAGGCTCAAACCTTCACTCCAAACCTTTTCTTGGAGAATATGGTCGACGCTTTTGCTTCTCTGGCTGATGGAGTTCCTAAATCATCGACCGCGGCCTCTGTTGCAGACGTCGACACCACAGAAGACCGCTCCACAAAGGTGGATTTTGGACTTTGATTTTGTTTCGCTTGTGAGTTTGTACTTCAATCGTTTCATCTTTGTTTTCAGGGACACAAACGGGAAACAACTACTGCGTTGACCTCCACTAGGCCTGCTAAAAAAACCCAGGACCACCACTTCACAAGTATATTTTATTTTCTTACCTTGCTTCTTTTCCTTTTCTCTGTCTGACGGTATTTCTGCACAGGCTTCTGAGAAAGTACCTTCTCCTGAAAGAACTGAGTTGAATGAGAGTACTCACTCTCGAGTTTTTACCGCAACAGCTCCGGCATCCCCTCCATCCACACCTTTGGTGAGGAAGAAAAAAGCTTTGACAAGGAGAACACCTTCAAGAATCGGCACTTCGACGGTGGCCCCGGTTATCCCTAAAAATCTTGAAGACATATTTGAGCCAATCCCTACTGTCGTCCCTCCCAAGACAACTCCTTCTCATCCTGCGCAGGTACTTCCTTTCTCCGTTTTAGTACCTTAGGTGATATTTAGGCGAAAAAACTCATTGCGTCTTATTTTGTAGGAAAATATGGTCACTTCGACCACTGTCAACATTGGCGATACTGAACTGGCTGCCGACGCCACTCCTGCTGGCATCTCTATCACGCCAAGTCCTCAAAAGGTCGATGAATTCCAGATACCCTTGTCAGAGGAAAACTTGGTGGCGAAGACGCCTCCTTCCTAACCTGATAACCTTGGGACTGGGAATGATGGTGCAACTCTTGGGGAGAATATTTATCCTTCACCTGTTGTCACCACTACTGAAGTCAGAGAGAACTTTCAAGCCCTTGAACATGGCCCAGAGAAAACCTCGCCTACTGTCGATAAAACCCCTACCCCAGAGGAACTCTTGGCAGCCAAGCAAATAGATCCAGCAACGACCCTAAAGGCGCTACACAAACTTCACAAAGAGACTGAAGAGATTCAACCTACCAGTTCGACAGCCATCCTAACTCCAGATTTGGACGCCTCTTTCAATCTCAAACTTCAACAGTTTCGGTCCTATCTTTTTGAAGAACAGTTCCTGGCGATTGTCGCAGAAGAGGTGGCCATAGCCAACGACATTTTCAAGCTTTTAGATGAACTTTCTGAATGCCAACTTCCTGCCCCTATGGCCACGTACCTGATCGAGTTTGAAGCCTTCTTCACTCAGTTGGCCAAAGATCTCTCTATGTGTCATCAGGCCGACGCTCAAATTCAGTTTCGACATAATGATATGAAACGTGAGTGATACCTTAGCTCAGTTTGTGAACAAAAGCTTGGAGATTTTGAAACCAAAAAACAAGAGCGCTCCGACAAGCGTCAAGCCTTCGACCAACAGATATCTGACTATCAGGCTCAGATAGCAGAGCTGACAAAAATGATTGCTGAGGTTGAACAACAGAAAGCCTCCTTAGACTCAGCTGAGCCTTTGCCTTCTAAAGAAGCCTTCGACCACGAGGTAGCCCAAGGAATTACTCACGTCGAAGCGGCTATGAAGATCAAGGATGCTATTAGCCGCATGCAGAGAAGAAAGGCGCTCCTCGAGAGCAAGATTGTACATGAGAAGACCCTCATTGAAGACTTTAAGTCCAGATTCCCTAAGTTTCCTTTGCTTGTATGTCGAACTGATGTAACAATATTTTGTAAGCCATTTTTGGTCCCTTAGCCTATTTTGGCTTTTAATCAACGAGAAAACTATATTTTTATGTGAATCTCTTGTAGCATAGGTTTATACTTCTTTAAATATTTCCCATTTACTCTTAAGATTCGTTGGTCCATTCCCAACTCTTGCACTTCATACGCGTTATTACTAAACACTTGAGTCACCTTAAATGGTCCTTCCTAGTTAGGTGACCATTTTCCCATCGCCCAATCTCGTCGATCCATGGGCCACACTGCTTTCCAGACATAGTCATTTACAGTGAAGGTTTTCTCTTTGACCTTCTTGTTGTATGCCTTGGCAATTTGTGCCTTCTGGCGCATCAATACATTTAAAGCTATCATCCTCTCCTCGTCCAAGTCCACGAGTTCGTCTAGCATCATTTCCCAATACTGCTCTGACGGAATCTCATATTGCCGTTGAACTCTAATTAATTGCAAGCATACTTCTGCTGGTAGTACAACGTCATGCCCGAAGGTTAAATGGAATGGAGTCGAATTGGTCGACTCCTTGGGTAACGTTCGACAGGCCCATAGAACTTGACTTAAAGTTTTGTGCTAGTTTTTTGGTTTTTTGTAACGTGCTTCTTGATTAGCCCAATTATCACCTTATTAGCTGCTTCGACCTGACCATTTTCCTGAGCATAATATGGTGTCGAAGTAACCAGCTTGAAACTTGTTTCTGCTACAAATTCTTGCATTTTCTGCCCAACAAACACAGAGCCTTGATCTGTCGTGATTGTCTCAGGTATCCCAAATCTATACAAGATATGATTCTGGATGAATTCTATCACGGTCTCTTGATCCACCTTCACTAGAGGAACAACCTCTATCCACTTTGTGAAATAGTCTATTCCCACGAGGATGAATCTTTGCTGTTTTGACGAAGCTGGCCGAATCTCTCCTATTACATCCAAAGCCCAGCCTCGAAACGGCCATGGTTTGACTATAACGTGCAACTCACTGGCTGTTACATGCTGAATACTCACTTGTCTCTAGCAATCTTGGCACCCCTCCGTGAAGTCTATGCTATCCTTGAATATGCTGGGCCAGTAGACACCTTGTCGAAACAAAAGCCATTTCATTTTGTGGCCAACCTGGTGAGCTCCACAAGTTCCACTATGAACCTCAGAAGCTGCCAGATAGGCATCCGTATCCCCTAAGCATTTGAGTAATACTCCTTCTGGAGTTTTCTTCAATAACTCATTTCCCATGAAGACATAGCTCATTGCTCTGTACTTAGTCTTCCTATCAGTACTGCCTAACGGATTCTCCAAATATTCCATGATTGGCCTTCGCCAATCTGTTGGTGACATATTGTTAACAAAAACCTCATAGCTTCCTAATCCTTCGACCAAACTCCTCGCTCCTTGGATATTGACCAACTTGATGGTGAATGCATGTTCGACACCATCTTTTCCCTAGTTTCGATGAAATCTTTCAGCCTACCTTCTGACACTTTATAACCAGAGGCAATTTGTGCTAGTTCATTGGTTTATGGTTTTCTACCCTAGGCACATGCGAAATGTTGACTACTTCAAAATGTTCTAACAAACGTATCGCCAATGAGAAGTAACTCAGAAGATGCTCTTTCACGCACTTGTATTCTCTTGTGATTTGTTTAATCACTAATTCTGAGTCTCCTCTTATCTCTACTTCCTTGGCTCCCAAATCCTTAAGTATTTTGAGGCCCGTGATTAAGGCTTCATACTCTGCCTCATTATTTGAGCATTTTCCATCAACTTTCCATTTAAATGTAGTTGGAATACCTTCTGGGGATATTATTAGGATTCCAATACCTGGCCCATTTTTATGGCTTGATCCATCGAAGTACAACTTCCACAGAGCGATGTCGATACTGTGTATCGATGTTTTGACTAATGCGTGGTCGACAATAAAGTCTGCCACTATTTGACCTTTCATCGCCCTTAAAGGGACGTATGTCAGGGAAAAATCAGTTAATGCTAGTGCCCATTCCCCAATTCGACTATGCAAAATAGGTTTGGACAACATATGCTTAATAACATCAAAATGCGACGAAACATAAACATCAACTGGTTTAATATATTGCCTTAGTTTCATACATGAGAAGTACAAGCATAGGCACAATTTTTCAATCATAGTGTACCTAGTTTCAACATCTATTAACATCCTACTAAGGTAATAAATGGGTCTTTCAACACCACTACTATCCTCTTGTGCTAACATACTGCCTATGGTCGTATCAGACGCTGCAATGTACAACTTCATGTTTTTATTCATACTAGGTAGAAATAGGATCAGAGGCTTTGTGAGGTACTCCTTAATTGCGTCGAAAGCCTCCTGCTGCTTCTGTCCCCAACGGAACTCACTCTCCTTCTTGGTCTTGAGCAGTGGTGAAAACACTTTCGTCTTGCCACTTAGGTTCGAGATGAACCTCCTCAAGAAGTTTATCTTCCCCAACAAAGACTGGAGCTGTTTCTTTGTCGTCGGAGGCGTGAGATCCAAGATTGCCTTCGTCTTGTTCTGGTTGATCTCGATGCCTCTCTTATGGACCACGAATCCCAGAAAGTCCCCTGCATAAACACCAAAGGTACATTTTAGTGGATTCATTTTTAATCCATATTTTCTCATTCTCTCAAATGAGCGTCGAAGGTGGTCAAGGTGACCATCTTCTGATGACGATTTTATGACTATGTCATCAATGTATACCTGCATAAAATTTTCAATAAAGTCATGGAATATAGCATTCATAGCCCTTTGATAGGTTGCCCCAACATTTTTTAAACCAAAAGGCATCACAACCCATTCATATGTCCCCAAAGTTCCAGGGCATCGAAACACGGTTTTGGGGACATCCTCTTCGGCAATGAGAATTTGATTGTAGCCGGAGTAGCCGTCGAGCATGCTCAAATATTCAATCCTGCGGCTGAGTTGACCAGCATCTCTGCCACAGGCATCGAATATTCGTCTTTAGGGGTAGCGTTGTTCAAATCCCTAAAGTCGATGCAAACTCGAAGGGTTCCATTTTTCTTAATAACGGGTACTATGTTTGCTATCCATTCTACATACCTTGCAGTTCTGATGAACCGGCTTTTGAGCAGTCTTTCAATTTCCTGCTTGATCTTCGACGTGACTTCTGGGGCGAAACGTCGAGGTTGTTGCTTTACTGGCCTTTCACCTGGTTGGATTTGAAGTCTATGCTCCACTACGCTCCGACTCAAACCAGGCATTTCGCCATAATCCCAGGCAAAGCAATCCTTGTACTCTTTTAATACTTTAACTAGCTTGGTCTTCATTTCTGGCCCCACTTTGGCACTCACATAGGTGGGTTTTTTGGTTGCCCAATCCCCTAAATCAACTTCTTCAAGTGGGTCCTGCGTCTGCATTCTCTGCAGCTCATGATTTGGGTCTTTCTCAAACCCCAAAGGTTCATCGTCATAAATACAATCAAGCCTCCGGCTTTCTAAAGCTGCTTCTTGGCCTTGTAGGCCACTTGTTTGTGTATCGCAGTCGGCTCCCTTAATTACTTGTGGTGGTTTGTCTTTTTCAAGTGCCGACATTCTTCTGTTTTCAGCCAAATAGACCGAAATTTGAGTCATGCTTTTGGACTCAGCAGTCATTTTCACCGACTGTGGGCCACCCCGTTGGTGGCATTTCCATAGGCTCCATGCCTTCGTCGGCAACATCCAAGATGAACCCATAGTCGGGGTCTAAGTTCAGGACGCGACCCGTGTCGACGGAGGTGTAGGAGCCTGACCCGTCATCACAAGGAGCCACATTTGCCAAGTGTTGGTCAAAAGACTTCTTGTTACCCTTGGCTTCGTCGACTTTGTAGTAACTTTGATCAGCCTCAATATTTTTGACAATGTCATCTTTTCTCCAAATGGTCAATCTCTGGTGCATTGTCGACGGTACTGCCCCAATTCCATGGATCTATTCCCAACCCAACAACAGATTGAAATTTGCTTTTGAATTGATGACCATGAAGAGTGTTAGCCTGTTGGTTGTACCTACTGCCAAGTCCACTTGGACAACCCCTAGGAAGTTACTAGTCTTGCCATCATAGTTGGACAGAACCATGTTGTGCTATCGGAGGTCAGCCTCCATTTTTCCAATTTTCTTGAATAAATTGTAGGGCATCAGATTTATAGTTGGCCCACCATCCACGAACACCTTGTTGACTGCCACTCCGTCAACTTTCACCTTTATGAACAACGACTTCAAGTGGTACATCATCCCAGGACTAGGACGTTCAAACATAGCCGTTTTCTCTTCGACCACACCACTATTCATCACATGATAACATAGCGGCTTGTCATCCGCATTTTCATCAGGGACGAAATCTTCTTCTGCTTCAGAGATTTCAGACACCACATCATACTCAGCTGGTAGGATTGACACAATACCACAATTCAGCACGAAATCTTCACCATATATGTCTTCATTGGTGTCGTCGTACATGTCTTTGTCAAAATCTCCCTCAGGTGATGGATCATATTCATCATCCGACTGAGGAGAGTATTTTAGCTCCTCCTCATCTGACTGAGGGGTATATTCTGGCTCCTTTTTACTTTCAACCAGCGAAGTACATTTTGAGTTTTGAGTCGACACCACCCCTTTCTCTCCTGATGTGTCCACGGTTACTGCCATGGTCTGGTTTGTCACCACTTTGTCTTTTTCTACCCATTTTCCTCTTGGGTGCTGGCGCTTTTGTCCAGACGTTCCGGCAGGCTTCAACTGTGAAGTTACAGCCTCTCTCTCAGCCTTCTTATTGTGCTGATAGCGCCTCCACTGAGTCCTAGTCATGGGGTTCTTCCCCTTGTAGTTAGGGGACAACATATAGCCCCTTGGCTCGACTCTTTTATCGAAGACATTCGTTTCCTTTTCCAAATCCAAAACCTTCCATTTTGGTCTTTTACTTCCTTTCTGGCTGACTGGTGCCATCCATCTTTCCTGTGGGGTGTCCGACGGAGGCAAAAAAGTTTTGGGATGTGCCTCTTGGAACAGCTTTCTGTACTCCTCATTTCGACGAGGGGCACCACTCTTGTCAAACACGAACCTTAGGATATGTGGCTTGTTTTCTGGCAGCACTTCTCTCTTGCTTGCCTCATACCTCTCAGCAGCTTTCTCATCGAACACAGCGTTGCACCTAGGGCATAATGCGACCTCCGACCCGCTTATCCTGTACTTTTCCTGAAAATCTTCCAAACTTTCGCCGGCCTGGGGATACACTTCTTCGAGTTTGTCCTCGATTTTCTTGTCGGAACCTTCAGTAGTTTCGACCATCATGCACTCCATTACTTCAGTCATTGGTTGTTTGTCAAAACCCTCAGTAGCCTCGACCATCATAAATTTGTACACCTCTGAGTACAAAGCCTCTTTGACCTTCAGTGGGTCAGTGTCAACCTGCATCTTTGGCTTTTCGCCAAATTGGAGTCGGCCCTCCTTCAAAGCCTTCTGCACCAAATCCCTGAAAAGAACACATTGAGCTGTTTTACGACCAAGGAAATTATGAAATTTAGAAAATCCCCTCTTTTTCTTTTGTTCTAGAGGGGGTCTTTTAAACCAGGAGGAATAATTATTTGACCATCTTTAACCAGTAAATCAAATATTTCATCACATTTGGAAACATCAAAAGTATAAGTTTTAGCAATGTATTTATCCGTTTTTCCGATTTCGGCGGGATTTTTCCCGTTTGATATTTTCAACAACTTGCACGTGTAGGGCGGTCCTGGCTTCAGTTCAGCCACATGGATCTCACTTTCATCGACGAATTCTTCATCTTCGGACGAATACTCGTAAGAAGCCACATAGGACACTTTTTCTTTTTTACAAAATCTGTTAGACTGAGTTTTCTCGGCTTTTAATCGTTCGACCTGGCGAACTCGGTCAGCCAGCTGCGCCATATCTCTAAGATATTGCGTGTCTAGCTTCTTTCTGATCGAATAATCCAAACCACCAGCTGCCATTTTGATTAATTCATGCTCAGGGACTTGAGTATAGCACTGCGCTTTCAAAAGTCTAAACCCGTTCAAGTACTGATCTACTGACTCTGTGGCCTTGCGTTTGACGCTTGCCAACTCTTTCAGACTTATTTTCGACTGCCCCATGTAAAATTGTTCATGAAACAGTCTCTCCAATTGTACCCACGTGTGGATGGATTGAGGGGGCAACGTGGTAAACCACGTAAAAGCATTTTTCGTGAGGGAACTTGGGAAATATTTCATTTTCAAGTACTCATTGTTTGCTATGTCACCTGCTTCGGTTTGATACCTAGCGACGTGTTCGACGGTGGACTCCTCAGTCTCGCCAGCAAATTTGGTGAACTTTGGCACCTTCCAACCCCTAGGTAACTCTGTTTGTAATACAAAATCTGGTAATGGGGACGTGTATGTCGGTCGTCGAAGGCCTGGGTTTGCCCCATTACGAACCATGATACGTTCGACCACAACCTCCAGGTTGTGTTCCCCAGCCAAGGCGTCTGTCGAACTTGTCGGAAGACAAAATCTGGATCTTGGTTCCTATGGACTATCACAGGAGGCCTTTGGGCCATCCTAGGGATCTCATCAAATTCACGGGGTTGTTCAATTATTTCGTCGAAGACCTCATCCTGACGAATGGGCGTCTCCGGTTGAGGCGGAGGGGTCTGTTGACCCTGAGCCCTAGGAGCGCCTAGAAAGTCACCTATACGTGTCATTTGAGTCGCTAGTTGTTGGTAACTCTGTGTTGACTCTTGTATCAGTGGTCTCAATATTGTACCCATCTGTTGAGTCAACATATGAACCATTTCATGATTACTCTCATCCAACTGTTGCCTCATGACCGTGACGGAACTAGAGGTAAATGTCGGCATGGATTGAGAAAAATTATTAAAACATGGGGGTCGAACCATCTGGTTCGACAGATGCCCTGCCCCCTGATAAGGTGAAAACACTGGGGACGAACTTTCCCCAAATAAGGGGCCGGTAGAGTGCAAACTCGACATGAACTATGTCGGCATCCCATAAGACCGAGGAATAGGCATGGTAATACTAGGCATATACTGCCCTGTAGTCCCGGCCATTGTTGATTTCAGGTCATGTCGACGTGGCGTCGCGGTTAGTCCACTAGGGGTAGTTGAAACCGCTGACATGGTACCGGAGCCAACATCAGTTGTTTGTGTCACAATCGTACTTTCCATCGAAGACGGTTCATCGTTCAGACATTGTATTACCATCTTACCACTATGCAAAAACATACACTTAATTCACACGGGTCCCACCGGGTGTGCCAATTTGTTCGCCGGCGCGAACAACCGCTGGCCTTCTGTCGCAGGTTTACTCGCAGGATCGGCCACACAAATCCCAGAACAGGTGATTGAAGACGTATGCTTATGTGATATGGCCGTCTCTTTCCTTTTTGGAAAAGTTGTAAGGTTTAAATGATCAACCAAGTTTGGAACAAAGCAAAAATAAAGGAAAAAGAAAACAAGCAAACAGCAAAGGGAACTATAACTTAAACTCTAAAAATCAATTGCATTAAGGAAAGGTGGATGCAATTATACATTTTTGCGGGATGGAACTCGTTTCTCTCTAAGCTTGGTACTTTGAGTGTTTTCCCTTTACAATGTTACAAAATGCGACCCCCAAAAATGGAAAATACAATGCTTTATATAGGCCTAGAGAATAACTCCTCATCTACCCAGATCTCCTTTGGTGCTGACACGTGTCACCCCACTTTCTTTTCAACTTCCCATATTCTTGAAACTTTCAAACTTTTCCCGCCTAGGTACTTATCCTTGAATTTGGGACTTGCCCTTCAGCTGGCTTTCCTTCGACACCATGGCTTATTGCCTTCTCTCCGATGCACCTTCTTGGCCTGTATCGGATTGACGCTTTGAGAATCCCTTGGTGTCGACTTGTTGAACTTCCTCTTATCCTCCTACCCTTGGTCGAAATCTCCTGTCAATAACATGTCATTAGCAATCTCTTATGTGGCGGCCAAAAGTGACACGTTCCACTACACACGATAAGTGATCTCTTCTATGGCAGTGGCAGTGACACCCTTAATCCACGCCTCTGCCTTCGCCATCGCGTCAGGCTCGATGGAGGCTCTATTCGTCGCCATTAACTACCTAGTGATAAAGTTGAGCAAAAACCAAAGAAGAAAATCTTCCAAAAGATAACATGAGATGAGAACCACTGTCTATTTTTAGGAAAGTAGTGGCTTAGTAATGCAATAGTATAAAAAGTAAGATCAATTTCCATAAACTAAATGAGAAGCTTGGGTTCTGTATTTGCATCCCACCCATATAGGTCAACAGATACTTACTCTAGATAACTGATGCTAAAGCAGTGCTAGTGCTGTCAATTGCAGATAACAGAAAATAGTGGTTTGATTAAATTCTGCTATTTGACAGCACTGTGCTAAAGGAAATGAGGTTCCAAAGAAAAATTTCAAAGCTAGTTGCCCTCTAGAGAAACATTCTTAAGGACCATATTGTCAAACATCCAAACTCAATCCTTCTTCCTTCTTAAAGCAACTACAGACCTCCCAGCTCATTAAGTAATACAACTTCTACTACTTTTTGAAAGTATTAAAACTCAGAGGAAAGCTTAAAAAATCTTAAATACAGCATAGCCGACATCATTTTGGTGCCATCATCAAACCACAAATGAGAGACTACAAACCCTTATGATTTCATCATGGATGCTCTAATAGACCCGCTTGCTAATTGATATTACTCTGGAAATAAGACAGCAGCTGGCCCTGTAGAGAAAGTAGCAGCACGTAGGTAACAACCACATTATCGGTAATAACCACATTATAAAAGTAACTTCTAGAAGGTAGTGAAAGTTGCCGAATATATAGTGGACAATATTAAATGAATGAATACCTTTGGGACTGATGGGATGAGCTTCAACCTGCTATTTCGGAATTCATCATCACCATCAACAAAGCGTTGCAAGAGTGTTCCAGGAACTAACTCCTTGGTCACAAAATAAAATACCATACTGTAATGTGATGAAGCTGGCACCTGCAGCCACACAACACACAACACACATTCATTGTAAGAATCAATAAATCATACTCCAATTGCAACTCAGTTAATCCATGATCATCACCATTTTCATCAATTGATATGTCAATGATAATCACTTTTTCATCTTCCTCTTTGTGTGAAATAGCATCTTTACTGTTCTTTAATATCTTTAAAGATAGTTCATCATTCCAATCATGCAGAACCCACAGTAATAAAAAAAAACACGTGAAAATATATATCAATGTTATGGACCGCCGGAGGTTTTAAGAAACTGTCCGCTAACACAAAAACTATCGCGACAAATGGTATTGGAGAGTGTTGATGTCGATACCATTTAAAAAAAAATGTTGCAACTGAAATTAGATTGTAATAATTGATGAAAGTAAAAATACCTTGAGTAAAACAGCATTTGCAGACGGGAGTGATTTAAACATACCTCGACCAACAAACTTCAAATTATAATTTCTAGTTAAGTTACCAATAACATGAATTATGGAAGCATGTATGTCATAATAACATGAGTTATGCACACAATTCTCTTACAATCATATCTAAAATAAGATTTCCATAACATATATAAAAAACCCATAATACTGAAATAAACAGAGACAAAACAGATTGTTGCAGGGTATAAGAAGCTTGCCTAAAAAAAGGTGTCTCTGTATTTTGAGAAGTTGAGTTTAGAAGATTCAAGGCATTTTGCAATAAGTTCCTAAAAACATAAATTATTCAATTAGCTTTGCAATTCAATTAAAGCATAACAGTGTGATTAATACAAAAAGACAAGAAATTGAAAGGATGTAAGTAAAATGCAATGATAATATACCAGATCACCAGTATTATCCAAGTAAATCTGGACCACTGCATATGCAAATGCTGCAAGATCCCGAGGTGCCACAATGTTCCGTTTGTGGGTCTTAATCCACACTACGCCAAAAATGAGTTTTCGCAGCACAACAAAGACAGTGCTTTCTGGCAGAAGCGCTGCTATATGTTTCGCTAAAAACAAAAATAAAAAATGAAAGAAAAAAGCGCTGCTAAATGGGGGATATAAGACAACGCTTTTGAAAAGCGCTGCTAAAGCCCTAAGGCAGGTGAACTTTAGAAAGCGTTTTATGAAAAGCGCTGCTAAAGGGGTACCTTAAGGCAGCGCTTTTGAAAAGCGCTGCTAAAGGGCTTTCGTACAACATGCTTTAGCCAGCGCTTTTGGAAAGCGCTACTAAAGGCCTTTCATTAATCCCACATAAGAAAGCGCTTTTACCCCAAAAGCGCTGCTAAAGGATTAACATAAGAAAGCGCTTTCTAAAAGAGCTGCCTTAGGTCTTTTAAAATATTAAAATTAAAACATAATCTGATATCCCTATATTTTCTTAGGACCGTTTCTATTTCACCCTAGCGACACTGCTTCTCTTCTTCCTCCTTTTTTCTGCAAACAAACGAAACTCAATCTGTCCGCCGTCATTCTGCAAACGAAATCTGTCGTGGCTTTACTCCGTTTGTGGCTTCCCTCTGTAATTTCTGCTTACTCACACCGTCGTCCGCCATTGTTGATTGTTTCTCTAAGGTTTTTACTCTCCTTTTTCTGGTTTTCTCTCCATTAATGAAAATGTCTAATATTCTCCATTGTTGACTGTTTCTCTGCTGTTTGTGTGAGATAAATTTGGTGTATTATTAGTTGTTGATGTTAGGTTTTCATTTTTTGATTTGTAGGAGTTAGTTAATGATTAATTGGAAAAGTGATTAATTAGAAAAGTGATTAATTAGTAGAAGTTAGTATAGTGATTATTGTGTAAAATGTGATTAATTTGTAGAAGTTAGTTTAATGATTAATTTGTAGAATAATAGAAGTTAGTTTAATGTGTAAAATTTGTAGAATAGTGATTAATTAGAAAATTCAAGGTAGTTAAGAGTGTTGTAGAAGTTAGATTATTGAGGTTGTTATAGGGCTATTTGTAAAGTTAAAGTGAACATTTATCGGAAAATTTTAGTGATGTAAGAATTTGGTTGTTATTGAAAATGATAATGAAATTAGTAGTTAAGTGAACTAGTGATTGAATTTATTTTGAGAAGCGGAAGGAGATATTACACGAGGAGTAACTATTATGAAGAACATCATTCGTGCTAGAGATAAAGGAATAAAATATGACGTTCATTGGAATGATACGAACCAACTTGTTGAGCCTAACGGAGCAATGTTGACAAGTTACATTGGTACACTTGTTCGTTCGTATATTCCAATTACTTGTGATAATTGGAGAAATGATGAGTTGAAACCCGCCAAAGAAAAGATATGGAGTGAGATACAGGTACCATATGTGATGTTATTTGTTTTTGTTGCCGATTATGTCTTTAAATTACTAATTATGTTATTTGTTTTTGTAGAGGTCTTTTAATATTAGTGATGATCGAAAGAAGTACTGTATTCAATTAGCCGAAAAAAGACACAGAGGGTTTCGAGTATTTCTATCAAACAAGTATCTTAAGGATGCCGATCTTAAGGATGCCGAAGGAAAGTTTATTGAAGCAGAACGTCCAATGAAGTATGTAGACTTGATTTCACCTGAAGAATGGGAAACTTTTGTAGCCAAAAGAAGAACCGAAGCATTCCAAGAGTTGAGTGGCGTAAATCTCCAAAGAGCATCAAAACCCGTGTATCCATACAGGAAGGGGCGTTTGGGATATGCACGCATACAACAAAAAATAGTAAGTATATATAAATGCTTTTATTTACTTGTTTCTTTCCCATGTGTTATAATTGATTTTATTATTTGTCTTAATGTGTAGTTAGAAGAAGAGAAAAGTGAAGAAACATGTGTTCCGGAACATGTTTTGTGGAAGGCTGCTCGTGTGGGAAAGGATGAAGTTGTTACGGAAAATGTTCAACAAGTTTTTGAGCAATGTGTAAGTATAACATTATGCGTTTTATATCCCACTTATTAACATATATATAATATTTATGTTTTTTAATCCCCGCTAATATTTTTTGATATTCATGCATATGAATTCCAGGAGACTCTGTCTCAGTCCGCAACTCTAGGTGAAGACCAGGATTGCAGGAGCATACTTACTCGAGTATTGAATGTTCCTGAGTATTCCGGTCGTGTGAGGGGTAAGGGTTTTAGGGTCACCCCATCATCCTTTTATAAGCGTTCAAAGAGCCAAAATCCTAGCAATAAACAAGTGATGGAAGCCATGGAAGAATTAAGAGCCCAAGTCCATGAATTACAAAAGGATAAGGAAAAATATATGTCAGAAAGGCGTGGTTCAGAGTTTAATGATACTAGTGACAAAGGTAGTATCAATTGTCAACAGAAACTTCCTGAGGTAATTATATATGATTATTATGAAATTAATTTAGCACAAAATTTTCAATATATACACATTAAAAGTGTTAATTCTATATTCAAATGTTTTAATAACTTATATGATTTTTAGATTCATGCCCAAGAGTTGTAAATAACAGGAAGTCAGAATAGGAAGCCAGAATTAGGCAACACGTCCAACCAAAAAAAGACTCTTGCAAGGACGGGGAAAAAAGCAATTGTATCTCGATTTAGGTCATATCTTGAAACACTTGTAGAAACATTGAATTTGATGGACGGTGGTATTCGTGAAATACCTATGGAGGAAGGTATTTTCGGTTATTCCTATTCAGAAACAATTTCTAAAGAGGATTTGGATCAGATTTTTAATCATTCTGAATTAGGCATCGGTGTTATGCATACATACATCAGGTATTCCGATTAACTCTCTTTAATTATTTAAACAATTTATTTACTCATTTCAATGAATAATCAAATTTTTATTATGTTTTTATTTAAGGTTCTTGTATGAGAAATTGGTGCGCCCGCATCAATTGTCAGAAAGATTCGGTTTCTTATCTGCCAACTGTATCAATGCACCGTTAATTGCGATGAATCCAACTTCAGTACAATCTCACTTAGTCGAAAGATTTATGGCCAGCATAGATACAGAAAAGTTGTATCTTTTACCATATAATACTGGCAACGGGTTAGATTTGCATTCTTACTTCATTTATTATCATTTTTTGTTTTTTGATGTTGCGTATAAAATTACTATATCGATACTTTTGTTTTATTTTACAGTGGACACTGGTTGTTGGTTGCGATAAATCCGATAAGAGAAATAGTGTATTATGTAGATTCGTTAGATGGTGATGTAGATAAATACCCGGATATGAAGACGACAATTGATACGTAAGTGAAATTGTTCTAAATATTCGTGTGTATTTGTTTATTAATTTATTTAAGTGAGATTGTTCTAAATATTCGTTTATATTATGTTAGAGCTATACAAATATTTCGATCACAAAGAGAAGCCCAAGTATCAAAGACTAAGTCAACCAACATTTCATGGATCTGAGTGGAGGTATATTTTCACAATTTTGCTTATAATAGTGATGCTACTTGATAAAATAAGTTAGACTATATATCCTGATATATATTCTTATTTTTTTCATTGTGTAGTGTCCTCGTCAAAAAAATGGTATAGATTGTAGTTATTTCGTTTTGAGGTTTATGAAAGAAATCATTCATTTGGATCAAATAGATATTCCAATCATGGTATGGATTTATAACTTAGGAGTTATTTTAATATTTATCGGATATTTGATATAATTAATTACTTTTAACTAAATCATGCATATTATGTTATACTATGTAGTATTTTGATGAATTCAAGTGTGCTACTTACTCCAAAGTACAATTGGAAGAAATTAAGGAGGATTGGTGTCAATACCTTATTGAGCAAAGAATTATATAAGGCATGGAAGTTGGAAGTTGTTGTATATACTTTGTATAGTTTTAGAAGTTGTTGTATATGGTTATTAGAATGGTTATTTGGTGTATGAATAGTTGTTGTATATAGTTTTGGAAGTGGAAGTTGTTGTATATAGTCTTGTGTATAATTATGAAATATAAGGCCTATATATGGTGATTGAAGTATATAATTATGTAGTATTGTGAATTGAAGTATATAAGACCTATGTTGAATGAAGGCTTGAGAATTGAAGTATATAATTGTGATAAGTTTTGATAAAAAATTATGTTATACAGGTTTGTTAATATACAGGTCTAGTAAAAGGTTTTTTTTTTTTAAAAAAAAAAGCTTTCTTTAAAAAAGGAGTTTTAGCAGCGCTTTTGACAAAAAACGCATCCAAAACAAATAAATTTTAAAACAATTTACGTGTACAAAAGGCAGCGCTTTTACTGCAAAAGCGCTGCCAAAAGTGGAATTAAAGAAAACGCTTTTCTAAAAAGTGCTGTTTAAAGTATTAAGCAGAGACACATTAGAAAGCGCTGCCTAAGGGGGGGAAAAACCAGCGCTTTTTTCAAAAAAAGCGCTGCCTAAAGTTGGAAAATAATACACATTAGGCAGCATTTTTTAAAAAGCACTGCCTAAAGGGGAACAAAAGACAGATCTTTTAGTGAAAAAGTGCTGCCTAAAGGGGACCTAAGGCAGCGCTTTTGCATTTACAAAAGCGCTGTCTTTACCTTTAGCAGTGCCATCTATGGCAACACTTTTAAGCGCTGCTAAAGGCAAAAAAAAATGCTGCTAAAGGTCTTTTTTGGCGTAGTGCCACGTGCCACTAATGATTAATAAAAACAACAAAATAAGAACCTTCGAACAGATTAGAAGAGTATAACATAAAAAAGAAAAACAAACGGAAGAAAATCGGTATCCTACAAAGTAATCCTTCAAAACAACACTGGTTGCAATGCATGTTAGAATGAAAATCGGTATCCTACATTACCATTTGAATAAGATTGACCGGAAAACATAACAGAAATAAGATTGATACCAAAATTCAAAAGCATAACTGATACTAACGATCCTGATAGCCATAACTGTTTTGACTTCTTTAATCAACTCTCTTATATCTTCTTCCTTGTTGTTCCGTTCCGTTTCGTCAACAATCAATGGAGAATTCCAATTTCTACCTGCAATGAATGAACTGCATATGCATGTTCCACTATATTCCAATTTCTCATGACCTACTTTGAAACCAAAAGCATATGATTCTGTCCTTAATCTGAAATGACAGTGGCATATTAACGGGTGAATTTCAACCGTATATAATATCTTTTACAAAGACAAAATAAGATGTTACCACTTTGAAGGGCCGTTTTTTAGTAGAGTTGAATGTAATGATGATTCCATTTCCAAGCTGCAAATATAGAGTAATAATCAAGCTCTTACATTTATCGACAACAAAACAGAAAATCTCGAAAGTATGAAAAGAGAAATGACATACTTGGAAGCAGATTCTCTAAAATTGTTTTTTTAGAATTTCCATTCTGCAAATAAACATTCACACACAAAGAAATTGATTAGATATAAAATCAATCACATCTTTCACTGAACAGCTTAAGCATTTATAACATACTTGGAACACATAAACAATGATGAACACATAAAATGCTATAACAAGCTGCTAATTATCAACCATAAAATTTGAAGTACAAAATTGCATAAAATGAGATGAACACATACTTGGAATATCATTATAACTTCGCGCCGAAGTTTGTCGATATTGTGTCGTATATGTCATAAACAATAAAAAATTGGTTTAACAATGGAAAAATAACCCACAACAATAACTCAAAGTTCAAAAACTAAACAGATCAAATCTACCTGAATAAGTTAATAAGAAAACATAAATTGATAAAGTCATACATATACTTTTTCGAATCCGACCACCACGACACTCGTCGCTGGAAACCCGTTTCCACCACCACCACACTCGTCGTCGGAAACCCGTTTTCACCACCACCAAACTCATCGCCGAAAACTTTTTCCACCACCACCACACTCATCGTTAAAACAAAATAACTTAAAAAAAACATAGCAAATAGTGAAAACTTCAAAATAATTTTTGTTAGAAAGATGAAACGAACAAACCTCGATCTGCAGCTTGAAGATTAAGGAAAACAGTGGATACCCGTGTAGAATGTCGGTGTAGTGGTGAAGATATCAGAAGGCAAAGCAAGTGAAGATCTGCAGCTTCCACAACTGTTTTCTGTCGGTGATGTCGTGTATCATCTCGAACGGTCTCGCCATTCTGACCGTGATTGCTAACGGAGGTGGCTTCCGATCAGTAGAAGGATTTCAAATATGAGCTTGTAGAGAGGAGATAGGAGATAGTAGATAGTAGATAGTTCAAGATGGAAGGAAGTGAGAGAGCGTTTATGGACGATAGAAGAAGAAAGCACAGGTGAAGTGATGAATGAGGAAGCGTGTAGAAAGCATAGTTTTTTTAGTTGGTTTGTCACAAATAGTTAGACTGTAACCAATAATTTAGTAATGAGAAAACCAATTGGATATGAATATCAGCAAATAGGCATGGTTGCATCAGAACTAATTGATAGATAGTAATGCTAAGGGCAACAAAAGACATGAAGTGATGGAAAAGTGATAATGTGGAGAGTAGCCAAGCAAGGGCAGTGTTGTCCTTTCCAGAGGCCATAAGGCTCTTATATGGTAGATGTTTTAAGTTAGAGGATTTGGCTTTAATTTTTTTTCATTCTTATAACATGATAAAACGTGTAATTAGATTCAAATATGTAGTTTAAATATTTAAGTTAGAGGATTTAACTTTAAAATGTTTTATTTTCAACAAATAAATTTGACAAAATTTAGAATGAGCGACACATATTTTAAAGTTTTTTCTTTAACAAGAAAATGCTTATATTAACTTCAAAAAAGTATAGTATCTTTCAAACGAGAAGTTACTTCTACTAATTTTAAAGAAATCTTGTACTTCGAGTTTGATGTTTTATATTGAGGATTTCTTATTACACCACCCTTGTTTCTTAGGCACCAACTGAATTTCCGGTTTTGCCCCCTGATTCCGGATGTGCACATCCGGACGCACCAATTTTTTTAAAAACGTAGATTCTTTCCGGAAGTGCACATCCGGAAACTTTCCTGATCTGCAGATCTGGAAAAAGGCAGAACATTATTTTTTTTTTAAAAATCGGTTTTTTTGTTTGGTCGCATATGTTAATAAATCGTCGCAATTTAATATACATTTGAAGACATCCATATATATAATAAATCTCTGTCAAAATACAGCGCATACATATAATATAAATATAATACATCAAACAAAAAACTACTGCGTATGGCGAATGATCTGTCCTGGCTCCCCTGCTCCTCTGCCCCTACCCGCCATCCTGGACCGATGTCTGCGGTACTGAAGTGCCCCCTGAGCAATCGCAATAATCCTGTCCACGACAACTCTGGCACCAGAGCCCTCAGGGAGGTGACCGTCCGCAATGGCCTGCCTCACTATCTGCTCTATCTGACGACAGCGTGGTAGGACATCCTGAGCGTGGTCCAGCTGAGACTGCCGCTCCTCTAATATCTCCTGATGAGCGGGTCTGGGGGGCGATCCCTCAGCAGTGGGCACCATGCATGGGTGTGAGAAGGTGTAGAACCACACGATGTACCTGACGGCAACACTCCAGTCTGTCTCCGCTCTGGTCGCCCGAGCCTCCTCCGGTACCAAGTGGGACTGGTAGTCAGCATATAGCTCATCTATCTCCCTGCGGGTCAAGTCTAGAGGAGCAGACTCATGAGGCATCCTGGGGATCGTCTGCGTGTAACCGAACTGACGCAAGACGCGCTCTGGCAGGTATCGGGCAGTAACGGTCGAACTGCATGCCAACCATCCTGAGAACAAACAAACGTCATCGAACGGGCGCGTCACACGGTGCTCGGCATATGGGCAATACAAAACGTCCTCAACAGCGATCCGATCTAGATACACTCTGAAGGGGTCCGACGCCTGGTTCCCTCTGAGCAGGACAAATGCAGCAGCACGTGGCATAGCCTCAGTGTACCCCTGGGCACTCCCCCAACCAGTAATATAGGGAAAGTGCTGTAAAATCCACGCCTGAAATGGAAAACATAACATGGGTGTCAAACATTATATTGAATACATAAAGAAAAGAAAAGAAAAAATCACTTAGAATATTAGATTGTTACCACGTATAGCGTACATCTGCCTGCCACAGTCTTGGCTGCCCAGCGGCAACCATCAGAGAGCCTGGAATAGGTGAATGCCAGCGCAACAGCCCCCCAGTTGTACCGATGGATCTCTGTCTGATCCGAAAGGTACCTGAGGTAGACGATATCAACATAATAGGCGCTGGTGTCCACAAACACCTGCGTGCCCAGCAAAATGTGATACGGAGGATTTGGAATGTGTTGATCGTTGTAGCAGTTGCTCTGCGCAGAACTCGAGTGGAAAAAGTCGGGATTTGTGGGAATGAGAAATTGAGAGTTTGAGAGAATTTGTAAGGTTTTGGAAATGAAAATGTGAATAATGAGGGGGGAGAAGGTCTGACGCGAATTAATAAGAAATTCTTCCGGATGTGCACATCAGAATTATTTTCGGATATGTACATCCGGAAAATCTCTGCGTTTTTTAAAGATTTGGTGCGTCCGGATGTGCACATCCAGAATAGAGGGGTAAAAAAATAATTTCACGTAGTGCCTAAGAAACTTGAGTGGTGCATTAAGAAATCCTCTTTATATTTTATATATAACAATGTCCCCCTTAAATGTTAATTCGTGAATTGATATTTTAAAGAACTATATAAAATTCACGTCATCTTTAATTTTCTTCGATGATTAGTTGTTAAATTTCAAAATTATTGGAGACATTTTATCATACGTCATAACTCCGCGTACATTTGTAAGTGTCACTTACATTGGGATAACGCTTTGCCTTCACACGATTTCCCAACATGCCATGTCTTTTGAAACATGTAACTAAGATGAGTAATTTGACATCATTTTGAATTAATATCTTTATAAGTTGACACACTTCAAAATTGTATCTTGTTGCAACTCTTGGAATATTTTTCTTGGGCACCATCACTTTGCATTTCTTTCTTAAAAAATTTCTATCTTTCACCACATACAAGATGTCTTCTTCAAAATTATCTCCAATTGCATTTCAGAACCCTATACAGATCTTTAAGATAAAAGCGAAACATACAATTTGGAGATCTCAAGTATTCATCTCTTCCACTTTCAACCATTAGAGTATAATATTTTTGGGTCCTCTCTCGTCTTAAAAACCATTGAAACACTTCAAATCATTCTTTTTAAATCATTCTTTTTAAATCAACTTATGTATCTTCTTCTTGCCTTCAAAGATCAGCATGAATGTAATCAAGGGATCCATGTGTTCTTTATTTACCTTTGTTAAACTTCATTCTATAGGATTTACCAAATACACAAGGTTCATAATACTCCAGTTTTTCGACCTTGTCACCACACAGTCGATTTTGTTACGACAATTCGACCAGGCCTCTTTCACTGATATGGCCAAGTCTCTTGTGTCATAGCTCAGTCTTCGACACAGGTTTTGTGGATGCCACATCCGCTGAACCACTTTCAACCTCAGCCTCAAGGGTATACAAGTCTTGTTTCTTCACGCCTCTCAAGACTTCCTTCGACCCCATCATTACCCTTAGGATGCTTTGCTCTCCTTTTAAAACATATCATTTCTTGTCGAATTCACCAAGAGAAATCAAATTCCTCTTAAGATCAAGTACATACCTAACATCAGTCAATAGCCTTATTGACTCATCATGGAGCTTGAATCTCACTGATCCAGTGCTTGTAATTTTACAAGCTTTGTTGTTTCCTAGTAGCACTGATCCACCATCTAGATCACATAATTCCTCAAACACGTCTTTGTTTCGAGTCATGTGCCAAATACACCCTGAATCCATAATCCACTCCTTGCTAGAGTCGCTGCTTGAAACCACCAGGACATTAGATGATTCATAACCATCTTGCACAATGGTTGCATTACCATTATCTTTTCCACCATAATTGTTCAGACGATTAGGGCATACTTTTTTTGCATGACCCTCCTTCTTACAATGATAACACTTAATAGTAGGAACTTTACCACAATTAGATTTCTGTAGAACTTTACCCTTCTTCTTCTCAAACCTACCATCTTTCTTCAAGAATTTCCCTTTAACGGATAAACCTTCACCAATAGAAGATGGTTTGTACTCCTTTCGTTCGTTCAAATCCTTAGAGTACAAGGCAGATTGAACATCTTCAAAGGTCAACGACTCTCATCCATACAAGAGAGTTTCTTTGAAGTGAGTATGAGACTTAGGTAAAGAGCACAACAGCAGCAACACTTGATCTTCATCATCAGTCTTAACCTCGATATTCTCAAGATCAAGAATCAACATGTTGAACATATCCAGCTGCTAAGTCGGGGATTTTTCTTCACTCATCTTGAATGAATACAAAGCTTGCTTCAGATAGAGACAATTAACCAACGATTTTGTCATGTACAAACCTTCAAGTTTTGTCCACACACCCACTACATTTTTTTTCCTTTGAAACCTGTCGGGGAACCTTATCACCAAGGCTTAATACAATGGCACTTTGGATTTTTTTCGACCATCGTTGTCTTCTCATTCTCCGATAAGGCAACATCATCTTCTCTGATCCTTCAATGCTTCTAGCAAACCCTGCTGAACAAGAAGGGCTTGCATCTTTAAGCGTCACAAATCAAAATCATTCACACCGGTGAATTTCTCAATCTAATACTTTGTTGACGACATCTTCTTCTCCACGCTCACCGCACCAATCTGTTGTGAATTGATGTTGTCAAGAACAAACCAAAATATGAGATAAAGATTGAATTTCTTGAACAAACATAAGAAACTCTATTAGGTTTTACGAAAGAGACAGAATAAGGAAGAAGAAGAATAAGAATTGGTTAAAACTGTTTTGCTATTCACATTCTCAATAAGGGCTCAAAGATTACAAGTGAATACCAACAATTAACCTCTCTCAACAACCTGAGAGAACTAGCCTACTTATAGACTACTAAGCTAACTTACGCTACAAGCTAAATTAACAATTGGGCTTACAAGCAAGACCTAATTCGACATGCTAACTTAAACACAAAGCTAACACATTTCGACAGCATACTTGAACAGACTTTGACTACAGCATGCATAACTCATGTCGAACCATGAAGCTACCCTTATTAATACTAGAGTTCGATTCAAATACCACATAGTCATTATAACCTTTATAATTTTACAATTTACCTTGTCATAGACCTTTATTCTTGTAAATTTTGTACAAGACAAAAAGGTAAGTTTCAAAACTTTTTGTTGGTTTGTAAATTTCCTTTATATTATGTGCTCATTAAATATCTTGTATAGATGCCTTACCTGTAAATCTTCATAAGAAGAATAATCAATCCACCCTTCTTACTAATGAGCCTGATGGAACCTCTTAACTATAAGTATAGAATTCGTCAAAGTCTAAAGTTGACCCTCCTTTTACCCATTTATTGAACACTAAGGAGTCGAAGAACTTAAGGTTTAACTTAGTTATGAACTGGATATGATAATGCCTCACCATTACTTATATTACGACTAAGCACACAAGGTGACAAAGGTGGATAAACAAAAACAAAAATGTTGACTTCGAATCCCTGAGATAAGAATGTTCACCTCTTGTGAAATTGTCTCAAATAGTATTTAAATTGATGTCCGCGTCATTAGTTATGATCTCATACATTTTGGTATTGCATAAGAGTGGCACACATTCTCCCTCTCAACTACATCCATCTCCTTGATGAGAAAATGAAATTTATTGCTGACACATTTTTTTTCAATAATCAATTGCATTCAAAATCATTTAAATGGTCCAAAGTAGACCAAATACACATGGACTTAGATTATGCATTCACATACCCACCATATCAACAAGGAAATATGCACACTATGACTAAGGTTCAGAAACTATTTGAACTAGAATCTACATCAGAAACTACTTATTTCTGTTATAGACCTACAAAAGTTACATCAAAAATCAAATGAAATCCAATGGTGATTTATACCAATCATACCAGCTGCCCACCGCCCCCTTCTTTGATTTTCTTTTCTTCCAATTCCATGAAAACAACTGTGCATCTTGTAGTATTCTCTTTGCATCGGCCACTTCTCCCTGAAAAATTACTTTATTTCGTGTTCTCCATAAACACCATCACGATATCAGCCATAAGAATGCCATTGATGAACCAAACTCATTATCTTTAGCCCATCCTACAAACATGTCTATACAGCTATCTCCTCTTGGTAGGTTAACTCCAATCCAATCTTCAAGACCCTTCCACATCTGTTTGAATTTATGACAGCCGATAATGAGATGATTAATGTCCTCAATTTCCCTGTTTGACTTTAGCCACCCAATCGTCTTCTTCGAGACCCAAACAAGAGGCTGTAATAGAGTTAAGTCTCCTTCTCCTATTGATTACAATATGAAAGAATTTTGTGTTGTAATCTCCCTCTTCCATCCATTTCAACCTAGCTTTTTGATGGAGAATACTTTATTTAGTGTGAAGGTTGTTCCACATTTCCTCTATAGCCTGCCCTCTAGCTTTCAATACTTCCTCAGAGCTTACATATCTTGATTCTGCCATCTCAGCTTCTATTTCATTTATGATTTTGATGTTATCCTCAATTTTCAAATCTTGAATACCAAAAATATTAATGTTCCACCATCTTAACCTTTTTCTGAGATGCCTCATCTTTTGAATCAATATATTACTCGCATTCCCAGAAGTATCCACACCTTCCCAGCACTCTCTTACAAAGTCCAAGAAATTGGGGTGGTCCAGCCAAGCATTTATAGATTTGAATGGCTTAGGACCTCAATTCTTATTATTTACCACCAAAGAGATCGGCCTGTGGTCTGAAACGTCTCTCAATCCAACCTTTTGGTTTATCACTTTCCAAAAGTTACATAAGTCTTCACTGATGAGAAATCTATCAAGTCTACTTTTACACGAACCATTAGCCTTAAATCAAGTATATCTATTTCCCACAGTAGGCAGATCTAAAAGTTCCATATCTTCAATAAACATTTCGAATTCCTTCATCTCATTCCTTTTATAGTTCCCACATCCGTTCCTCTCCTCCTTGCATTTGATTGAGTTAAAATCACCTCCTAAAATCCAGTCCCCCATTGGCATACTTAATTTCAATTGTAAGAGTTTCTCCCATAACAATCTTTTTTCAGTTAAACCACATGGAGAATAAATGTTGATTACATAAATACACCTATCTTTCCATTTACCAAACACGCCTAAATATCCTCTACCAGAAAATCTAAAAATGGAATTAAAAGATTGTTTATTCCAAATTGAGATCATACCTCCAGACTGACCAATTGCATCTGAGGCAGACCAGTCAAAATCATCTCTACCCCAAATCCCCCTAACAAAATTTTGCTCCACCTTTTTGCGTTTTGTTTCTTGAATTAGAATAAAGCCACCTGCTTCTTTCTTAATCAATATTTTGAGCCTTCTTCTCTTTATCACAGAATTGCACCCACGAATATTATATGTTGTCAAATTCATGAGGCAATGTTAGCAGCCACCCTCATACTTTGAGTTCTGTTGATACCTTTTTCTTCCATTTTCCTCAGAATACATCTAATGGTTCACTAACGAACAACTTGAAGTTTAGGCCCAAATGGCTACCTTTAAATTGGAACTCTAATAAGAATATGACAAGTATGATAAGATTGAGGAGGATCTAATATCTCCAACATTTTCCCTTATATATGTTAATTAAGTGAAAGAATGCTCATTCAATATGTGTTGAGTTTCTCCATAAACTTCTTTATGTGGAAAAGGATGGTGACTCTACCAACATTCGAAATAATATTTTGGCTCAAGCGTATGAGGGTGTTCAAATTACTTTATGGTTTTAAGAAACATTAGCGTTTTAGGGTTGTTCTTATTTTGAATGTGCATGCTTTTTTTGGTAATTGCATTGTCCAATGTTGTAGTGTTATATTTGTGAGAATTCCAAATAGAAGAGACTTTAGGATCTTTGCCTAACAAAGCAATGCCTAGGCACTACCTTTACGAGGTATGGGATCTCTCCCTTAGGGACACGTGACATGTATAAATACCACTATCTCCCTACTGTTAGTTCTTGGATTGGCTGGAATTTTGGTAAAACAAAATATGTTCAATGTTGATGTCAAGGTGGTGATGTTGCAACATTGAGTCTTAACACTGGGCTGTGTTAAGTGTTTAATTGCTGAAGTTTGGATGTCTGATGTCACATGCGATGTTGTGACATTAGATCTGCAGAATAAATAACATCAGGTTGTGATGTTGTTAGGGTTTGCGTGTTAGCTAGAATTGTGGAGAGCAAGCTGTCTCATTGGATGTGAATATCTTGGGTTAGATATTCTTCGCTGCATAGGAGATCTGGTGCAGATTTGTAGGAGATTTAAAAGGTTGAAGATTTGAAAAGATTTTAGGAGAAAATCTATTTTGAATATTCAGTTTTAAATAACAAATCAAGTCAGATATTGTAGCAGTCCAAGCCCAATTCAGGTGGCTATATAAAGCGCACAAGACCAAAGGAAAAAGTACAGAAATACAGAGAGAAGATCAAGAGCAATAGGCTGAGAGTCTTGAGTATATTGTACGAGTTTTGTATACACCATTCTAGGTTGAATTGGTGAGTCGTTTTCTGTCCTCTCTTAGAAGCTGTGAAGTAATAGAGAGTTATTACTTGATCAAAGCTGTGAAGTAAGATCAAGGTTGCTCAAAGAGGGTGTTCCTTGAGTATTGTTTTTAGGGATTGAGTAGCGTTCTCATATCTAAGTGGTTTCTTAGGTAGAAAGTCACTAGTAGGAATTAAGTTTAGGAGATTGTCAACTGGGTTGTTGAGTCTGTAAATTAATTCTACAAGTAGTGAATTTCATCCCTGGCTTGGTAGCCCCCAGACGTAGGTAATTAGACCTAACTGGGTGAACAATTAGTTGTGTTATTCTGCTGTTTATTTTGTCCATTGTGCAGAGTGTGTTGTTGTGACATCGCACCTTAACATCACACGTCTGATACCAGAATTTCACCTACTAAACCATACTAGAACAAGTCATACAAAGACATCCTAAAGAATAGGTAGTCAACAATCTCGTCCAGTCAAGGAGGAATGGTTACCACCTCTTAGGGTTTCCTAAGTCTTAGAGCCAAAGAGCCTCTAGAAATACTTCTCCCCATAACGGGAGGAGGACATCTCATAACTTACACACAACGCCTAAAGCAACACGCTAATAGAAAAAGGATCTTACCTCACGTGAGAAGGACCTTTATAAATACCATAACACCACTGTAAATGGCTTCTCGCTGTCGCAGACAAGTCCCTACATATACAAATTGTTATAAACTTAATAAGTTCTCTGAGTATCTGTAACACCCAAAAATTTTCCCTCTCGTTCTTTGATCTTTTTGGCTTATGCTTCATTTCATTTACATCTTCATTTATGCATTGTATGGGTTTTCTGAGACATGGGATCAAGGTGTTTTCTCGCAGTTCAGGGTTACAGAGCTAAACGGACAGTCGTCAAAGTCTTTTCGCTCAATAGATGATTTGATTATCAGAGGCTCCGACATTTTCTTTTGCTCAGTGATTCGGCACCGGACAATATTTTTTTCAGCAGGATATTTCGAGTGCGGAAGGAAATTCACAGCATATTCTAGGCATAGTTCACTGGTAATATCAAATGACAAGTTTAAGAAGCCAAACTATGCTTAGAACAGGTGGCAACTGGCGATTCTCCAAGTTTCCTTCTTTAAGGCACCAAAAATTCAAATTTAAAGGGTGTTAATCGATTAACCATTTGCTAGGCAAATTTGGTTAATCGGTTAACCAATGCAATTTTTGCCCAGATACTTCATTTTTCAGCGCTGCAGCTTGGGGTCCCAATTTCAATCACTAATTTATTTTTTCACACCAGTAAAAGGATCTAGAAGTGGTTCCAATTTGATTTAATTTCCAATTAATTCAAATTCCACCCAAAATTCAAATTTCCATCCATAATTCCACCCCTAATTTCCATTCCTCTTACTAACCCACACTCCAAACCACATTTTGATCCCTAACCTAGGGGTTATTTAAGATAGTTTGCTCCAAACCTCACTCATTCACTCTCATTGTTCACCCTCATTTTTCATAATTTTCTCTAAATTCTCTCTCACTTTTTCACTCTTTATTTTCATCTTCAACCTTCACCAAAGCTCTTCCATTAGAATTCTCAAATTCTTCATTGGAATTTGTGAATTCTAGAGCTAGACCTTCATTACTTCCTCTCATCCTCACAAATTCTGCAGTAGCAACTTGTTTGGATCTAGATTCAAGGTTTTGGAATCACTTCTTAGAGAGCTTTTTGCTTATTTGTGGATTATTGCTTGGATCTTCAAGTTTTCTTGTTAAAGCTTCATAGATCTCTGGTTTTCTTGCTTTGATTCATCAATTTCAGTTTGCAATTCTCACCAAAGCAATTCTCCGCTTTGTAGTTGGTAAATTTCAGATCCAAGCTTATTCTAGCTTATTTACAACTTTTGCAATGTAGATCCTTGAGTTTTTGATGTGAATTGATCCATTGATTTATTTAATTGTTGATCTTGATATTTGATGGATTCAATTGGTGTTTAATTGTTGTTATTTGATGTAATTTTCGTGATCAATTGCATGCTCTAACATGGGGAGATTAAGTGATTAAGTTGCTGAAAAGTGCTTTTATGCTGAATTTTATGTTATTGTTTTTACAGTGTTAACAGATAAACCAGTTACAGTGCAAAACTGGTTAATCGATTAACCAGTGTATTTTTCACGTTTTTTGGCTTTTCTAAAGGGGTTAATCATTAACCACTTTTGCACTGTAAATGGTTAATCAATTAACACTGATGCAGAGTGTGATTTTTGTGCATTTTCAAAATTATTTTGATTCCTTTCCACTTTTAATCTTCATGGATGGACACGGTGCATATTTGTGGATTGTTCTTGAGCTGTTTCACCTCATATGATAGTTTGAATGCGATTCTTCGACACGCGTCATTTGGCTTCCATGTGGCATGCACATGATTTGTTCGTTTTGCATTCTTGACATGATGATCATATTGCATAATCCTTTGCGTAATCGTGATTGGTTGTTGTAGCGAGCGATTTTAGCCGTGGTTCTTAAGCACTATCGCTCTGGGGTATTACAGGCCGATTCATTTTTTATCCTATTGAAGCTGATGAAGGAAGGGAAATAGATGTCTCCAATTAACCCTGCTTGCATACTGAGTTTAAACAGATGACTGTTGGTTTACAGATGCGGTTTAGATTATGGGCCTCTCTCTGCTTATTTTGCTAAGAATGAAATGACGGGACTATGCTATTGGTAGGATGTTAGGACTGATGCTTTTCGATTGATGTATGAAGGTACATGATTTTGGGTTTTTGATTAGTGTGCTCGCTAAGATTCTTTTGCAATCTTATGCCTACGTATTCCCGTTTAATAAAACAGGGAAATCAGAGCGATCGTAGTTCCTCCTATTCTATGGGAGGAAAAAGGTTGTTTTGGTGTCTTGTTCAAAGCCCAATACGTGAAGCTAAATGTGGTTTTTATCTTGTTCAAAGCCCAAGATGTGAAGCTGAAGGGTCTATTTGTATCTTGTTTGAAGCCCAAGATATGAAGCTAAAGGGGTTTGACTTTAGAGAGAATTTGTCACCTCTAAAGGGGGTCTGTTTGTCACAACTGTTGGGTGACTGATTATAAAGGAGAATTACTTTAACTGGGATATGTGAATCCAACAATGCCATAATTTCCTTTATAGGGGATTTTTAACCTGAAGGAGAAGACTTTAACTCAGTGTAGAGCAATGTCATCTTTCCTTAGGAATTTCTCATGCTAAAAGAGGGACAGTGACGTGGATGTAAATAATCCAGAGGCTTGCCGCTTACAGAATTTAGATGAAGGAAAAGGAGTTGTTGATGTTTGTATACTGTGAGCAAGGAACAGGTTTTGATGCTAAAAGGTTGATTGACTCAACCGGGGTTTTCTTATACAAGGCCTAAGAGGAGGCTATTGGCCCAACAAGAGGGTGTTTTTATGTGTCTCGTACGAAGCCCGAGAGAGAGGCTAAAAGGGTTGAATCAACAAGAGAGTGCTTTTGTATGTGTCTTGTACAAAGCCCAAGACGGAGGCTAAAGGCGCTTGACTCAACAAGAGAGTCTTTGTACCTCGTACGAAGCCCGAGATGGAGGTTGAAAATGTTTGACTCAACAAGAGAGTCTTTTATACTCAACAAGAGAGTGTTTTTGTATCCTGTACGAAGCCCGAGATGGAGGCTGAAAGGGAAGTGACTCAACAAGAGAGTCTTTTATACTCAACAAGATAGTGTTTTTGTATCTCATACGAAGCCCGAGATGGAGGCTGAAAAGGTTTGACTCAACAAGAGAGTCTTTTATGCTCAACAAGAGAGTGATTTGGTATCTCATACGAAGCCCGAGATGGAGGCTAAAAAGGTTAGCTCCGCTGGGGAGAATTATTGTACAAAGCCCAAGAGGAGGCTATTGTGCTGGTGACTGTTTCAGTTTAGTGACAGGTCTAGTATGTTGGTTAAAAGAGAAAATCAGTTCTTATATGGGTAATGTTGTACTTTGAGATTGATCAGAGGATCAGGGAGATTTCCTGTTCTTTAAGGAAATGGAAAATCCAAATGGTATTGAGACTGTCCAAGTCTACGGGTGTTTTGAGAAATCGATTATTGGGTAGTGAATGATCTTTGTATGATGCCCAAGAGAAGGCTGGTATGTTAAGGGATGAAGGTCAACCCATTAACAGGTCTGACACTTGACTCAGAAAGACAGCTCTAGCAAATTGATGACTAGGTTCTGTTCCTATACTTGTAGAGGTCTCTGGGTTCTTGTACTAAGCCCAAGAGAAGGCATGAGAGCTTTTAAGAAGCCGAAGGGTCCTTGTACAACGTCCAAGAGGAGGCGGGGATGCTTTTAAGAAGCCTGTGGGTCCCCAAACCCCGAGAAGTTCAAGACATGCCATTCACCGAGAATAGTTCAAGCCACGAAAGTTCGAGAATTTGGAAGAAACTCAAGAGATGTCATTCACGGAGAAAAGATCATCCCTGGGGAGTAGAGTCTCTTTGATGATTTCTAAGAGTGATAGTCTGAGAAAGGATTCACCGAGAATGCTGCCTTTCACGTCTCCATATTGTTTAACCCCAAGAGGAGGGAAGACTGTGTCTGGTAATCCTATGGGGATCTAGTTTTATTTGTATTTAAGAGTGACCAACAGGGCTTTACCTAGTGCTAGACATAGTTCCCGGGGAAAACTCTAAATAACTATACTAGTATTACACAGTTGATATTTGACAAGTATATAAAAGTTTGTGAAAGAAGACTTACAGAGAGCAGCCCCGCAATACAGTTATATATATGAAAGCGGATAAAGAAAGCGGGTAAACACTTACTCGGTTGTAGAGCTTCCATGCTGTTTGGTTAGTTGTTCAACAAAGAAAACTTTGATAACAATATTATATTCAAAATCAAAGGAGAAAGTGTTTTGAAAAGATTGTTGGGGCTTACAGCTCAAGGAGAGGCCCAAGGTTTTATCAGTGATTGCATTGTTGTTTTGTACATTGTACAGGGACTTATACAAGTGATTGAGGCCCAAAAAGGTTTTCTTTATAAAGGGATGGGTCTTATACTCTCACAAGAGGCCCAAAGGGTTATTTTTGTACAGGTCGTGGGGCTTACAGCTCAAGGAGAGGCCCAACAGTTTTGTTTAAAAAGGCGACGATCGCGCCGAACTTTTTGATGGTATCGGGACTTATACAATACACTGAGGCCCAAATTATTGTGGTTTCCAAAAAGGGTTGGGTCTTACACTCTACTAGAGGCCCAATGATTTTTAAAGAATGAGGCTTATAACACGAGGGTAGGCCCAAATGATTTGTTTTTGAATTGGTGATCGCGCCGATATTTTTCTTTTAACGCAGAGGGACTTACACAATGTCTGAGGCCCAAAAGGTTTAGGTTAAAAGGGGATTGGGTCTTACACTCTATTAGAGGCCCAATGATTTATTTTTATACACGTGATGGGGCTTACAGCTCAAGGAGAGGCCCATGATTTTGTTTGAGAACAACAATCGCGTCGTTGTTTCAAAAATGTACAGAGGGACTTATACAATAAGTGAGGCCCAAAAAGGTTTGTATTTACAAAGGTTTGGGTCTTACACTCTACCAAGAGGCCCAAAGTATTTGAAAAAGATTTGATGAGGGTTGAATTAATCAAAACCCTAATTTGTTTTCAAAATATATTTTAATTGAATAAAAATTCAATTAAAATGATCAAAATTGTTAAACATGTGTGGAAACAAATTGTGATCTTGGATTAATGTCTAAAAAATTATGTTTCTATTCACAAAATGATTGGAAATCACTAAAATTTGAAAAATCAAGAGGGAGAAAATATTTTAAATGTCAAAAACAAATAAAATATTAATTCTTTACAAAAATATCAAGTATATGAAATAAATAATATTTTTGGGATTTTTTGGAAAAATAAAATATTTTAATATTTTTGTGAATTATTAAAAAAAGAATCAACTCAAAATCATTAAAACTCATAGAGAAATTAATTTTTGAATCAATTAAATAAAATCACAAAATTCAAATATTTGAATTTTCAAAAAGGGCGCTAAGAACATGGCAAGAACACGCGCCACCCTCTGTTTCTGCAGATTTGCGTTTTTTATCCAATCTCACTGAATACTTGATGATATCATGCAATCTACATATCAATCTACTCGTTTTCACCTCACGATTATGTCTATGGTCTTTAATTTCATTTATTTTAACCATGGAATAAGAAATCAAAGAGAAACCTCAAGAACCCTAAAATTTGCATGAAGGTTCAGATATTCCATACACGATTCAAACAAAGCAATTGATTGAGGGAAAACACTCTATGCATGATTATGAACATGTGGCCAAATTATTGTGCAGCAAAAAATGCATGGATCATAGAGTTAGAAGAGCTCATGCTTACCTCTTGCAGTTGGTGATCGTGTTTTGTGTTAGAGGTGTTACAGCTTGGTTCCAAGGATATGGACAACTTTCCTAGGTGCTATGGAGTATGTCTGGATCTTGGAATGAATGGAAATGATCTGGAACTTGAGATGGTACCCCAACTGCAAATCTGTCAAGAACTTGAGCAATTGGCTAGTGATTTTGTGATTTTGGTGTTCCAGATGTTGTGTGAGTGTTTGGATCACTTCTATATGATGTTTATGAGGTGTGTGTGTGGGATTGGTTTGGTTGGAATAGCTCTCAAACTCAAAACCCGATAGTGACTTGCTTTGGAAGGCAATTTTGGAGTGAAGAAGGAGATTTTGAGGAAAGCATCTGTTTAATGGCTTTGGTGTACTCAAACTGATCACAAATGAGCTCTATTTATTGTAGAGCAAGTTTGTTTTGCAAGGAATAGTGAATGCCAACTGCTGCATAGGTTTGGCCAATGTTGATCAATGAGAATCCAAGTCTCCTCTAGCCATTGACTAGAGGTTAAGGCACAGGTTGCTGGTTTCCTTGGTCTTGGATAAGTCTTGACTGAATTCAGTTAGAAATGGCTTAGTCCATGCCACCTTGGTGTATGCATTATATGCTCTAATCCAAAATTGGAGTCTTGTCCCTCTTTTAGGCATTTCTAGGTTTGGCATGCTATTTTTGGTTCCCAAGACTTGGGAGGCTTGGGATCAAAGTTGGTTCCTCCTTGGTCCCTCCTTAAGGTGTTCAGATGGATAGAGTTATTTGCCTTTTGCAAAATTTGAGCAAATCGAGCAAAACTCCAAATCTGCCTTGCCATGACAGTTTGCAGCAAGGCATATTGGCATTGTCATATCTCATGGCTCAAGTGGACTTTGAGGGAGTTTTTGGCCATTTTGGAAAGCCCTAATATGATACAATAACTGTTTGATCATAATTGGTTTTGATACTTTTTGGATCCAAGTGAAAAATGCCCCTATATTTTGAAAAAAGTAAGACAGATTCTGAATTAGTGAAAATTTCACTTAGTGTTGGAAAAAAGTGACATTTTCACTTTTTGTGATTTTGATCATTCCATAACTTAAAATCCATGAGGAATTGGAATGAGTTATGTTTGAAGCTTTTGTAGAGTGCCATGAGAGCTACAAATCCAGCTTTGGATGGGGAAAAATGGCCTTATGGTTTAGGAGTTATGATCCTCCAAAGTTGGTACCCTAGCCACTTTGTTCCATAACTTAGAAAAATTTCTAAGTTTTTATGGTTACCCCTTTTACAAGTTATCCCACTTTTCTTGATTTTTCTTGATGAATGATGATTCCAATCACACATTAACATCATTTTAGGGTCAAAGAACCATAATTGTGAAAAATCCCAAAAAAGTCAAAGTTTGACTTTTGTGCACAGTTGACTTTCTGTCAGATGAATTCCAAACTGTGCGATCCTCTATGAAATCAAGTCCTTGACCTAAATCAAACTTAATGTATTGATTTCATAGGTGTTATAGGGTGTATTGAATCATGTCCTAGGGTTTGGGAGCATGTTCTGGTCAAAAGTCAAAGCTACAGTTGACTTTTTCATCAAAACCCTAATTGTGGTTCTGATGAATTTGAAACTTGTTTATCAAGCTTCTTGGATTAATCCATTGTTGCAAATGGATCAATGTAGTGTGTTAGGGACCCTCAAATCCTCTCTTGAGGTCTTCGCTCATGATTTGTCCCAAAAGTCAACTTAGGGGTGAATTAGGTCAAGAAACCCTAATTCCTGATTTTTAGTGAATGCATCCTCTGAGGCTAAATTTACTTGATGATGGGGTCTATGATGTTCCATGGAGTATTTTAGGATATGCTTTAAAGCATTGGCTCATGCCCAGAGGAAAATTTCCATCTGGAGGCCCTGGTCGACCAAACCCTAATTTGGTGACACTGGCGATCTTAAGGCTTAATCCACCTGGAATGCTGCAACATTGTGCTTGATTCTTGCTGTGGGAGTCCTCTTGATCCTTTGTGGATGTTTGAGAGGTTAGACAAGTTGAAGATCATGTCATTCCTTGATTAATCCTTTGTCTAAAGCTCAGAGAGGGCTTGAAACCTTAATTCTGATTGTAGTGAAGGCTCACCCATCTTTGGGGAAACTAATGAGGCATAATGGTTCATCCATATGGTGATGATGATTTGCACAATGATGGGAATCTTAGTGGTCAAAATTTGGGGTATGACAGATGCCCCTATTTAATCTTCTTGGACCCGAAGGCGTGAATGGCGAAGGTATTCGGGCATTCGGGGTGCAAGATGATTAAATATCGGAATACCCAAAATTTTGATGGTGGTTATGTATGGCAACTTGCGCATCCATCTTCTTTTGCTAAGCGATGACGCTTAGAAAAGGTCAAAAAACTTCCCCTCGATCCTGGCTTTCAGCCAAGGAACTGTTCTTGGTTTTCTGATGTGAACTTCCCCTCGATCTTGGTTTCCTACCAGGGAACTGGTCTCAGTTGCTGAAATAAACTTCCCCTCGATCCTGGCTTCCTACCAAGGAACTGGCCTCAGTTTCTGAAATAAACTTCCCCTCGATCCTAGTTTCCTACCAAGGAACTGGTCTCAGTTTCTTTTGTGAACTTCCCCTCGATCCTGGTTTCCTACCAGGGAACTGGTCTCGGTTTCTTTTGTCAATAAACTTTATTGACAAGGGACGCTATTCGTAGCAGTTTTCCTCAAACTTCTCGCCGATTTTTCCTGGGGAGATGCCATTTGATGGGAGAAACTTTTGATGTCAGACTCGCTGGGGAACCCATCTATCTGAGTTGTAGAGGTGTACAAACTTCTCTGTTGGAGATGCCATTTGGTGACTCTACTGGGGTAAACGAGTCTATTGAGAGACTGCTTCCTGCTTGGGGATATTACATCATACTTTTCTTCGAGATCTTCTCGGAGAAATGCCATGTGATGAAATCCAATTTTGAGGTGCTGACAACCTTTTCGTCAGCGAACTTTCCGGAGAAACTGCTGTACTGCGGAATCTTTGATTAAGAGGCTTTCTCCGAGGGTTTTCCTTAATCCGGGAAAGTGGAGATATCATCTTCAATGGCTAAGAGTTACATCCGTCGAAAGTTTTCTTGTTTTTCAGAGGTTCAAGTTATCAAAGCGGTCGAGGACCGACTTCCTCCCAGAAATAAACTGGAGGAGAGATTGTTCAGACGCAACATTTCCTGACGAGGAAAGAACCGACAACTCGATTGTGAAGACTTTTATCACTAGGGGATAAGACCGACTAGAGTGATAATGATGCAATATGAATGCGAATGTAAATTAATAATGCATGATGTATGTATGTTTATGCTGACAAAACTGACGCGACATACAGACTAGTAGATGAACACGACTGGATACTCGGCCACTGCAGGGGATAAAAAGTATCGCTGGTTCAAGATAGGAATTATGCCTTGCTTAGGAGAAGTAGTCCCTGTGGGGGAACAACCGTTGGTCGGGCTTAGGAGATGAGAACTCGACCGAAGATATCAGATGGAGTATTCGCATCTGACATAACTGTTCCTTCGTTTAGGCGCACTGGTTTAGAAGGAGTACTTTGATTCTGCACTTTAAAGCTCGATTACTTCTAGCGAAGCGATCGATGTTCTTTTGATGTTCAATAGTCAAAAGAAATTGCCATCTTTATTTTAAAAGCAGAAAAGTTTGACAAGTAAATTCATTTTTGCTTCGTTTCAAGAATCGTTGATCATGTTAAAATGTCGTTCTGTAAAGCTAAAACAAATAAGAATTGCAAACAAAAGCACAAGGGCTCAAATTTTATTGATAGGATGGAAATCATCCAAATGCGTGATTCCATGGAGTATTTACAAAGTTAGAAAATGGTAATTTAAAGGAAAAGGGCTACATTGAAACATAACGACCATTATCCTTCTACCAACTTTGAATTCGGGACATCCTGAGCTTCTGTCGAAGATGACCTTGACTGGAGTTTTTTGATGGATGGCATGACTGCTACTAGGGAATTTGCCCCTGTTGGACGTAGTTACTTGCCATTATCCCTAACTTTTGCCTGGATTGTACTGTGATGTTTCCAATCCACCAGGATGATTTTTGATTATGTCTCTAAATTTTGCCTGGACCGCCCTTTCGGGTTTTCAATCCACCGAGATGTTTTTTTTTAGTTTAGACGAAGTATTTCTTGACTACATCAACATTTGTGGGGTAGGAAAATTCCTCTCCGTCCATGGTTGCAAGTCTCAAGGCGCCGCCTGAGAAAGCTTTCTTGACCACATAGGGGCCATCATAATTCGGAGTCCACTTGCCCCGGGAATCAGTAAGGAATAATTGTATCTTCTTGAGCACGAGGTCCCCTTTTCTGAAGACGCGAGGTCAAACCTTTTTGTCGAACACCTTCTTCATTCTTTGCTGATACAACTGACCATGGGATAGTGCCGTTATTCGTTTCTCTTCGATCAGGTTGAGTTCGTCGTGTTGACTTTGGCACCATTCAGCTTCTGTTAGCTTAGCTTCCATCAATACCCACATTAATGGGATCTCTACTTCGATGGGGAACACTGCTTTCATGCCATAAACTAGAGAGAAAGGAGTTGCCCCTATTGAAGTGCGGACAGATGTGCGATAACCGTGAAGAGCAAAGGGTAGCATTTCATGCCAGTCTTTATAGGTTATAACCATCTTTTGAACGATCTTCTTGATGTTCTTATTAGCCGCTTCTACCGCTCCGTTCATCTTAGGCCGGTAGGGATATAAGTTATGGTGTTCAATCTTGAACTCTGCGCATAACTCTTTCATCATCTTATTATTCAAGTTAGATCCATTATCAGTAATGATCTGGCTCGAAACACCATAACGGCAGATGATATTATTTTTGATAAATCGGACTACCACTCGTCGGGTTACATTAGCGTATGACGCTGCTTCGACCCATTTGGTGAAGTAGTCAATGGCTACCAGGATGAACCGATGTACGTTTGAAGCCTTAGGTTCGATCATGCCGATCATGTCGATTCCCCATATGGAAAAAGGCCATAGGGAAGAGAGAACTTTAAGATGCGTTGGCGGTACATGGATTTTGTCTGAGTATATCTGACACTTGTGACACCTCCTTATGTACTTGTAGCAGTCGGATTCCATGGTTAACCAATAGTACCCTGCTCTTAGAATTTTTCTCGTCATTGTGTGTCCGTTAGCATGAGTGCCAAAGGATCCTTCGTGAATTTCTTTTATCAGCATGTCTGCTTCTGGTCTGTCTACGCATCAGAGCAAGACCATGTCAAAGTTTCTCTTATAAAGTGTATCACCGCTCGGAAGAAGCTGCCAGCCAGCCTTTTGAGGGTCTTTCTGTCCTTCCTTAGTGCCCCAGGTGGGTACTCTTGTTTCTGAAGGAAGCATTTGATATCGTGATACCAAGGTTTGTCATCTAGGACTGCTTCAATCGTGAAGATGTAAGCGGGCCTTTCTCGGCGCATTATGTAAATCTTAAGTGAGTTGTTTCATTGACCTACACTAATCATGGAAGAGAGGGTGGCTAAGGCATCAGCCATGTGATTCTCTTCACGAGGGATATGATGAAACTCGATTCGGTTGAAGAAGGGTATCAACCTTCTCGCATAATCTTTGTAAGGAATCAATCCGGATTGGTATGTGTTCCAATCTCCTTTGATCTGATTGACGACCAAAGCTGAGTCGCCATAAACATCCAAGTTTTTTATTCTCAAATCGATCGCTTCTTTGAGACCCATGATACAAGCTTCGTATTCGGCCTCGTTGTTCGTGCACTTGAACGTAAGTCTGGCAGTGAAAGGAATGTGGGTACCCTGAGGTGTTATGATGATTGCCCCAATTCCATTTCTGTAATGATTGATAACTCCGTCAAAGATTAGTCCCCATTGGGAACCTGGTTCTGGCCCTTCACTGGGTAGTGGTTCATCCCAGTCTTTCATTTTTAGATACATGACATCTTCGTCTGGGAAGTCAAACCCGACTGATTCTTGATCGTCAATCGGTTGAAGAGCTAAATGTTCGGCTAAAACACTTCCTTTAATGGCTTTCTGAGCGTGGTATTTGATGTCGTATTCTGATTACAACATCTGCCAACGGGCAATTCTTCCCGTGAGAGCAGGTTTTTCAAAGACATACTTGATTGGATCCATTTCGGAGATCAACCAAGTAGTGTGACGAATCATGTACTGGCGAAGACGTTTGGCTGCCCAAGCCAAAGCACAATAAGTTTTCTCAAGCATAGTGTACCGAGTCTCGCTGTCGGTGAATTTCTTGCTCAAATAGTAGATGGCAGACTCTTTCATTTTGGTTTCGTCTTGTTGGCCAATTACACAACCCATGCAGTCTTCCAAGACTATAAAGTATATGATCAGTGGTCTTCCTTCCACTGGAGGTGACAGGATCGGCGGATTCAACAGGTTTTCCTTGATACTGTCGAAGGCGGTTTGGCAATCTTCTGTCCAAACGCAGTCCTGGTTCTTTTTGAGTAATTTGAAGATTGGCGCACACGTCGCTGTCATGAGGAATATGAATCTGGAGATGTAGTTCAAGCGTCCCAGGAATCCTCTGACTTGTTTTTCAGTTTTCGGAGAAGGCATTTCTTGAATGGCCTTGACCTTGTCAGGATCAACCTCAATTCCTTTTTGGCTGACGATGAACCCTAAAAGTTTCCCTGAACGGACACCGAAGGTGCACTTATTGGGATTCAAGCGGAGTTTGTACTTTCTCAACCACTCGAATAGTTTTGACAGGTGGGTCACATGCTCCTCTTCTATTTTATATTTTATAATCATATCATCGACATATACCTCGATTTCCTTGTGTATCATGTCATGAAATAGAGTAGTCTTGGCCCTTTGATAGGTTGCCCCGGCGTTCTTCAAACCGAACAGAATTACCTTGTAACAAAAGGTACCCCATGGGGTAATGAACGAAGTTTTCTCCATGTCTTTCGGCGCCATTTTTATTTGATTATAGCCCGAGAATCCATCCATGAAGGAGAAAACTTTGAACTTTACTGTACTGTTAACCAGCATGTCAATGTGTGGTAAGGGAAAGTCGTCCTTTGGACTAGCCTTGTTCAGATCCCGGTAGTCCACACACATTTTGACCTTTCCATCCTTTTTCGGAACGGGTATTATGTTGGCTAACCATTGAGGATATTCTGATGTGGCGAGGAAACCCGCGTCAATCTGTTTCTGTACCTCCTCTTTGATTTTGATGGCCATGTCGAGGTGAGTCCGTCTCAACCTCTGTCTTACTGGCGGACATTCTGACCGTAATGGTAAATGATGTTTCATGATGCTGGTATCCAACCCTAGCATGTCCTGGTAGGACCAAACAAATACATCGGGAAATTCTTTGAGAAGCTTTGTCAAACTTTCTTTGGCAGTTGGACTGAGTAGTGCCCTAATTTTGATTTCTTTTCTCTCTTTTTCTGAACCCACATTGACTGTTTCCAACGGATCCTTGTGAGGTTCAATGGACCTTTCCTCTTGTCTGAGTAGTTGGGAGATCTCTTCTGGAATTTCTTTGTCAACTTCTTCTTCAGCCCCAAATACCCGGAACTCAAAGTCAGGAGAAGGCATCGGATCGTATGTTTCAATGGGGTTTAAAACAAGCAATCTGCATGACGTGATGATTTATGTTTAGAAGAGATAGAGAAAATGCAACTGTGTGTGCAGTGTTTTTTCTTTGAGAACTTCTTGTTTTTATGATTGATTTGTTTTTTAGGATTACCATTTTCGGAAGAAGCAAAAAGAAAATAGCAATTAATGCAGAACTTACAGAACGACGTTATTTTATTTATGAGCAAGTCGATTCTTGAAACTACAGCCCTATAAAATAAAACTTTGTCACTTTGGGCGAAGCAAAGAGGGAAATTTACAGAAAGTGAGCCCTATCAAAACATCCGTTTCACCTGGGCAGGGTGAAAGGTTAAAGACGACAATTACTTTGACTTATGAATAATCTTCGGAACATCGACAACAACCCATTGGCGGTGAACTCCTCGGTGAATCACAAAGTCTGGTACCTTCCTTGATTTGTCTTCAGAAATAACGCTGATTTATGGAAGAGCAAGATCATTGGAATCTGTCTCCTAGGCAGAGTTGTCGTAAGAGGACTCTTCCGTTGTATTTTGCATAGTATTGGTGCTCTCAGGAAAATCTCCCCATCCAGTTGGCTGGATATCTTCAAACCTAATACGAGAGCTTTCGGGAGCGGTATACTTGACCATGAAGTCGTATTTTCCACATGGTTGTCCTAAGGTGTCCCACACTTCTTTGGAATTGGAGGAGTCATCTCTCTCGATGACGTTGACCTTAGGAAAAGCATAATTGATGAATTCTAGTCCGGCAAGTTTTGCCAATTCATCGTCGTACTGGATAGGTTCTGAATGACCTGAGTGTTGATCCCATGACATGGTGGGGACACAGGTATTCTTTTCAATGACGCTCAGCCGATTTTCACTGTTCGGCTGATTTTCTTGCCCCAAGTCTCCTGGGTACGATTGCCAGATAGGCAAGCCATCCATTGGGCCATAATAGTCGTGGTCAAAGTTATCTTTCATCAGAGTGTCCTCCTCTAATGAGTTTGGTGGAGCACGACATCCTTCTGGATCACAATCTCCATATATCATTTCGACGCTGACCTTGGTATAAATCTTGGACTCTGTGCGGGATAGCAAAATGGCGTAGGCACCTCTTCCTGAGACATATAACCGTCCTCGTTGAGATAAGACTTCCATTCCTCATCCGTATCGGAGGGATCTCCCTCGTTGATAGTATGGGCTGTTTGATGCACTGGGTGAAGGAAACCTCCACTGTGGAAGAAGTCCTGAATGGGATGAAGACTTTCATCGTTAGCAGCTGTCTGGGTACAGGTTGCAGAAAAACCAAGACCCTTCTTTGTTTTATTATCAGTAGGAATGACAAGTTGTCCCTATCCTTTTGTATTGTTATTTTTGATCACTTCGAGAGCATCTCTGTATGAGGAAATCGAGGTTCCTTTCTCTGACTGGTTGTCATTGCTCACCGACAGTGCGTGGAACTGAGTTCCAACAACCTCCTCGGGTTCTACACAAGTAGATAATGATAAGTTGCTCACGAGCAAGGCTTGTTCTCCACAAACCGTGATGAGTTGATCGTTCTTGACGAACTTCAGTTTCTGGTGCAGTGTCGAAGTGACTGCCCTAGTCTGGTGTATCCAAGGTCTTTCTAATAAACAGTTGTACGCTGCCCGGACATCCATGACCTGGAAGTTGATTAGGAAAGTGTGAGGACCGATAGTTATGGGAAGGTCAACTTCGCCGATAACTGCTTTCCGAGACCCGTCAAATGCTTTAACGATGACCTCACTGCCCCTCATCGGGGTTTCTTTGAATGATAGTCGCATTAGAGTGGACTTCGGCATAACATTGATGGTCGATCCTGTGTCTACCAGTACGTTGGCTAAAGCATCATCCTGGCAGTTAACTGTGATATTGAGCGCCATGTTGTGACTTTTGCCCCCCACTGGAAAATCCTCATCACTGAATCCTAAGTTGTTGCAAGAAGTGATGTTAGAGATGATGCTATCGAACTGTCGTATTGACACATCCTGTTTGACAAAGGCCTGCTCTAAGACTTTCTGTAGAGCCTCTTTGTGGGCTTCGGAACTGAGTAAAAGTGATAGCACTGAGATCTTTGAAGGAGTTTGTAACAGCTGACTAACAATGTTGTATTTACTCATTTGGATGAGCTTCAGCATCTCATCATTGTTCTTTGAAAGGTCGGTATCACTGGATTGATTGACTGGTGGATTGGGAGCTTCTGTCTGAAGTTCCCTTTCTTTGTTAGGTTCTCCAACTCCTCGGTTGAAGATTCTACCGCTCTGTGTTAATCGACTGATGTCTGCAATATTCACGATGGAGGGTAATGGAATTTCCTTTCCATTCTCAATTATCGTTGCACCGTATTTGTAAGGGATCACCTTAGCTGATTCATACGGTAATGGTCCCGGCAGATAGATGACTACAGGAGCCTTCTGATTTTTCTGACTGTCGTAAGTAACTTCAATCAGTTCCTGGTTAAGAACCTTTGGTTCGTGCAGTAGAGGGATGATGGTACAAATATCCTTGTTCCTCTCAGGGTCAGAGATTACAACCACGTCTCTGATTTGATCAGCGAAGTAGTCTGGCGTCTAGTCAATGGACCCCGAAGCTAGGTATGGGTGAATTTCCCTGCGATCCAACTGACTCTGAAGGGCTGATCGCACGAGGTAACATCCTTGGTCATTTTCCGAACAGACTCTACAACGTTCATAGTTGTGTGGTGGCACCTGGCCACGTCCGCTTTGAATGCAATGTAACCTCACTAGATCTGTTTCCGTAGATCAGACATCCTGACTTCGATGCCGAGTAGGGTTCCCATCAACCACACTAATTTGTTGCGTGTCTTCATCCATATAGATTGGAAGCCACCAGTGGTTTAAAAAGTGTTGTAAAGTTCTCTGAACAAGAGCGCATCCTTGGTTACTCTTACAACATCCTTTGCAGTTCAGATAATCATGCGAAGTGAGAAAACCAAGTTGGACCTGCCTGGCGTGTAACTCCACCAAGCTGGTATTCATCAGACGAATATCAAAGATTTGAATCATGTTGATCTGATAGGGATTCCTATCATGGTAGTCCTGGATCCATCCAAGATCCATCTGACGCTGGAGGGCCTCTTGTACAAAAGAGCATCCCTGTTTGTTTACCGAGCAAGTCAGACAGGAATTATAATCGTGCCGCGGCAGATTATGATACTGGCTTTGCCTTGAGTGCATCGCCACCAAGTTGACATTCATTGCACGGATGTCGTGGTTCTGAACGACGTTGGAATTCGTATAGGTCACGTTGACTCCACGAACTCGATGCTCTTGGATCCATCCGAGATCCAATTGTTCCTGTAGAGCTGATTGCACCACAGAACATCCCTGATTGTTCTTAGAGCAGATATCACACTGGTGATAATTATGAGGTGGCACATGGCCATATCCGCTCTATCTACAATGCATCTTGACCAAATTGGCCCTTAATAAGAGGACATCATGAATTTGATAGATGTTGTTAGACTCTCCCTCTATCAAATTGACTGCAGCTTTCTCATGTTGAGGCAGCGGGTTTGTGAGAACATTCGGATTCGTATCTTTGAAAGATAAGACCCCGCTCCTAACAAGCTTTTGCACATCGGATTTGAAACTGAGACAGTTTTCTATGTTATGCCCTGGTCCTCCTTGATGGTAAGGACAAGCCTGATCCGTTTTGAACCAAAAAGGAAGATTTTCCGGTACTGTAAGAGGAGACTTAGTTTGGACATGCCCCTTGACCAGTAATAATGGAAGCAGCTCTGCGTACAACATGGGTATAGGGTCAAACCCTGGTGGCCGCGTTGTATGGTTGTTGTTGTACTGAGGACGAGCCTGCTGAAGAGAATGTTGTGTCCTTTGCTGAAGTTGTTGTTGATTAGGTTGGCTCTGCGTAACCTGAGGTTAATTCGTAGGAACAGGCGCCGGGTTGATAGCAGGAGTTACAGCTGCTACTGGTTGATATCGTCGCCTTTGCTTTCCGAGAGAGATATTCCCAATATCTTGCTCTTTTTTCTTAGGGAGAGCACTACCGTATCGTTTTGTACTACTTGATGATCCAGCGTCTTTAACTAGGCGTCCTTCTCGGACCGCCTCCTCAAGACGAACTCCCATGCCTACCATCTCGGTGAAGTCACTGGGCGCACTGGCGACCATTCTGTCGTAGTAAAATGAGCTTAAGGTCTTTAAGAAGATCTTTGTCATCTCTTTTTCCTCCAGAGGTGGAGAAATCTGAGCGGCAATTTCACGCCATCTTTGAGCGTACTCCTTAAAGGTTTCCTTATCCTTTTGTGACATCGATCTGAGTTGATCTCTGTCCGGTGCCATGTCCAAATTGTATTTATACTACTGAACGAAAGCAGCGCCAAGATCTCTGAATGTGCCGATCGTAGCGCGGTTTAAACACATGTACCATTTGAATGTGGCACCGGTTAAACTATTCTGAAAGTAATGAATTAGTAGCTCCTGGTTCTTTGTCCGACCTGACATTCGCCGAGCGTACATCACTAAATGACTCTGAGGGCAAGAGTTACCCTTGAATTTTTCAAAGTCGGGCACTTGGAACTTGTGCGGAACTTTCACATTGGGGACCAAGCAGAGGTCCGCAGTGTCCTTTCCAAATAGATCCTGACCGCGAAGGGCATGCAGTTCTTTCTGCATTTCCAGGAACTGTTCCTGAAATTCATTCATTCTATCGAACATGTTGTCGTTTCCACCAGAAGGTATCTGTGGAATCTGTCCTTCCGGGACAGTGTGTACCACGGGTGGTGGTATAGTCATTATGGCCGAGACCCTCGGTGCCTCCCGAAGTTTGTAACCTTTAGGAGTTGCTGTCATGCCCCTGGCATCTTCGCTTTCCTGAAGTTTGTAACCTTCAGGCCCAGTGGCTCCTGCTGTGGTTCCCTGATCCTCAGTGATCGACAGAACATATTCTTCCGGGATATAGTTAATAGGCATGCCCCAGGGACAATCTTTCAGCATTTTGTACCTAGGATTGTACTTCTCCACTATGGGCGTAGATGTGATCTCCGAGATCACAGTCCTTTGTTGTTGCATCTGAGCTTCTGCTAGAGCTTGCATGTCGTTATGAAGCCTTCTCAGATCCGCTTTCAGAGTGTCGATCTCTTCTTTTCCTCGAGATCATCCATCTTTTTCTGACGATTGGCCCGAGTATTGTACGAATGAGACAGTTTGACTCTAGAATTGAGACACAAATGTGAGATTCGTAGGTAAGAAGAATGCGTTTATGAGAATGATGAATGCAATGATTATTAATTATTTTTGTTTATTCAAAGTAAACTTTGACAATTAGATTGCAAATATCAAACAGTGGGGAAACCCCGTTTTATTGAATTCAATGGATTGCGGAAATGGAAATACAGTAGATTACAAAGTGCTGGAAAAGGAAATCTAAACTAATGGGTCCTGAGTCCTTTCTGAAGAGAGCTCAGGTGCTGGTTCGGGTACTTTCCTTTTCTTTGATCGGGGCTCTTGGGCTGTTGTCGGGTTGTCATTCCTTTGCCAAGTGAAAGGAACGAGCAAATTCCTTTGGTCATCCTGATTTTCTACAGCATTTTGCTCTAAAATCTCAATCAGGGCATCTTTTTCTCTTAACAGTTGCTGTATTTTCTTACACTCCATATTGAGAATACGGTCCTTGTTCCTCCAAGACCTCTTCTCCTGCTGAACTTTGCTGAGAGTAACCTAAAGTTTTTCCGTCTCAGACATGAAATAAAGGGCAGAGTCCCTTAATGGAAGAACTTCCTGATGAGGGTATGGCATCCTCAGCTTGAGAGCTCTAGTTTGTATCCAGTGGAGATAAGGCTCCACTGAGACACAGTCTGGTTTTCCTAGAGACTCTTGTCCTTTCCTATGAACGTGTTTCCAAGCGTGCACTATTTCCGTCTTTAGTGCCCTGTCATTTTCTCCTTCCTTGAAGAAAAGACTTTCCAGATGAGCATTCCATGGGATGTGCCTCATCGGGTATCCGAATTGACGACGAACGAGAATTAGATGATAGTTGATTCCCCCCTTAGTTCTTATAAGGGGTACATTTGGAAAATTTCCACAACGGTCAATGATCCTGATCCCGTCATAGATTCGATTGTACCAATCGATGTCAGAGTTGGTAAGAGACATGATTCTCTGTGACCAACGTAAAGTATTCTTTTGATCCCAAAATGCAGCAGACTTGGGCAAATAGGAAGTGAACCATTTGCATAGCAGGGGTACACAGCACGTGATCATTCCTCTGCTGCATAAATTCCTTAAGTGTACTGAATGATACGCATCTGCGATTAAAGTTGGTACGGGATTTCCAATTAGGAAAATCTTAATGGTGTTGATATCTACAAAGTTATCAATGTTGGGAAACAAAAATAACCCGTAGATGAGCAAAACAAAGATGCTCTCGAAAGCGGCCACGTTCCCTATACTAGCAAAGTACAGGGATTTCTTTGTCAAGAACTGGGCTGGCAAACCTTGGATGCCACCCTTATGTGAGTCCTGACTTCTGACTCGTCCAAATAAATTGCTCTTGCAATGGTTTGATCCTTTGGAATTTCTTCCAGTCCAGAAAAGGGAGCTTGATCAGTAATATGTAAATCAATCAGGTGAGAGTACTCCTCCAGCGTTGGTGCAAGCTGATAATCTGGGAATGTTAAACAGTGATATACCAGATCATAGAACTGGATTAATGTGGACAGGATTCCTTCGATTACATGAACCCTTAACAAGGACAACAGTCCTCCATACTTGGCTCTGAAAGCCTCATGGTTGGTGATCATTCTCACCAAACCTCTCAAATCCTCTAACTTTGGAACCTTGAAGGTGTACTTATGAGTTTTCCTTCTACCGAAATCCATTAGCGCAATCTCCTTTCTCTGATATTTGCAATCATTATCTTAGTTTAATTTGAAAAAGAGAGACTAGAAGAGAAAATTTTCTTTTTTTGAATGTTTTAATGTTTTTTAAATGAATGCATGAATGCAGCACACAAAAACATAGAAAAAACATGGGGTCAAAGGGTCGGTGTCATGAAGTCAAGGCTCTACCCCCCCCCCCCAAAGGTTTATACTGGTGATTTTTTGTACCTGTCCGCAAAATCATTGACCCCTCTGGGATAACAACAGCAAGCGGATCGCCAGCGAGCTGATGTATCCTAGAGTGATCTCAGATGAGGGTAGTATCGCATGACAACTATTTCCGATAGCTTCTGCACTACAAAATGGCTTAAGTCTACTAAAAACCTCAGCTTCTTAGATAACCCATTCGACCACACTACTTTCAACAACCGAAGTCGTATAGGCAATGTATCTGCAAAGGGAGTCTCCACTGAGTTTGATGGTCGATCGGGGGCTCTTAACTAGAATTCACTCCCAGTAAGATTACCCGCATTGCCATCACCTATCTTAGGTGTATACTCAATCTTTCCACATGCGACATCACACGCATTCCCATTAGCAGAAAAATAAACACAGATATCAATTAGGAAAAGCAGTATATATATTTGTCTTAATCATCCTAGACCTCTAGTCTTATGATCCCATGCAGACAATGACTCCCCAGCAGAGTCGCCATTTCTGTGACATTTTGAGCACTCAGGTTTCCACCAGAGAGACAAGAGGAACAAGATGCCGCCCCACGGTGGGCGCCATTTTTCTGTAGCGAGCGATTTTGGACGTGGTTCTTAAGCACTGTCGCTCCGGGGTACTACAGCTAGATTCATTTTTTATCCTATTGAAGCTGATGAAGGAAGGTAAATAGATGTCTCCAATTAACCCTGCTTGCATACTGAGTTTAAACAGATGACTGTTGGTCTACAAATGCGGTTTAGATTGTGGGCCTCTCTCTGCTTATTTTGCTAAGAATGAAATGACGGGACTATGCTATTGGTAGGATATTAGGACTAATGCTTTTCGATTGATGTATGAAGGTACGAGATTTTGGGCTTTTGATTAGTGTGCTCGCTAAGATTCTATTGCAATCTTATGCCTACGTATTCCCGTTTAACGAAATAAGGAAATCAGAGCGATCGTAGTTCCTCCTATTCTATGGGAGGAAAAAGGTTGTTTTGGTGTCTTGTTCAAAGCCCAAGATGTGAAGCTAAATGTGGTTTGTATCTTGTTCAAAGCCCAAGATATGAAGCTGAAGGGTCTATTTATATCTTGTTCGAAGCCCAAGATATGAAGCTAAAGGGGTTTGACTTTAGAGAGAATTTGTCATCTCTAAAGGGGGTCTGTTTGTCACAACTGTTGGGTGACTGATTATAAAGGAGAATTACTTTAACTGGGATATGTGAATCCAACAATGCCATAATTTCCTTTATAGGGGGTTTTAAACTTGAAGGAGAAGACTTTAACTCAGAGTAGAGCAATGCCATCTTTCCTTAGGAATTTCTCATGCTAAAAGAGGGACAGTGGCGTGGATGTAAATAATCCAGAGGCTTGCCGCTTACACCAATTTAGATGAAGGAAAAGGAGTTGTTGATGTTTGTATACTATGAGCAAGGCACATATTTTGATGATAAAAGGTTGATTGACTCAACCGGGGTTTTCTTATACAAAGCCTAAGATGAGGCTATTGGCCCAACAAGAGGGTGTTTTTATGTGTCTCGTACGAAGCCCGAGAGAGAGGCTAAAAGGGTTGAATCAACAAGAGAGTGCTTTTATATGTGTCTTGTACGAAGCCCAAGACGGAGGCTAAAGGCGCTTGACTCAACAAGAGAGTCTTTGTACCTCGTACGAATCCCGAGATGGAGGCTGAAAATGTTTGACTCAACAAGAGAGTCTTTTATACTCAACAAGAGAGTGTTTTTGTATCCCGTACGAAGCCTGAGATGGAGGCTGAAAGGGAAGTGACTCAACAAGAGAGTTTTTTTGTATCTCGTACGAAGCCCGAGATGGAGGCTGAAAAGGTTTGACTCAACAAGAGAGTCTTTTATACTTAACAAGAGAGTGATTTGGTATCTCGTACGAAGCACGAGATGGAGGCTAAAAAGGTTAGCTCTGCTGGGGAGAATCATTGTACAAAGCCCAAGAGGAGGCTATTGTGCTGGTGACTATTTCAGTTTAGTGACAGGTCCAGTATGTTGGTTAAAAGAGAAAATAAGTTCTTATATGGGTAATGTTGTACTTTGAGATTGATCAGAGGATCAGGGAGATTTCCTGTTCTTTAAGGAAATGGAAAATCCAAAGGGTATTGAGACTGTCCATGTCTACGAGTGTTTTGAGAAATCGATTCTCGGGTAGTGAATGATCTTTGTATGATGCCCAAGAGAAGGCTGGTATGTTAAGGGATGAAGGTCAACCCATTAACAGGTCTGACACTTGACTCAGAAAGACAGCTCTAGTAAATTGATGACTAGGTTATGTTCCTATACCTGTAGAGGTCTCTGGGTCCTTGTACTAAGCCCAAGAGAAGGCATGAGAGCTTTTAAGAAGCCGAAGGGTCCTTGTACAACGTCCAAGAGGAGGTGAGGATGCTTTTAAGAAGCCCGTGGGTCCCCAAACCCCGAGAAGTTCAAGAAATCCCATTCACAGAGAAAAGATCATCCCTGGGGAGTGAGGTCTCTTTGAAGATTTCTAAGAGTGACAGTCTGAGAAAGGGTTCACCGAGAATGCTGCCTTTCACGTCTCCATATTGTTTAACCCCAAGAGGAGGGAAGACTGTGTCTGGTAATCCTATGGGGATCTAGTTTTATTTGTATTTAAGAGTGACCAACAGGGCTTTACCTAGTGCTAGACGTAGTTGTCGGGGAAAACTCTAAATAACTATACTAGTATTACACAGTTGATATTTGACAAGTATATAAAAGTTTGTGAAAGAAGACTTACAGAGAGTAGCCCTGCAATACAGTTATATATATGAAAGCGCATAAAGAAAGCGGGTAAACACTTACTCGGTTGTAGAGCTTCCATGTTGTTTGGTTAGTTGTTCAACAAAGAAAACTTTGATAACAGTATTATATTCAAAATCAAAGGAGAAAGTGTTTTGAAAAGATTGTTGGGGCTTACAGCTCAAGGAGAGGCCCAAGGTTTTATCAATGATTGCACTGTTGTTTTGTACATTGTACAGGGACTTATACAAGTGATTGAGGCCCAAAAAGGTTTTTTGTACAAAGGGATGGGTCTTACACTCTCTCAAGAGGCCCAAAGGGTTATTTTTGTACAAGTGGTGGGGCTTACAGCTCAAGGAGAGGCCCAAAAGTTTTGTTTAAAAAGGCGACGATCGCGCCAAACTTTTTGATGGTATCGGGACTTGTACAATACACTGAGGCCCAAATTATTGTGGTTTTCAAAAAGGGTTGGGTCTTACACTCTACTAGAGGCCCAATGATTTTTAAAGAGTGAGACTTATAACACGAGGGTAGGCCCAAATGATTTGTTTTTGAATTGGCGATCGCGCCGATATTTTTCTTTTAACGCAGAGGGACTTATACAATGTCTGAGGCCCAAAAGGTTTAGGTTAAAAGGGGATTGGGTCTTACACTCTATTAGAGGCCCAATGATTTATTTTTATATACGTGATGGGGCTTACAGCTCAAGGAGAGGTCCATGATTTTGTTTGAGAACGACGATCGCGCCGTTGTTTCAAAAATGTACAGAGGGACTTATACAATAAGTGAGGCCCAAAAAGGTTTGTATTTACAAAGGGTTGGGTCTTACACTCTACCAAGAGGCTCAAAGTGTTTGAAAAAGATTTGATGAGGGTTGAATTGATCAAAACCCTAATTTGTTTTCAAAATATATTTTAATTGAATAAAAATTCAATTAAAATGAATAAAATTGTTAAACATGTGTGGAAACAAATTGTGATCTTGGATTAATGTCTAAAAAATTATGTTTCTATTCACAAAATGATTGGAAATCACTAAAATTTGAAAAATCAAGAGGGAGAAAATATTTTAAATGTAAAAAACAATTAGAATACTAATTCTTTACAAAAATATCAAGTATATGAAATAAATAATATTTTTGGGATTTTTTGGGAAAATAAAATATTTTAATATTTTTGTGAATTATTAAAAAAAGAATCAACTCAAAATCATTAAAACTCAGAGAGAAATTAATTTTTGAATCAATTAAATAAAATCACAATATTCAAATATTTTAATTTTCAAAAAGGGCGCCAAGAACATGGCAAGAACATGCGCCACCCTCTGTTGCTGCAGATTTGCATTTTCTATCCAATCTCACTGAATACTTGATGATATCATGCAATCTACATATCAATCTACTCGTTTTCACCTCACGATTATGTATATGGTCTTTAATTTCATTTATTTTAACCATGGAATAAGAAATCAAAGAGAAACCTCAAGAACCCTAAAATTTGCATGAAGGTTCAGAAATTCCATACACGATTCAAACAAAGCAATTGATTGAGGGAAAACACTCTATGCATGATTATGAACATATGGCCAAATTATTGTGCAGCAAAAAATGCATGGATCATAGAGTTAGAAGAGCTCATGCTTACCTCTTGCAGCTGGTGATCGTGTTTTGTGTTAGAGGTGTTACAGCTTAGTTCCAAGGATATGGACAGCTTCCCTAGGTGCTATGGAGTATGTCTAGATGCTTGGAATGAATGGAAATGATCTAGAACTCGAGATGGTACCCCAACTGCAAATCTGTCAAGAACTTGAGCAATTGGCTAGTGATTTTGGTGTTCCAGATGTTGTGTGAGTGTTTTGATCACTTCTATATGATGTTTATGAGGTGTGTGTGTGTGTGATTGGTTTGGTTGGAATAGCTCTCAAACTCAAAACCCGATAGTGACTTGCTTTGGAAGGCAATTTTGGAGTGAAGAAGGAGATTTTGAGGAAAGCATCTGTTTAATGGCTTTGGTGTACTCAAACTGATCACAAATGAGCTCTATTTATAGTAGAGCAAGTTTGTTTTGCAAGGAATAGTGAATGCCAACTGCTGCATAGGTTTGGCCAATGTTGATCAATGAGAATCCAAGTCTCCTCTAGCCATTGACTAGAGGTTAGGACACAGGCTACTGGTTCCCTTGGTCTTGGATAAGTCTCGACTGAATTCAGTTGGAAATGGCTCAGTCTATGCCACCTTGGTATATGCATTGAATGCTCCAATCCAAAATTGGAGTCTTGTCCCTCTTTTAGGCATTTCTAGGTTTGGCATGCTATTTTTGGTTCCAAAGACTTGGGAGGCTTGGGATCAGAGTTGGTTCCTCCTTGGTCCCCCCTTGAGGTGTACAGATGGATAAAGTTGCTTGCCTTTTGCAAAATTTGAGCAAATCGAGCAAAACTCCAAAATCTGCCTTGCCATGACAGTTTGCAGCAAGGCATATTGACATTGTCATATCTCATGGCTCAAGTGGACTTTGAGGGAGTTCTTGGCCATTTTGGAAAGCCCTCATATGATACAACAACAGTTTGATCATAATTGGTTTTGATACTTTTTGGATCCAAGTGAAAAATGCCCCTACATTTTGAAAAAAGTAAGACAGATTCTGACTTAGTGAAAATTTCACTAAGTGTTGGAAAAAAGTGACATTTTCACTTTTTGTGATTTTGATCATTCCATAACTTAAAATCCATGAGGAATTGGAATGAGTTATGTTTGAAGCTTTTGTAGAGTGCCATGAGAGCTACAAATCCAGCTTTGGATGGGGAAAAATGGCCTTATGGTTTAGGAGTTATGATCCTCCAAAGTTGGTACCCTAGCCACTTTGTTCGATAACTTAGAAAAATTTCTAAGTTTTTATGGTTACCCCTTTTACAAGTTATCCCACTTTTCTTGATTTTTCTTGATGAATGATGATTCTAATCACACATTAACATCATTTTAGGGTCAAAGAACCATAATTGTGAAAATTCCCAAAAAGTCAAAGTTTGACTTTTGTGCACAATTGACTTTTTGTCAGATGAATTCCAAACTGTGTGATCCTCTATGAAATCAAGTCCTTGACCTAAATCAAACTTGATGGATTGATTTCATAGGTGTTATAGGGTGTATTGAATCATGTCCTAGGGTTTGGGAGCATGTCCTGGTCAAAAGTCAAAGCTACAGTTGACTTTTTCATCAAAACCCTAATTGTGGTTCTGATGAATTTGAAACTTGTTGATCAAGCTTCTTGGACCAATCCATTATTGCAAATGGATCAATGTAGTATGTTAGGGACCCTCAAATTATCTCCTGAGGTCTTGGCTCATGATTTGTCCCAAAAGTCAACTTAGGGGTGAATTAGGTCAAAAAACCCTAATTCCTGATTTTTAGTGAATACATCCCCTGAGGCTAAATTGATTTGATGATGGGGTCTATGATGTTCCATGGAGTATTTTAGGATATGCTTTGAAGCATTAGATGATGCCCAGAGGAAAATTTCCATCTGGAGGCCCTGGTCGACCAAACCCTAATTTGGTGACACTGGCGATCTTAAGGCTTAATCCACTTGGAATGCTGCAATATTGTGCTTGATTATTGCTGTGGGAGTCCTCTTGATCCTTTGTGGATGTTTGAGAGGTTAGACAATTTGAAGATCATGTCATTCCTTGATTGATCCTTTGTCTAAATCTCAAAGAGGGCTTGAAACCCTAATTCTGATTGTAGTGAAGGCTCACCCATCTTTGGGGAGACTAATGAGGCATAATGGTTCATCCATATGTTGATGATGATTTGCACAATGATGGGAATCTTAGTGGTCAAAATTTGGGGTATGACACTTGTTCTTGATGTTTACATTGCTGGATATATGATTCATGTTCATGTTTGCTTTCGGTTCCATGATTGCGTGTTCGTTTCAAGTGATTAATTATTGATTTGATGAATTCTCCATGAGGCTTTTAATGAATGCTTAAGTATGCAATGTCATTGAAATTTGTTCATGCTTAATTGCTTGGTGCTTAATTGTATGTCCATGTGTAGCCATTGTTCTTACTTGATGGTCGTTCATGTTTACAATTCATGTCTATTCGTTTAAGTGTGAAGACATGTTTATGTTAAATTATTTTGATGCTTAAGAAAATGACATGTAAGTTGATTAATCCTTGATGTATGCTCAACTTTATGTTGTGTTGTCACATGATCATCCATGCTTGATGCATATTCATGAACCTTTATTTTGATGCATTGCATGTTGCCCTGGTATACATGACTGTTATGCTGAATGGTAGCTGTTACATGTTGCTTCACTTGACTTGCTGCCTTTTACACCAGTTCTGTCTTGAAAATGTGTGCTGTTAGAAGCTGTTTTGCTTGTATGCTGGATTTTACTTCTGTCCTGAGCTGGAGCGCTGTTGTAGCTGCTGTTTTTGGTTTATTTTCTTGTTTTTGGTTTATTTTCTTGATTTTGGTTTGCTTTTGCATGTTCCCTTAAGATCCCCTAGTCCAACTTAATTTTTGAGTAAGCTTGGAGTAGGATAGACATTATGAGCTAATACTTTGCACGATAATAATTAAGATAATCCCTTTTAAACCTTAACCTTAGGTTTATCTCTTTGCATGCTAACATTAGGTAGAATTCCCTTTCTATCCCAACTCTAGGACCATTGTGCATGACAACATTAGGAGTCAGTTTCCCTTAGTTGTTTTCTTTTCAACCTTTGAGTCCTCTTTCTTCTCATCTCAAGACAAAATCAAAATACTTAATAAATACGACGAGTATTGTGCGCCACGAGCTTTAAGTACATGGGAAGTGATAAGCGGGAGTCTCCCTTATCTTGTTTATGGTGCTTTGCATACGTCCAGTCTTGGGTCGATCTTGCGAAGCATTCGATCCTATGTCATAAACTTTAGTGCCATACGAGTCCCAAACTAACGTAATTCACTTCTGTCTAAAACTCACAAACAAAATGCAAATCTTTTTATCCTTCAGGATTGGTGTTAAATCATTTCCAAAAAGAGTATGTTATTTTCGTTCTACCGCAAACAGGCATCGACCATAACTACTAGAACGTGAATTTAACATCGCTCATAAAAAAACACTTATCAACTTGTAAGTCGAACTATGACTGCTCTTATTTCCTCTTCTTGTCCGATTGAGGATACGTAGGCATAAGACAATGATGTCTTGGCGAGCAACCTTCCCCCATTCACCCATGGTCCTCTGAACTACATTGACTCTGACTTTCCCATTGAACGAGGGATACGTAGGCCTAGGACGGCGAAGTCCTATCGGGTCTCTCCTTTTGTTTCTTTTCTTTTTCGTTTCCATTTAGCAGTAGGCTTTAGATAACACACCCTTTGATTAGATAACAAGCGTGGATCCCATTGATTACAACTAACGCGAGGGGATGCTAATACCTTCCTCTCGCGTAATCGACTCCCGAACCCAGGATTTGGTTGCGATGACCATGTATTCTCCCTTTTGAGGTTTCTTCGATCGTTTCCTTTCCCCTGTTGGGATAAATTATGTTTGGTGGCAACTCTTCTATTTTTCCGCCGGTTGTTTTTCGCGTTGCGACAGCTGGCGACTCTGCTGGGGATGACATGGTTCCCTATGCGAGTCAATCTTAGCGCTTGTCAGTTTCTGCTTCATTGGGTGTTTTTGTGCATTTATGTGTTGTATCTGTTGTACATTACTTGTTGTATATTAGTGTATTTTACTGCATTATTTGCATTTGATTAATGTTATCATATTGCTCTGCTGTTGTTGTGCTGTTGGGTGGGATTGTTCCACGAGAGATAAGCCCACTACCCAGGCTTGAGTACATACTTAGGATTAGAGTGGATAGTCGTGTGGCTTGCGTAACATCTTAGTACATTTGGTTGGCACGAGACCCACATTCAGACGACGTTTTCTTGAGAGATATTCTGACCTGCGCGTCTTGTGCATATGTCAGGGTGTTGACTTAGAGAGCTTATGACTCTGGAGACTGTTCATTGGAAATCAGTTGAGGCCTTCTTGATTGATGATGATGCCAAACCAGAAATGGTGAATGTATCATCATTTCTCGACCTGAGAGTCCGTGATCCTGAGGACCTACTAGGATGCCTCTGGCCAAGACTAGAACCCACATGTGAGAAGGGATGGGTTTTACAGGAAACCTCGACCTTCAACCTACCCAAATTTCTGGTTTTTCTTATCAGTGCGAACCTTTAAACTTGGTATTCTGAACTTAGTATTATGATATTTTGGTATTCTGGGTTTCTTGTCAGAGTGGAATTATGGTCCTTATTCAGTCAACAGCACATCAGATAGTCAGAGCATATGGAAGCCTTGATCCCATGTTTGCATTTGCATAACATCATTATTGCATTCTAACATGTTTGTTTATTTCCAGGGTTTGTATCTTATCTTTGATCCCGGTTGTTGAAGATCTTCAAAGATGAACACCGATCGGAAGAAGAATGTGGTATATAAGTTTCCAACACCGACTTTAGTTTCACTTCATGAATTGGTTGCTTTGGCTAGCTCAGATGTCTTAGAAGATTTCAGAAAATATTATGGGAAGATATTGAGCATTCTTCGTAACATCACGAAGTATGAGCATGATGCTGTCCATACACTATTGTAATTCTACGACCCTCCACTGTGATGCTTTACTTTTCCATACTATCAGTTAGTGCCAACATTGGAGGAATAAGCTTTCATTTTGGGAGTCCCCGTCAAAGAGAGAAAACCTTTCTATTATTCCAAGGAAAGCCCTAATTTGGAAGATGTCGCCGCTGCTCTTTATTTGAGCAAGTCTATTTTGGATGATAACGTTGCTAACAAGGGAGGTTTTCAGGGATTTTATCTGGACTTTCTGGTGGGTCAAGCTCACAAGTATGCTGAGGCAAAAAGTTGGACAATCTTTAATGCTATTCTAGCTCTGATTGTTTATGGAATCATCTTGTTCCCGAATATGGCTGATTTTATGGATATGAACACCGTCAGAATCTTCGTCATGAAAAATCTGATACCAACTCTCCTTGGTGATCTATATCACTCTATACACTTCAAGAATGAGAAAAAGAGAGGAGGACTTGTGAGCTGCTGTGTACCGCTCTTGTGAAAATGGTTCATGAATCATCTTCCTCGGTCTGGTGCATTTGTGGATACAAAGGATTCCTTGAAGTGGTCCAAGATGCTAATGGGGCTGACTGCTGATAATATTGTTTGGTTTGATTATAGACTATTAGGCACAGAGATCATTTTCAGCTGCGGGGGTTTCCCAAATGTACCTTTGGTGGGAAGGAAGGGTGGCATCAATTATAACCCTTCTTTGGCTGTCAGGAAATTTGGATATGCTTTGAGGGAGCCTCCGAAGGACCAAGATGTTGAATAATCTCTGTTATTTCATGGTACAGAAAATCAGGAGTTGCTCCAAAAAGCTATAGGCGCTTGGGGAAACAACCACCGTAAGGGGAAGACTTCGCTGGGGAAGAATGACTGCAGAGCCTATTGTCCTTACGTGGAATGGATCCAGAAGAGGGTGGAAGAGGTGCTTTTTCCTTTCTCTGTAGAGGAACCTTTATATCCACTGATGATCGAACAACCTACTACAGTGGAGATTGAGAAGTATAACAAACTTTGGGCAGAAAAGGAAGAACTGCGCAAGGAGAACGAAGAGCTGAAAAAGGAGGTCTATCAGCTGGGGCATGACAAGAGCGAAGCGACTTATGTAACCAGAGTAAAGATAGAATTGTTGGCCAAACGAGAAAAAGAATTAGCAGAGGAGGTCAAGAACAGAAAACGAGTAGGTCAAGATCTGAAAAGCGCCAACAACGTACTCCAGTTGAAGAAAAAGAATTTAGAAAGAGCTCGTGTTGAGATCTCTAAGTTCAATGCCTAATGGAACGCCACAGTGACCGTTCATAAGATGAAATAAGATGGCCTTCGAGACCAGATTGAGAAGCTGAGGTTGCAACTAAGAGACATTGAAAGGGAAGTCAGAGCAGAATCGTCTCATAGGTGCAGAAGTGAAGAACGGCTTAAAAAGACATTGTCGGCCCTTGAGGAGCTCAAGATTCGAGCAAAGGTAGAGAGGCCTAAGCTTGAGGATCCTAAACTTTAGGATGTTTTTAGTGAAGATGTGTGGGAGTCGAGGTGTCAGTACTTAGAGGAAATCATGCACAGACGCGATGCTCTCATTCAGGAGTTGATCCAAAGACCGAAGCGTCCAGACACTAAGAAATTATTCAAGGAGATTCAAGCTTGGTGTGAAAAGCGTGATGGTTGGGAAGGGCTGTCTATGGTAGACATTGACGATATGTCTTAGTGGCTTTCTTTCTTTTGCATTTGATCACCGCCAGGCTTGTTGGCTGGGATCACTAACTCTTGTATTTGACCGTATCTTTTTCTGTATGGGATATATGTAATGACTGGTGATTATTCTCTTATTCAGTAATATATGAGCAGCTGTTATCGGTGTTCCATCCATTTCTGGTGTTTATTATTATTATTAAACTAAAATCAAGGAGTAAATCACCCTGGAAATATTTGAGCATGACATTTGCATTGCATTTGCAAATTCATGTGCATAACAGGTGTTCGAAGCTGGTCATTTCTATCTTAATCTAGTTTTTTTAGAACTGCAGACTTAACTTTTCGAAGTAGCCCGAAGTTGATCATGGAGCAGATTCAAGCAGGGTTGAGGGAAGTACGAAGCCAGATGGGGCAGTTCAGGGTGGACATACAAGCTTTGTCTCAGGATCAGAAAATGCTGAAGGAGGAAGTCCATCAACTGAAGACTCAGATGGGCCTGATTATGGAAGTCATGAGACTTGTGCTAAGAAAAGAAGGCAATCCTATGCCTAAAGCTGTAATGGAGATTGTTGCTCCACCCTTGCATGTGGGATATCTCCCAGATCGTGAGTTACCTTGCGGATTTTCTTCACAACCTGGGGGTCCAAAAATTTCCTGTTAGCAGCCACCCCTGGTGTCCAAAGACAATGCTAAGGGTAGAGGGTATGCACGGAGGCCAAAACAGCCTAAAAGAATCTTTGATCAGTTCCCTATGCCTTATGCTCAGTTGTTGCCACATCTAATTCGACTTCAATTGGTTAAGCTAAGGACTTTAACTCCTCTTGTTGGTAAGCCCCCACCAGGTTATGGTGCAAGTGCCCATTGTGATTTTCATTCTGGGGAACTGGGGCATAATGAGGAGAAATGTAAGGCCTTTAAGCATAAGGTCCAGGATCTGATTGATGAAAAGGCAATTAAGTTCACGCCAGGCGGCATGAGCATACAAGGTGGTTGTAGTGGCAAAAATCGTGAGTGTAAGCTATTGATTAACTTAACTCATAAAGCAAGAGTTGTCACCGCACTTTTATTTTATTCAAAAGGAAAGGAAAAAGAGCGAACAAAAATTAAACAAGTTTTAAAACAAGAACAAGTAAACAGAGATTGGGTAAGGGGGTTGGTTACGCTAAGGGAAGGTGTTAGCACCCAAAACGTCTATAGTACTCTATAGGAACCCTTTGAAATATCTACGCTTTTTGGTTTAAAAAGGTTTGTTTGAAAAGAGATTGGGGGGATGAGAAGAGAAGTATTTTTTAAGATTTTTGTGTTTGGAGAGACTTGTCGCCTCATGCCTACGTACCCACAAAGTGCAATATAGGATCGAAACCTCGTAGTTCGTGGTACAAAGAATGAATTTTGTTTGTTTTGGTTAATTTTAAAAAAATTAGAGACACGTCGTCATTCCAAGCGAATAATTTCACTATAAAATATGAATCATGTCTAAACTTGTGAAAAAGTTAAAGGAAAAGTGCACAAGGGAACAAAAGAGGGTAAGTGAGTTTGGTGTTTTTTAAAGTCTTTTGAAAAAGGTGTCAATATGATTATGTAGTTTAGCATTTATTAAGAAATGAAAAGAAAAGAGTAAAATCACTTGACAAAGTCAAGGTTTGATTATGAAAGAGGTGAGAGTTTGAAAACAAGAAGGTTTTGAAAAAGGGAGAAGATTTTGAAAATTTAAGAATGGGGAGGAGATGAAGAGGCTATCCTAAAGCATAAAGTAAAAGCTCAGGATAAGAAAGATCTAACCACAAATGTAGCTATCTTCACCATAAATCAAGCAAAAGTACAAAACTCCAAAGTCTTCAAACCATAATTCCAAAGCAAATGGAGAAAGTCCCAATTTTAAGTCCAAGGGTCCAAGAATAGCATTGGATGTCCAAGGTCTAGGTGCAAAACTCCATGTCCAATGCAAATGATAGTAACCATAGTCCAAGATTAAGAGCACAAGTTTTTTAGAGGTTTTGGCCTTTATTAATGTTTTTTGGTCCAAGTGGACAAAGAGGTAAAGGCATAAGCATAAACAAATGGTCTGTAATACCCCGTATTATCTAAATGCTCAATTGGATATCAGATGAGATCAGATGAGCATCTATGTGCTCTATCCTTGGTAAATTGGATTCATGGAACCCTCTAAGTACTTTAAGTATTGACTTTTGGGATCAATAGAGCAACTGTTGAACTCTGAAGAGATCAATTGTTTCAATTCATGAAAGGATTTTAAGGCAACTTTAATAATTGATCAATTTGGTTGAGATGACAAAATATCAATTGGAGATATTTTACTCTATTGGATTTATATTATATAATAATAGTATAATATATGTATATATATTTGGAAAGAGAAAAGAAGAAGTTAGCAAAGAAGAAGAAGGAAAAAGGAAAAAGGAAAGAAGAGAAGAGAGAAAATGGATAAGATGAAGAAGAGGAACCCATGGATCATCAGCATCTTCTTCAAACTCCTCTTCGATTATCAGGTGGGTTCTAGATAGAAACTTAAGTTTTAGAATTAGAAGTGATTTTTTTAGCTTAAGTTAGGTTTATGAGAAATTGCTTAATTTGGTAATCGATGAAGTTTAACGGTTGAAATGTGTTATAAATTGAGTAGTATGAGTTATATGAGTGTAGAATCAATTATGTTTGATTGTGGGATGTTTGGACATGTTTTGGTGGGGTTTTGGAACCATGGGAGATCAGTTGTTACGCTGATGAACTTTTTCATTTTCCCAGATTTGCACTGCAAATCCCCCAGCGAAGGGGAAATCGTGGGCTCGCTGGCAGCTTCGCACTGCGAGTAAAGTAGCGAACGTTCGCCAGTGGTTCGCCCTGCGAACCTTACGTTGTTTTTGCCAATGCCTTGGTTCGCCAGCGTTCGCACTGCGAATGGTGCAGCGAACGAGTGTTGGCTAGGCGTTCGCTGGACGCTTTGCACTGCGAATGAAGTAGCGAGCATTCGCTGGCTTCTTCGCAATGCGAACATGACAGAACATCCAACTTGTTTCTTTCATAACTTTTGATCCGTAACTCGGATCGGGACGTTCTTGGTGTCATTAGAAAGCTATGACGTGGGGTATTTCATTTAGGGGAAAATGAAGGAAAGTAATGTTTTGTGAAATGTTGGAATTGATATCTTTTGGATCATAAGTCCAATTTCGGCATAGTAATAGCCGATGTAAAGCGGTGGAAATATCCTACGGGATAAGAGTGAGAATATTGATTTCGTTACCCGATTAAATGAGTCAGAGGAAAAACCAAAATGATGTTTTCTGTGATTGAATTATTATATGTGATTCAAATGTGCAATTGTAATATGCTTTGCTTGTTATTAATGTTAACTTGATTGAAATAAATATGCATGTTTAAAATATGAATTAGGAAGAGTGAGTAAACCTTACCCCAACACCAAATGGTATAATTCTAGGTTGTGATTAGAATTGTGATAGGAACTCTGGATGGCGATGCTCGTGCATTCATTGACGAGTTCTGGCCTAGAGTAGAGAGTAATGACAACGCTCGTGCAGAAGAGGTCGAGGCGTGTGTCCATTACCGAATGGTATAGAATTGAGTGAAACACTAGTATGGAACATGTGGTATTATTAGGTTTTATTTTGAGAAAAGGAAAAAGAGGCCTTAAGGCGAATGTGGCCTAGTGATTGTCGAATACAATCACGTTGTGTTTTGATCACGTAATCGTAACCAGCTTATCTTGCGGTGTAGTTTCATGAGACTCAAGCACCTCCACTGAAACGTATGCACAATTACTTGGCAGGTTTGATTCCCGCGTATAGTACGATTGGAGCCTACGGGTAAAGAGACTTGTGACGGTGTACGGGTCGTGTAAAGTGATGGATCGTGGTGTACGGGCCGATGATCCCGAATCCAATTCGTATGTCAAGTAATCACAAGGATCCATGACTCGGGCCGACTTCTAGACGTAGAAGAGGGCGGGAAAAGGGGATGCCTTGGTACAGTTATCGATTAGTGATATTTTGAGTTGATGAACTCATGACATGTTTCCATATAGTGTGAGATTGTGATTTGTGTACTCAAAGTCTTTCCCTTCCCCCTGACTTGAGTTAGGATTGATAGAACCCTGTAAAGCCGAGAGAATCTATAGGATAGGGAACTCACTGAGATTTGATGTATCTCACCCCACTATAGTTGCTTTATTTCAGGTAATTGCAGGTTTGATTTGCAAGTGGAGAAATGTGGGATGTTTCAAGAGAAGCTTGGCTTTAGTATTTTCCGCTGTGTATTTGTTGTATACAATTAAGGATATTGTATATTCTTAGATGTTATTTTTCTTTGGCTAGTTTCCATGACTTGCGCCATTTGTTGTTTTTATGTCTTAGTTAATGGACAAGTATGTAAATTATGCCATTAGGCACTTTTGATGTGTCAGTACCAAATAAAATGCGTGTATTGTATTATTCTAGATATATATAATACAGGGCATTACATGGTCCAAGTGGACAAAGTGAAAATGACGGAAGCATAAATAATGATATGATATAATGAACAATGAGTAATAAAAATAAAGAGAGATAAGGAGAAAGAAGGAATCATAAAAGTATAGTAATAGTAATGTAGTAGTATATACATAATAGTAGCACAAAGGCCATAGTTAGAGCTGTCAAAATGGGCCAGGCCCATTGGGCCAGCCCATAAGCCCTAAATTTTAGCACGGGCCAGACCATAAAAAAGTATTAAAAAAATACAACTCTATCTTTTTGGGCCAGCCCATTGGGCCGATGTTTTTTATGGGCCGGGTCGGGCCAGCCAAGCCGGCTTCGGGCGGCCCGTTAAAAATATTAAAAAATAATAATTTATTTTGATAAAAAAAATTAGAAAACTGTTTTTGTTAATTTTGAGGGGAAATTGGGCTAAAATATGTTTTTGTTAATTTTAAGGTTGGATGTGTGTACTAGATGGAATGTCACATATATGATGCTTGAAAGTGCTATTAGGTATCGACGTGCATTCATTAGCTTGAGCTATAATGATAAAAAGTACAATATTTGTCCAAGCATTGAAGAGTGGGATAGAGCAGAGAACATTTGTAATTCCTTGGCTCCATTTTATAATATTACTAACTTAATTTCTGGATCATCTTACCCAACACCAAACTTATACTTCATGCAAGTTGGACTTATAGAGATGGAATTGAATAGAAATTTGAAAAGTCAAGATGATGTGATCAAAGATATGGCTAAGGGGATGAAGGAAAAGTTTGATAAGTATTGGAGTGAATATTCTGTTACTCTTGCACTTGGGAATGTTCTTGACCCAACATCAAAGTTGGACTTTTTGAATTGTTAGGTGATTAATTATTTGGTTATGTATGTGTGAATGTGTTCTATTGTCTCTAAAGTTACACTATGTGACAATTGTTGGATTCACCAAGTGTTCATGGGACTTAGCCGAAAAATTGTCTACTAGATAATTTATTTTTATATCTAATTTGAATGATTAGGTGAGTAATTATTTTGTTATGTATGATTGTATTTTATTGTCTCTAAATTTAAAAATTAAATTTAAAATATTGAAATATATAGGCGGGTCTGGCCCATCGGGCTTCATGGCCCATAAGGAACTGGGCCTGGCTCAATTTTGATAGCTTGTGAAGTAATCGGGCCGGCCCACTCCAGCCCATTTATAAGTGTTGGCCCACCGGGCCAATGCGGGCTGGGCCAGGTTGGCCCATTTGATAGCTCTAGCCATAGTGCCATAAGCCTTCAAAAGTAATACCGATTATTCCGTCTCACATCTTGAACTATAATGATTAAACAATGTACTTAGGTCAAGGTTAATGAAAACTTGTTAGAAGATTGATAGAATCAAAGCCTCTACACAACAAGCTTCAAAGATTTTGAACCTAATACAAAAGATTAAACATCCTTGGGCTCACACAACTAAAAGGTTTGAGTCACGAAAGATCAAGTTCCGATTCGGAGGGAGGGACAAATGTAGCGCTATGTTAAGCAATGGCCAAGTGACTTATATAGAAGTCACCCTACTCGAGGCCGGTCAAAATTATCTTTTAGGTGATGCATGCTAGATGAGCCATATGTAGATCGTCATCTGAAAGCAATACCGCATGAAAAGAAAAAGGTAATGATCTAGTCTTGATCAGGAATTCAACAAAGAAATTCTAAGATCCATAAGGCTTTCATCGATCCAAATAAAAGAGAAATAAATTAAATGAAGAGAAAGCCAAATTAAACCATAAAATTATGTTATCTAAGACTAATAACAAAGGGAAGGGGTTAGGAATGAAGAAACAACCAAAACAGTCCCAAAAATAGGTGAAAAACACCATTCTGTCTCAGGGTAATCGATTACCATGATTAGGGTAATCGATTACCACTGTAAAAACAGCAGAAAAACCAGCAAAAAATCAGCATCTCTAAAGTTCAGCATTCCTTCAAAATTCAGTATGATCAAGGAATGGATTATGAACGAAATTTCAATGTAAACAACAGTAAATACACCAATTGAAATACAATTTACAAGATTAAAAAATCAAGCAACAAGAATTATTAAAGGATTACATTGTGGAAGATGAATCAAGAACAACAATGGTGGAAAATGAGATTACCACTCCAAATTTGAAAATTCCTTCAAATTGCTTCAACATGCAAACTCCAAAGCCTTGATCTACAAGAATTGATGAAGAAAACAAGTTTGGATGAAGGTTTAGCTCAAAGTTGAACAAGATTAAATGTGAAAACTTGTTAACTTTCAAAAGAAGAAAACAGAGCTTTGAGTGAATTTTGTGGTTGGGGAGAGAATTTGCAAGAGGTTTCTTGACTATCAAAAACTTGAAAAATGAATGAAATGAGGGTTCTATATATAGGATTTAGGCTTGGAAATTTTGGTGGTATGGAGTTTGGTTTGGAACCAAAATTAGGCTTGGAATTTGAATTTAGAGGGAAACTCAAAATCAACTGGTGATTAGTGAAGGTGTATGGTGGGAATTAATTGTGATTATGTAGGGGAATTATTTGGACGTGATCTAGAATATTATCAAATGATGAAATTGGTGCCAAATGCTGCAGAATTTGAATTTGCTGATTTTTTAAAATTTTCCATGTGGTAATCGATTACCCATATAGTGGTAATCGGTTACTTCAGTGAAAAAATGGGAAAATTGCCTTTTGTTGCACTGTTGTGGCTCTTACTTGATTCTTTTTGCTTGTCAAAGAAGGTATGGAAATAAACACATGAACCTTGGAGTCTCTTGAATAATAATCAATTAAAAACTTAAAAACTCTTGATCAAATGATTTTGAATTGCTCGCAGATCAACTTTGGCTTTGTTTAGATGAATTTCATTCGAGCTGAGGGACTGATATTTGATATCCTTGATCCAAATCCTTCCTGAAAAAGTTAGTAAAAGGGAAACAAACATAATTTTTTATTTTAATTAAAGGTTGGTAAACATAAGCAAATAAAGGCAAATAAGAAACACACAGATACTCGGTGATCTCTGCAAGGCATAAACCCAAAGAAGATAGGTATAAAGGAACCAAAGCATGATCTTGTTTGTGGTAAAGATGTAAAATGAGATGTGAGAAATCTTAGGGGTAAAAATTAGGGTACAACAGCGGTCTTATTCTGGTTGCTACAAAAGAGGTGGATATTCCTGTTTTCCCTCCTGAAGCTGCATTAAGTCAGGGGCATACATTACAGTCCTTGGTTTTAAGATCTCCACATCCGCAATTGTTGTCTGCTCCTAGGCCGAGTCTGAGGATGAAAACGCCTAAACAAGAGGAGTGCCCAAATCGGTATCAACAACAGACTAGCTCCCAGAAGAAACAACAAGGACTGTGAAGGCCCAAGAGAATGTTTGATCTCATTTCTGTTCCTCACAGTCAATTGCTTGCTCTCCTAATTCAGGGCTCGTTGATTCAGCTAAGAGAAGTTGCACCTATTCTAAATCCCCTCCCTCCAGATTATGACATGAATGCTAGGTACGAGTACCACTCAGGGATGCAAGGGCATGCAATTAAAAATTACAACGTGTTCAAGCACAAGGTGCAAGATCTGATTGACGCTAGGATCATTACTTTCACTGCAGACGGTATGCGCATTAATTGAAGCCTCCCAAGTGAGAACTTGAGACTGCAAAGATGTTGTCAAAAGCAATAAGTCTAAATGGAGTCAGGCCTCCTCAACAATGGCAATATTCATCTTCTTTACTGCATTTTTATTTGTATTTTCAGTGTTTGTTAATGCTTTGTTTGCCTGTAAAAACTAGTTTGTTTTTTAATGATAATCTTAATGCAATGAGTATGTTTTTCATGAACTAGTTCATTCATGTTCACTCATATAATATTTATGTGCATTGCAATACCAATTTTCTTGCTTAGACTCTTTGAAGAAGGATGACGAAATGAAAACACAAACTTTCTGGTCGTATACTTTTGGAATAAAACCTTGCTGATGATGTACATGCATTGTTTCAACTCCCCAAACACTGGAGATAAAAGGAAGATAGACCCTCGTTAACCCCTTTGAGCCTAGAAGTAGGAGTTTATTTCTAAGAATTGAAAAAACCCTAACATTTAACTCAGGGGCATGGTAGTCATCAGTTAGTTTGGCTGAGCGTTCAAATTTTAAAAGGAATGTGCATCTAAGGATCCATTACCTGTTATTCCTCGTTCATCAGGAGGTCAAGGACATGAAACCACAGTGGTTATCCCTCATCAACCAGGGAATGAGGCAGTCACAACCCTTTCAAAGAAATCAAGACAGCCAGTGTCACATGATTAGTTCAAAAAAAAAAGAAAGAAAGCCTGCTAAGTCAAAACTTGACTTAAGCAAAAGTTAGGGCATCCCACTGGACTTCAAAATCAAACATTTTTTCGAAAGAATCAGTCCAGGAAAAAATTAGGGAATGAGAACCGAAAAAGAAGAAAGGATTGCAAGAGAAGAATCATCAGAAAAGGACAAAGTCGTGTGACTACAGACACCAAAGGCAAAAGAGGTGATTGTCACTCCGAAAACCTTGTGGGTTCACTACTACGGAAAACCCATTTAACAACGGTTGTGAAAGGTATGTAATCACGCGTGCACAGACGTTGTTATGTAGTGCGTCGTTGTATATATGATACGTACAATCACGGACCAGTAACCATTCTATTAAACTGGAAAGGATCGCTGCCTATCACAACGGTTGATACAAACAATTGTTGTGATAAAGCAATTGTCCTAGGTTCGATTCCCAACTGCGCTGTTTTGATATTTATTTTTTTTGGACAGTGCACAAGATATTATATCGGTTGAGTAATATAACCATTGTTAAATCGTAAGTTATTATTACGGTTATCATGTATAACCGTTGTTACATATTCTGCAGATTTAAGAAAAAAATTTCTGATTTTATAATTAATCCCTTTTTTTAACCTGTATTATTGTTCACCATATCACAGCAGAAAATACAACTAACATTTGTGATAAAGTAATCATAATAATGTTAATTGTATCATATTCATAATATCACATAACTGTATCATATGCAATTGTAACAAATATCTTACAATATATCAGAACAAATAACATGCAGCTTACACATTACATAACCTCACATAATTGTATTATATTCAATTGTAACAAATATCTTACAATTTATCAGAACAAATAGCCTAGAGTTTACACATTACATAAAATCACATAGTTGTATCATATTCAATTGTAACAAATATCTTACAATTTATCAGAACAAACAACCTACAATTTACACAGTACATAACATCACATAATTGTAACTTCGTGTTTTGGTTTCTTGTCTCTTGGTGTCTTGACTCTAAAGACCTATGATTTCAAATAATTATACTTGTTAGTAAAAATATTTAGAAACTATAATATACAATTAATATATTAGAATAAAGAGTAAATTACATACTTGTTAATTTTCCCATATGCCTTCTTCATGATCGATTCGAACAGCGTGCACGACATCTCCATCAACTTCATCATATGAGGTAGGAACTTGTGTTATGTAAGAAGGTGTGGACGGAATATCAAGACTTCCATCACTAAGAAGAATGTGTTTTCCTTGGAGAACGATTGACCATTTCCCTGATATGTCCGATGGGTCGGTAACATAGAAAACTTGTTTTGTTTGAGAAGCATTGATGAATGGTTCAGTCATAAAAGATGCCTTGCCAATGTCGACCCGTGTGAATCCTAAGTCATCAATGTGTACACCATTACTATTATTGGGAGCCCATTTGCATTTAAATAAAGCCACTTTGAAAATAACATAATCAATCTCCCAAATCTCATCAATGACACTATAAAACGTGGTAGTTGCCAATACAGGATTCTTATCTTTCGAACTAGAGAAATACATCGATTCGGCTTCAACCATAACCCCACTATTTTGCATTGTACTACGATTATCTTTTGATTTTGTATAAAAGGTATAATGACCAATGTCATATGCGGTCCAAGTAATGACACAAAATTTTGGCTCGTACGATAACCATTTAAGTATCTCGGATGCACTATGATCATTAGATACACTTTAACTAAACCATTATATGAATCTCTTGTTATGCTCTATCAGCAACAACTTGTCACTCATTCGGGGATGTTTTTTCCTCAAAATTCCTTTGTGAGTATCTATGAAAGGTTGAACTTCATCTATATTATTCAATATATAGAAATGTGCTTGAATAACTACATCCCGAGCCATTGACTTAACATTTAGACCTTGAATACCTCTTTCGTCTGTGTCAGCATGACGAGAAATTGGAATTCCTATAGAATCTGCGTCCGACAAATAGTTTGTACAAAACTCAACAGCTTCTTCTGGGATGTATCTTTCAACAATAGAAGCTTTTGCTCTGTGATGATTCTTCGTATATCCTTTAAAGATCTTCATATATCGCTCTATTGGATACATCCACCTTAAATAAACTGGACCACAAATTCTGATTTCTCTTACTAGATGAACAAGTAAGTCAACCATAATGTCAAAGAATGATGGAGGAAAATACATCTCCAATTGACACAAGATTATGGCAGCCTCATCTTCTAATTCATCTAATTTTTTGAAATCAAGAACTTTATTACATATGGCATTGAAGAATAAGCACAATCTCGTTATAGTAACTCTCACATTTTTTGGTAGGATCCCATGCATAGCCACTGGTAGAAGTTGTTCCATCAATACATGACAATCATGAGATTTTAAACCAATTAACTTAAGATCTTTCATTGATACAAGTTTATTGATGTTTGATGAGTAACCTTGCGGAACTTTAATACCTTGCAAACACTCGCAGAAAATTTTCTTCTCCTTTTTAGAAAGAGTGTGACATGCTGGAGGCAGATAAGTTCTTTTTCCTTTCTCAATTGGAGCCAACTGTTTTCTTATACCCATCTTCTCCATATCAAGACGAGAAGTCTTACTATCTTTAGTCTTGTATGGAATGTTTAGAAGTGTGCCAATCAAACTATCACAGATTTTCCTCCATATGTATCACATCAAGACAATGTCTAACATCAAGACTTGACCAATACGGAAGATCAAAGAAGATGGACCTCTTTTTCCAAATATTTTTCGCAACTGCCATTTTTTTTCTTTTTTTTCTCTTTCCAAAGACAACATTAATGTGTTCCTGATGTTGATAGACTTCTTCCCTTGTTAAAGGTTCAGGTGCCTCATCAAACTCTTGCTCTCCATTAAAAGCCTTCCGCAATCTACGATAAAGATGATCGAGTTTTAGAAATTTTTGATGCCCAAGGTAAACTGTCTTTTTTCTAAACTCAAGTTGGTGATAACAAGTATCATCTTCACATATAGGACACACTTTATGTCCTTTGACACTATATCTAGCCAAGTTACCGTAAGCAGGAAGTCGTTGATTGTGCAAAATAACATTGCACGCATCTTAAACTTTTCCCCAGAATATGCTGTTGGAGTAAGCCCTAATAGCCAATCAGTATTGGTTGTATATGCTTTTGTATCATGACCTTGATATATATTGTTTGTTAATATATATATATATATATATATATATATATATATATATATATATATATATATACTTACTAGGCATTGTATTTATTGTGTTATTTGTATATGACATAATAAAGTCCTTAGAATAATTAGTCTATGAATGACCTGTTAAGTGCGAATTAATTGTGAGACCTCATTAAACATAAATATGTTATTCTTAAAGTATCCGTAGTCAAGCTTTATTGTCAAATAGGATAACAGTAATGCATAGCGAGTATTATGTGAGTAGACTGGCGACTGTATCTCACAAGTCATGGATATGAGATATCAAGTCTTCACGTAGGTATAAATATTAGGAGTAATATTTATATTGGATTGACCCATCATGAGAATACTATATAGTTTGTTATGTAAGTGTCATAAGTTATTCTCATAGTAATAGTGATGTATTCCACCCTTCGACCTGAAACCACTATGGACCCTAGATGTGGAGTCGAGTACTTTATTGCCAATCAAACGTTATCCGTAATAGGATGGCCATAAAGATGGTTTATGGGCGCTTTACAAATCATGCTGAGGGACATTAGTGACCTAGATGGGATTTGTCCCTCCTACATATACGGGAGTAATATCTGTGGGCCCCTTGATAGAGTATAACTGTAAAATGCATGGTCGTGCTCAAATAAGTCGATATGAGATATTGGACTTATTTGTTGTTATCAAGTATACTCAGGGATCAAGGAATAAAATATTGGACTATATAAGGGATACACATTCTATGCCTTGTGTTCAATATATATATAAGGGCAAAAGGGTAATTATACATATGATCATTATCACATAAAGGTTATGTCATATCACACGACATTCTCGTGACTTAGGTAGCAGTGATGTGTTGCTGGATACCGCTCACTGTTTATAATATTAAATAGGTAATTTAATATTATTGTCAACGTTACGAGAACCTATAGGGTCACACGCAAAGAGCACTGATAATGGAATTGACGATTAAATTAAATAAGATTTAATTTAATTATGTTGTAATAGTATTTAAATTGTTTAGTACATTAACACATATATAATTTATTTGATTTAAATAAATAAATGTGAATTGACAGTTGATTAAATTAAATATGATTTAATTTAATTACTATTTTATTTTATTTTATTATAAGAGTTTAATTAAATAAAAATAATATCTATTTAATTAAAATAATTTTAATTAATTAAGATTGGGCTTATTTTGGAAAAGCCCAAAATAAGAGCATTAGGGTTTTAGAAGATCTCTATAAATAGAAGGGCTCTTTTCCCTTCCAATCCTAATTGTAAATTTTTCATAACAAGAGACGGCTAGCACCGCGTTCCATTTTTTGCTCTCATGGACTACGTAGAGACGCCGGTATCTTCCGTCGTTCATGATCAAAGATAAAGCACACTTCAAGAGGTAATTCTTGAATCTTATTTTGGTGTTTGATTTGTGATTAACGATTTAATCAAGATCCGTTCATCGGGATTGTTCCGCCAAGAGGATAATTTTTCAAAAACCCCTCTTAAAATTCCAACAGTGGTATCAGAGCTTCGGTTTTGATTAAATTATTAATTCAAATTTGTTTGATTTTTATGATGTTTATATGTTGATATATTCATCACTATACAAAATTCTTTTTGGAATTGTTTCAATATGTGTGCCGTAAGTGTGATATAATGTTCTTGGATTGTGTTATGTGATTAAGAACATTATCATATATGTATATGAGGCCCCTTATATGTTGTAATCACGTTTCTATTTGTTTTGCCAAATTATTATATCACGCTTCAATTGTTGTACTGTTTGCTACATTGATGGCAACTATAAGAGAGAGCTTTTGTAAAGCAATTGGATCAGATGCTTTTAAGAGGGATTTTATATCTACTCCTATCAAAATTACGGTAACCGGACAATAGCTACATACTGTTACGGTAAAGGTTAAAGTTTGTTAATTATTATAATATATATATATTAACAATATTTATAATAATAGTTTATTATTATAAATAATAATAAAGTGTTTATTATTTAAAATTAAATATTGATATCATGTGTTTGAATAATTTGGATGTTCGTTGTTAACTATGCTTCGGAATTCGACATTAGTATGGTGAAGCAGTGATACTTCGATCATCCATAAGTGATACAAATATAATTGATAAATTTATATACGATATAAATATTTCTAATGTGAAGTCAGTGTATTTGATACACTATTTTGTTTCGTTCATTAATTAGTGTAATAATTGTTATATATTTGAAAGATCAATGTGCATTCTGCTTTGGAATCCGACATTCGTATGGTGAAGCAATGACATTTTGATCAATCATATTGAATAGTCGATCATTACGTTTTGATGGTATGAACATTTTGCATTAGGGTTTATGACGGCGCAAGAGTTGTGCCTTTAGGGTTCGCAAAAAGCGTCATGTGCTGATGCATCAAAATTTATAATTTAATAATCTATTATTATTTATTGTTTAATTATTTATTATTAAATAAATTGGTATACGGTTATGACCTTAGATTTTGGCGTTTGTTTATTTTAAATACAACCTGCGTGTCGTGGTTTATTGTAATTAAATACGACCTGCGTGTCGTGCCATTTAATTATTATTTGATTTATTTAAATATTATAAATTGTTCGAGTTCAAGAGTTGAAGAGAAGACAACGCCAAACGATGATGCCGGTGGAGAGGCTTGAGAAGCTTGCTCGTGGGTAAAAGAATTGTAACAAATTAGTTTATTTAATTCTTACATTTTAGGTGGTCATAATCGTATTACCAAGTTTTATTTTATGTATGTGATGCGTGAAATGTATGTTTATATGCGTGTGTATAAGATACACAATTATGTGAGTGTATGAGATACGCAAACCAGTTAGATCAAATTTAATTAAAACCCCTTCAATTAAATATTAAGTTAATTGATTTTCAAAATTTAGCACTCATCAAGACTAGTATCGAATAATGTAGGTTTCGCCTAACGCGAGGTGCATGTTTTATATTAGTAAGGTGCGATGGGATAAATGTAATATCCAACTGCTAAATTTTTGGGTTTGACTTAACTAAACTAATTATAATAGGATTATATATGTTTAGAAGCAAGAGTTGAGAACAATCCATAAGATGGATTAGAATAAAGAGTTATTCACTCGACTGATAAAATTCTAGAGTTGTATTAGATACAATTAGAAAGAGTTCTTACCTAAATAACAGATCTTTGTGTAATCCGCCCACGCGGACTTAAAACAAAGTGAAATATGGATCTCGACCCGCTAGAAAATCTTCCAACGGGATTTTTCGAATCAAATGTTGAGGGTCATTTAGTTTGAGTAAAAATAGTGGGAGCATTTTAATAAAAGTCCTTATTAAAATGATTTTGATACATTTTTTTACACGTTTTGTATTTAGAATTTCTTCTGCATTTTATTTTTTAATTTACTATGAAATGTCCTTATGAAGGATGTAAGGATCAGAAAGTAGTTTTTGAGTTGGTATAGAAATTGAGAATTATTCTCAAGCACGAGAATAATTGTATGTTCTCAAGCAACCAATTCCTAACAACCGAATATAACTAGATTTGAAAAACAATACTTATGAGAAGGTTCAAGTCGAATGTCTAGATATAACATGTCTCATAATTGTAGTCGTCACAGAAAATGATATGATCATTAACCTCGAAAATTTTCTTTTAAATAAGAAATACAAGATATGAGAAATGTAAAACTTTTCAAGGTCTTTTCTATACAAGTTAAGAATCCAAATGGATCTAAAATAGTTTTGAGACTTAAAATTTGGATTTCTTATAGACCAAATAGTTGGTCACAAGTTCTATTTGAGATTGTCTCAGATAGGTTGATTAAATTCATTAGGAATGTATTTTAAATATATCTACCACATCTTGTTGAAAAGGAAAAGAAGTAGTTTGTGATGCTAAATTATATGAATTATAAAAGGAATGCGATTCATTTTATATTCCTTTGAGTTTTAGTAGAAAAATACGGTTCTAAAGGAAGTCAGTGATTTCATGTGTTGAAAGAAGAAAACTGTTAATAGTTATAAAAGGAGTCAAAGTAGAAGAAAGAAGTAAGACTTTTTCTTTATACTATTTGATATAGAAAATCATATTGTCTACTTCTACATCTTGGTTATGTGATACTAGATGTTGATCTCACATTTATAAGAATGTGAGGAGTCTTTTATGAAGTAGGGCATTGATTATAATTTGAGCCAACTTACGTCTAGAATAGAACAATGTGTTTTATTGACTATAAGAGCTTAAGATTAGACTTAAATTAGAGCTTGGAATGAAACCAAATAATTGTTATTAAGTTTCATTTAGTAATAAACAATAATTCTAAATCTTATTTTGACAAGATGAGGAGTGGATGCTTTGACAATGGACAAGTGTTGTTATGACTATCTAAAATATTGGTTTCAATATTAAATCAAGTAGTGTGTTTGAGTTATACGATCTTGATAAGCTCATCTATAACAAGTGTAGGATGGATCAAATAAGATTTGAACCTTATGTAAATCAATAGCATTAATGTTTAGTCCAATAAGTGAGATATGCATTTTCAAAGTCTATGAGAATAGATTGTTGGATTCATTTGGTTTTGTATGATTTGATATATGCAAGTCTTGATTTTGGAAGATATATCTAATGTCTCGAATCATCGACTAAGTGAAAGGACATATAATATATCTTGATTATATACATGTGTGATGTATATGGACCCCTAAACATATTTGCTAGATGAATTTTGTTTCTCTTACTTCATTTATATTACTGAAAAACTCAGTAATTATGGATTTGTGTATGTGACACAAGTTAGAATTATTTTAAGAAGAGTTCAAGAACGAAGTAGATGGAAACAACTAGAAAAGGTATTAAGACCATATGAATGGTTCGTTGTGGTAAATACTTATATAAAGAATATAATGACCATTTAAATCGTATCATGTTTGACATTGTTCGATCTAATATAGTTCAATTATATCTTTGTGACTCTTCTTTATAAATTATTTTACATACAATTATTCCTATCCATAACCAATTCCATTTAAAGTAGTCATAGAGACACCATACTTGATATGGAGGTAAGAGTACCTAGTTTGTCTTTATGATCATTTGGGTTGTAAAGTTTATTAAGTAAACTTGATCACAATCTAGATGAAGATGTAATTATGGATGTATCCTAATGAAAATTGGGGACACATATTCTATAACACTTTATAGAACAAAATTGTTTTGTCACTAGAACTGGATCTTCCATTTGAGATAATATGTATCTAAAGGAGCCAGTGGGAGTGATGTAGAACTTGAAGAAATTCAAGCACCATAAAATACATATCTTTATGAAAATGGAACATGAACCAATTCAACAAAGGAGTTGTTGTTGGACCATTGGTTCATGTAGCACAAGATCTAGAGAATATCATAAATGATCTTGATTCTAAAAGAAGTATAAGTTGTTTAAATCCAATTATGGATTATAGCAAGCTTCTTGGAGTTGAATCCTTTTATTAAGTTTTATGTAAACTAGGATTAATAAATGTCATGTTAAATTTTGTGCACACAAAAGGTTAGTGGGAGTATTTGAATAAATCTAGTGTAGTATGCAGGTGTCCTAATAATCATCAAAACAAATTCCCTACAACACCAATGTAGGACATGGTTAAGGAAATGGTTTTGATGAAATGCTTAAGCGAGATTTCCTAAAAGGTTAGGAATCAAAATCTATAGATGGTTGATGAATCTATATCCTAGCGCAAGTACATATTTTGATGAAATTTTGAGACACTTAATATGCATAATATCACATTAAGATTATTGCATGTGTGGCATGAATTTTTGTCTAATAGACAATGTCTTACCTCATTGGATGAAAAAAAAAGGACACCATGATATGTACTGCACTAGATACACCATATGCTATGAGCATAAACAATAAGTACCAAAATAATTAAAGTGTTCGTCACTAGATCACTATTAAGAAGGTGTGTGGATATCTTAAAAGGACCTGTTCCTTTTCTTGAGAGTAGATGGTAATAATCATTGTAAAGGAGTTACAGTGATGTTATTCTAAAATTTTATGAACTATATATTCATATGACAGTATAAATTAAATGTTATGCTTAGAAGACAACTGTATAAGTTGAAAAAGGCTTCAGACAGTTGTCGTTTATAGTACAAAGGTCATATGTATGATTTGGATCGCTTTGCTAATTCTTAGGAAGAAAGTTGTGTTTTTTGTATTGTAGATCCTGTTGATCTCATTCATGATGATAATGGGTTAATCTTGCAAGCTCAGAAAACTAGATCTCACTAGCAATCCATGTATATATATTTTGACACTTCAATTTATTTCGATAGAAGATCGAAAGTTGAAATTGGAAGAGGTGTATATTACCAACATAGGAAAGAGTTCCTTATAACCTAACAAAGTATCATGCTTAAATAATGTTTGACACACACAATAGGCAGATAGATGTTAAGTTAATATCTGATTGGCTCTAGTGCTAGTAGGAGATTGTTGGAGTAAGCCCTAATAGCCAATCAGTATTGGTTGTATATGATTTTGTATCATGACCTTGATATATATTGTTTGTTAATATATATATACTTACAAGGCATTGTATTTATTGTGTTATTTGTATATGACATAATAAAGTCCTTAGAATAATTAGTCTATTAATGACCTATTAAGTGTGACTTAATCGTGAGACCTCATTAAACATAAAGACGTTATTCTTAAAGTATTTGTAGTCAAGCTTTACTGTCAAATAGGACAACAGTAATGCATAGAGACTATTATGTGAGTAGACTGATGACTGTATCTCACAAGTCATAGATATGAGATATAAAGTCTTCACGTAAGTATAAATATTAGGAGTAATATTTATATTGGATTGACCCACCATGAGAATACTACATAGTTTGTTATGTAAGTGTCATAAGTTATTCTCATAGTAATAGTGATGTATTCCACCCTTCGACCTGAAACCACTATGAACCCTAGATGTGGAGTCGAGTACTTTATTGTCAATCAAACGTTGTCCATAACAGGATGACCATTAAGATGGTTTATGGGTGCTTTACAAATCATGCTAAGGGACATGAGTGACTTAGATGGAATTTGTCACTCCTACATATACGGGAGTAATATCTGTGAGCCCCTTGATAGAGTATAACTGTAAAATGCATGGTCGTGCTCAAATAAGTCGATATGAGATATTAGACTTATTTGTTGTTATCAAGTATACTCAGGGATCAAGGAATAAAATATTGGACTATACAAGGAGGACACATTCTATGCCTTGTACTCATTATAGATATAAGGGCAAAAGGGTAATTATACATATGATCATTATCACATAATGGTTATGTCATATCACACGACATTCTCGTGACTTGGGTAGCAGTGATGTGTTGCTAGATACCGCTCACTGTTTATAATATTAAATACGTAATTTTATATTATTGCCAACGTTACGAGAACCTATAGGGTCACACGCAAAGAGTACTGATAATGGAATTGCTGATTAAATTAAATAATATTTAATATAATTATATGGTAATAGTATTTAAATTGTTTAGTACATTAACACATATATAATTTATTTGATTTAAATAAATAAATGAGAATTGACAGTTGATTAAATTAAATATGATTTATTTTAATTAATATTTTATTTTATTTTATTAAAAGAGTTTAATTAAATATAAATAATATCTATTTAATTAAAATAGTTTTAATTAAATAAGATTGGGCTTATTTTGGAAAAGCCCAAAATAAGAGCATTAGGGATTTAGAAGCTCTCTATAAATAGAGGAGCTCTTTCCCCTACCATTCCTAATTGTCAATTTTTCAGAACAAGAGACGGCTAGCACCGGGTTCCATTTTGTGCTCGCATGGACTACGTAGAGACGTCGGTATATTCCGTCGTTCCTGATCAAAGATAAATCATGCTTCAAGAGGTAATTCTTGAATCTTATTTTGGTGTTTGATTTGTGATGAATGATTTAATCAAGATCCGTTCATCGGGATTGTTCCGCTAAGAGGATAATTTTTTAAACACCCCTCTTAAAATTCCAACATATTCATCATTAACTTCAACGCCTTCATCCCACAAGAGTCGTAAATCATCAATTAATGGACTTAGATAAACATCTATGTCGTTACCAGGTTGTCGTGGTCCAGAAATCATCATATTTAACAGTATATACTTGCGCTTCATACTCAACCAAGGAGATAGGTTGTAAATAGTGAGAAGAATTGCCCACGAAGTTTGATTAGTGCTTAGATTACCAAAGGGGTTCATTCCATCGGTGGCAAGTCCAAGCCTAAGGTTTCTTGGCTCAACTCCAAAATTCAGAAACAACGAATCAATTTTCTTCCATTGTAACGAATCAGCAACATGGCGAATGTTTCCATCACAAGTCCTTTCATCTGCATGCCATCTAAGATTCTTTGCGTCATTCGAATTAGCAAAAAGTCTCTTAAATCATGAAATTATTGGCAAGTACCATAACACTTTAGCAGGAGGATGCTTCCTACTAACATTGTCATAGTCATTGTCATCACCACTATTGGCCTTCAGCTTGTAACGCGACATACCACATTTCAGACATTGATACAACTCTTCATACTCTTTCCAGTATAATATGCAATCATTAGGGCAATCATGTATTTTGATATACTCTAGACCCATTGGACACAATATCTTCTTGGCCATATAACAATGATCCGAGAATTTGTTATCTTTTGGTAACATTTCCTTTAGCAGTTCAAGTAATTCCGTGAAACTTTTATCCACCCATCCATTTTTTGCATTCAAATTAAATAACTTTAACACCGCAGACAATTGTGTAAAATCTGTGCATCCCTTATATAAAGGGGTGTCTTTATCACTACATAAAGTATCATAAATATGAGCATTCTTAAAAGAAGATTCCCCAATATCCCTGAACATATCATCTAGTTGATCATCCATATATTCATCTTCCTCGACTCTTTGACATTGTGACTCACGACTTTCCTCTACTTCACCATGCCACGTCCATATTATATAATTTTGACATATACCATCACAACAAAGGTGATGAAATATTTCATCCTTTCTGCACTTTTTGATATTCGCACAAAGAACATAAGGACAATAAAAGATACCATTATTTTTGGGAAGATGTTTATCAGCGTATTCAAGAAATTCAAGAACTCCTTTCTCATAAACCGGACCTAATCTATCGGTTTTCATCTAACTACAATCCATAACAACTTCTGAAATTTATACACATATAATAATGTGAATGACACACCAAAAACTTAATGCACTTGCAAATCTAAACCTAAAGCATATAAAACATTTACACTAATACTGACTTGAGCATATAAACAAAGAAAAAAGGAATGAAGATGTTGAAGAATACCGTACTTCGAAGCTGAAGAATCAAATGAACGAAGAGGGTGTGAAGATTTGAGCTACGAAGAGGGTAAGGTTTACGTCGTTGCTGTCATCTCTGGTGGCTCGCTTGTTCAACTAGGGCGTCTTTTGGAAGAAATAATACAGAATAAGTTTTGTTTTAATTTATCAGTGAAAACCCTTAATTACGGTTGGGAAACACAACCGTAATGGAATTGAAGACCTCTTACAACGGTTTTTTAATTCACCGTTTTAAACTATTTTACAATTTGTTTTTAAAGTAATGGAACTAAGTTCTATAACAACGGCTGGTTTAAAAATAGTTGTAAAATCATTTACAATTTATTTATAAATAATGGAAAAACGCTTAATGTACTCTAAAAAAATGGAAAAAGTATCTGCTGAGAATCGAATCATATTTATTACTACGGTCTTTTAACACAACCATCATTATATTTATGTTTATACGTACGGCTAGTTACTAGGCGCGAAAATTTTAACCTATTACAACGGTTTAGATGAACCCGTTGTAAACCTGGCGTTGTTGTTTGTGTGTTTTGTAGTAGTGGTTCCTTGACCGTCACTTCCCCCATTTAATAACCTTTTGAAAGGTGAGCGCTTGTCCCAAATTAGCTGGACTTAGGACTAGAGGACATCGAGGAGAATGGGTATGTTAAAACAAAATTTTGAGCCATAAATCTTTTTTTTCTCAAACCGTGAACCAGACCACGTTATAACCCTCAAAAGTCCTAATTAAAGCAGGGTTTATTCTGAAGGCGTACTTCAACGAGATGGCGTTCCTGACTCCCATGAGTTGTGCTAGTAAGATCTTTGTTGGTATTGCATGTGCATAATGCCTTTCATTCAAAAGATCAATGTTGTAACTAGTGACTCGTTCACCAGGTTTGGCGATATCTTTTCTGTAAAATCTTCAAGATTAAAATGTGTGTCGCATTAGAATTATCATTCTCAGAATAAACATTTTCTGCTTGCATACATGTGTTTAAACATCAAGGAAGCTTACATAATGAACATTTGTCGAAAATCTTAATCAAGCCGAGTTGAGATGCCTGAAACTTTCGAAGGACAGTCGTGTCCAAGGACATGTAGCCAGGAGAATCTATGGGGCGTGTGCATTTCCAGCAAGTTTTGATCAGAAGGTTCCAGTCTGGGGAAGTCATGTCGAGAAATCTCTCTAAACTTCAGTTAATCTGGGGCAATCATGTCGAGGCTCGTACCACGGCAAGCCATTTAAGGAGCACGTAGAAGTTTTCCTCTCTGGAGGACGGTTAATCAAAATCATGTCTCCAGGGTTTAACATACTGGGGCAGAATACCTCTTGAGGCAGGTTCCTTCACAGGTTACGCCGTATCATAGCACATTTTTTAGTCATATCACATCTATATGATTCATGTTGATAGCTAACATGTGGCGTCCCTAGTAGAGTTCTTCCCGACAGAGATTGTGAAGGGTTTATCATTCTCGGCAGAGCATCATGGGTTTTATGATTACTCTCCCTAGAAAAAGTTCAAAAGTTTGCTCTCCCCGACCATATTTGGGTTTTGGTTTTTACTCCCCAGCGAGTGTTCAGAAGTTGGCTACCCCGGACATGACATTGGTGGTTTGTGTATGCTCCCCGAGCATGTTTGTATTTCCAGCAATGGTGTTTCCTTTATCCCCATCAAGGTAAGGTTAAAGGTTATTTCCCTAGCAGGGTAAGGTTAAAGGTCATCCCCCAAACAAAAGGTTAAGTTCAATGTCATCCCCTAGCAGGTTTGGTATCATTGGCTTTTCTCCCCAAGCAGGATTTGTTATTTAATTTCCCAACAGATGTTACTCATAATTCCCAGTAGAGGGGAAGTTCTTTTTGTGTTCTTTCTTCAGCATAGGTTATAACTTGGAAGGCGATTCAGGTTGTCTTCCCCGACGAATGTATTTTTGGTTTCTCAACACTTCTTTCGATGGAGGGTCCTTCTGCATATCATAAGCATCTTTGCATTTAAAATTCTGGCACAGATATCAGATGTCCTACACAGATGTTGAGACACTGATATCCAACACAATGAACAAGATAACAATAATAATAACAGTGCAGAAAGTAAATAACACAGTGATATGTTTACCCAGTTCGGATCAACAATCCTACTCTGGGGGCTACCAAGCCAGGGACGAAACCAATATACGATAGTATCAATTCACAGATCATACAATAACCAAACGCTGTTATAATCTGCTCACTTAATCACTACCCTTCCTATGACTTCTACCTAAGACTCACCTAGGTATGAGGCCCTCCTCAAATCCCTCTACAACCACAACCCGTGATTGGTTTCTTTCCACACAAGTAACATACCGAAGGTCACACTTTCAAAACACACAATTCTCAATACTTCAAAGCTTATGAGAATTGACACACAAGAAACTCAATGCTTAAAAGCTTATGAGTAACTGATAGAACTTACAACACAAAAACCAGTCCTTGTACTGTTATCAGAATGATACTAGTTAGGCTCACAAATAACACATGAAAACCCTAACAGAAACACACGTAAGTTCCACACCTAAACTAGGTTTACACCAGTCAATATATAGCATTAAATCTGGACTGAATTGGGCTTCAAAAATGCAGCAAATAGACTGCTCACAAATCTGCAAAATAAACTCCAACAAAATAGGTCTTCAATCTAAAGTTTCCTAATATGTCTCCATAATTAGAAACAGCTGAAAATCCGAAAAACAAACATATAAACATAATCCAAAAATGCTTTGGATGCCACATAGGATAACCAAATATTCACAGAATATTCAGTAACAAATCTCAGCAACAGAATCTGCCTTCAAACTGAATCCAGACACGATGTCCTATGAGCAGGTATGGGACATCTTCATTCGACATGTTGAGTGCAGCAAATTAGAACATCTTGTTTCAACATCTTGCTGCTAGAAAAAGTTTTAGCAAAATAAATGCCAACCACAGAATTAATGAAATAACAATCTCCCCCTTTGGCTTATTTTGGCTAAAACTACACACCAAACTAATCTTGTAAAGAAGCACAAAAAAAATCCATATCAGATACAGCAGCGAAATACCAACACACAACACACATAGCAGCAAAAAAAACAGCATAGTAGCACTCCCCTTCAACTGCATACAACACACAGCACACATAAAAAAAACTCCCCCTCAACTGCAGCAACACAAACATTCCACATTCTCCCCCTCAACTACAGCACCAGCACAAGCACACCACACACAAACATACTACTCCCCCACATCACATGACCAAGTGTCATGCACAAACTTCAGCATTTTCCCTTAATTCACACACTGCTTCATCCGCACCAGGTTGTCACAAAATAATGTCATGACATCTTGTGTGACATTATACTCAGATAACATTTGCTTCATCCACACCAGTTGAGCACAACTACTTCCAGCTGCTATGTACTCAGCTTCAGTAGTAGAAAGAGATACAGAATTTTGCTTCTTACTAAACCATGAAATAAGGTTATTTCCCAAAAAGAAACATCCTCCAGAGGTACTCTTCCTATCATCAGCACTTCCAGCCCAATCAACATCACACTAACCTACTAAAATGGGACTTGAGTCATGGGAATACAACAACCCATAATCACATGTACCACTCACATACGTAAGAATTTTCTTAACTTGATTGATGTGACTGACCTTGGGTTCTGCTTGGTATCTTGCACACACACCAACAATAAATGTTATGTCTGGCCTACTTGTTGTAAGATACAGCAGACTGCCAATCATGCTTCTGTACAAACTTTGTTCAACATTCACTCCCTTTTCATCTTTGGATAACTTCAAGTGAGTAGGAGCAAGAGTTCTCTTATGCTTGGCATTATCCAGTCCAAACTTCTTGACAATGTTCCTCGCATATTTGCTCTGACAAATAAAAATGGAATCTTCCATCTGCTTAACTTGTAATCCAAGGAAGTAGGTCAATTCACCTACCAAGCTCATCTCAAATTCAGACTGCATTTGGTTGACAAAATGTTGGACCATTTCATACGACATACCACCAAACACAATATCATCTACATAAATTTGGGCAATCATTAGTTTCCCATCCTTCTCCTTGACAAAAAGAGTTTTATCAATACCACCCTTCCTGTATCCATGGTTGGCTAAGAACTTAGTCAGCCATTCATACCAAGCTCGTGGAGCTTGCTTCAACCCATACAAAGCCTTCTTTAGCTTGAAAACATGATCAGGAAAATTTGGATCCACAAAACCTTTAGGCTGCTCAACATAGACTTCCTCATTAAGATACCCATTCAGAAAGACACTCTTGACATATATTTGAAACAATCTGAATTTCAACAAACATGTCACTCATAGCAGCAATCTGATGGATTCCAATTGAGCCACAGGAGCAAATGTTTCATCGAAGTCTACTCCTTCAATCTGTGTGTATCATTGAGCAACTAATCTGGCTTTGTTCCTGGTAACAACTCCTTGTTCATCAGACTTATTCTTATAGACCCATTTTGTTCCAATCACATTTGTTCCTGCTGGTCGTGGTACCAGTTCCCAGACTTCATTCCTCTTGAATTGAAAAAGCTCATCTTGCATAACACTTATCCAGAACTCATCTGTCAATGCTTCTTTGACATTCTTTGGTTCAATCTTTGAAACAAAACATCCATTTGACACAGTCTCCCTCGTTCTGGTTCTTACACCTTCATTCAAATTTCCAATAATCAATTCCTTAGGGTGATCCTTCTGAATCCTTATAGAGGGTCCCCTGTTAGCATCCTCTACCTCTTCATTCTCAGGTCTAGTGTCGGTTTCATGAGCATTATTTTCTACGGGCTCAATGTCTTGTTAGATTTCATTGTTCATAGGAAGGCATGCTCCAACATCATCTGGGACATTCTTTCCCAGAGTCATCAACCACCACATTTATGGATTCCATCATCACCTTAGTTCTGGAATTAAATACCCTATATGCTTTAATGTTTGTAGAGTATCCCAAGAATATCCCTTCCTCTCTCTTAGGATCCATCTTTCGCCTCTGCTCACGATCTGCCAAGATGTAGCACTTACTCCCAAACACATGGAAATACTTCACATTTGGCTTTCTACCTTTCCATAGCTCATAAAGAGTGACAGAAGTGCCTGATCTGATAGTCACCCTATTGTGTATGTAGCAAGCGGTATTCATGGCTTCAGCCCAAAAATGATATGGAAGCTTTTTGGCATGAATCATGACTCTTGCACACTCTTGTATAGTCCTGTTCTTGCGTTCCACCACACCATTCTGCTGAAGAGTGATCGGTGATGAGAATTCATGAGTGATTCCTTCAGATAAGCAAAACTCTTCAAACCTGCTATTTTCGAATTCTTTCCCATGGTCACTTCTGATTCGAACAACACCACAATCCTTTTCCCGTTGAATCCTTTGACACAACTCTTTGAAGGCTGCAAATACTTCAGACTTTTCTCTGATAAAGTTTATCCAGTTGAATCTGGAGTAATCATCAACGATAACATAGACCTGCATAGGTCCCATTAAGTCCATGTGAAGCAGTTCCAGAACTCTAGAAGTTGTGGTAAGATGTTGAAGCCTCTTGTGTGACACCCTTGTTTGCTTCCCAAATTGACATTCACCACATATTTTATCCTCATCAATCTTCAGCTTGGGAATACCTCTAACAGCTTCACCTGACATAACTTTCTTCATCCCTTTCAAGTGTAAGTGACCCAATTTCTGATGCCACAGTTTGGTTTCATCTTCCATTGACATCAAATAGGTAGACAAACTTTCCGGTTCTTGAGGATTCCACAGATAGCAGTTATCCTTAGACCTGGTTCCCTTCATAACAACTTCATCTTTCTCATTGGTTACTAGACATTCAGATTTAGTGAAATTCACTTTGAGACCTACATCACACAGTTGGCTTATACTGATCAAATTTGCGGTCAACCCTTTGACAAATAGAACACAATCCAGATTTGGTTGTCCTGTGTAGTCCAGCTTTCCAACACCATTTATTTCACCCTTTGATCCATCCCTAAAAGTGACATAATTGGTGGAGTGAGGCTTGATATCTGACAAGAATTTCTTCACACCAGTCATGTGTCTTGAACACCCACTGTCAAAGTACCAATCTTCCTTTGCAGATGCTGTAAGAGAGGTATGTGTTATGAGACCAACCATCATTTTTCTAGGAGTCCATCTTTTCTCTACTTTAGCCCAACTCTGTCCTTTATTTTGTTGATGAGCAGTTTTGGGATATTCGTGCAGCTTGTAGCAAAAGGACTTTAAGCGACCAATCTTTCCACAGTAATGACATTTCCATGGTTTATACTTTGAACTACATACTCTTTTCTGATGCTTCATCTGATGTTGAAACATGTGACTTGACATCCCCTCTTCTTGCTTTATTTTCTGAGGAACAAACTTTAATACAGGCTTCTTGTAGTTCTCTGCTTGATTGTTAAAACCAAGGCCTTGCACATTTCCAGCATCTTTCCCAGTCTGAAGAATCTCATCCAGCTGCGTGGTACCATTGTTCAGCATTCTTATAGATTTGGTCATATTGTCAAGTTTTGACTTTTTCCATACAACCTCCTTTTTCAGATCAGCAATGATTGATAGATGTTCTTCCTTCTCAGCTTCTAGTTGAGCTATCAGAACCTTCTGTTCTAATATTATCTGGCACCTTTCTTCATTCTTGATACACAACTCTAAGAACCTGGTGAAGACTTCTTCCTTAGTGAGTTCTCCAATATAAGATTCTTTGTCAGAGTCAGACTCACAAGTAGTTTCTCCATCAGTCTTACATATCCCGGTCAGGGCTGTAACCAATTTTGTTGATTCTTCTTCAAGATCACTCTCAGACTCCCCTTCTGACCAAGACACAGATAAGCCCTTTTTCTGCCTTTTGAGATACGTGGGACACTCAGTCTTTATGTGCCCAAATCCCTCACATTCAAAACACTGAACTCTCTTCCCTTGATTAGAGTCTTCTTCAGTTCTGGACCTTCTGCCTCCATCCTGATTTTTACTGATGTCGAGTGACTTTTTCTGAGCATTTGCTCTCGACTTCCAGTCAATCCTTTTCAACACTTTGTTAAATTGTTTTCCAAGCAATACCAGATCTTTAGACACCCCTTCATCTCTGAGCAGGTCACCCTCATCTTCTGAGTCACCAGCATTTGACACAAAAGCTATGCTCTTCTTCTTTTCAGACTTTTCACTGATCCCTAATTCAAATGTTTGAAGAGATCCCACAAGTTCATCCATTTTCATCTTGTCTATATCCTGAGCTTCCTCTATAGCAGTCATTTTCATGTCAAATCTCTTAGGTAAAGATCTGAGGATTTTTCTGACCAGTTTGCTGTCAGACATCTTTTCACCTAGGGTACTTGAGGCATTAGCTATCTCAATAATGTTCATGTGAAAATTATGAATGCTCTCATCCTCCTTCATCTTCAAACTCTCAAACTTGCTAGTGAGAAACTGAAGTTTTGACATCTTCACCTTTGAAGTCCCTTCATGAGCAACCTTCAAGACCTCCCACGCCTCTTTTGCAATGGTGCAATGTTCAATCAACCTAGAGATATTCTTGTTGACACCATTAAACAATGCATTCATGGCTTTGGAATTTCCCAAGGACCCTTTGTAGTCTGCATCATCCCAGTCTTCCTCTTCCTTCACCACATCAGTAGGGGTACCTTTTCCATCTTTAACCTTTGGGGGTTCCCATCCTTTTATAACAGCTTTCCATGCTTGATCATCCATAGATTTGATGAATGCTATCATCCTTGGTTTCCAATAGTCATAGTTGGAACCATCAAGCAGAGGTGGTTTGTTAAAAAATCTTCCATCCTTGTCCATTGTACCAGAAAGTACCTTCCCTGAATCTCACCCAGAACCAACCAAGGGTGCAAGCTCTTGATGCCAATTGAAATTCTGGCACAGATATCAGATGTCCTACACAGATGTTGAGACACTGATATCCAACACAATGAACAAGATAGCAATAATAATAACAGTGCAGAAAGTAAATAACATAGTGATATGTTTACCCGGTTCGGATCAACAATCCTACTCTGGGGGCTACCAAGCCAGGGACGAAACCAATATACGATAGTATCAATTCACAGATCATACAATAACCAAACCCTGTTATAATCTGCTCACTTAATCACTACCCTTCCTATGACTTCTACCTAAGACTCACCTAGGTATGAGGCCCTCCTCAAATCCCTCTACAACCACAACCCGTGATTGGTTCCTTTCCACACAAGTAACAAACCGAAAGTCACACTTTCAAAACACATAATTCTCAATACTTCAAAGCTTATGAGAATTGACACACAAGAAACGCAATGCTTAAAAGCTTATGAATAACTGACAGAACTTACAACACAAAAACCAGTCCTTGTACTGTTATCAGAATGATACCAGTTAGGCTCACAAATAACACACGAAAACCCTAACAGAAACACACGTAAGTTCCACACCTAAACTAGGTTTACACCAGTCAATATATAACATTAAATCTGGACTGAATTGGGCTTTAAAAACGCAGCAAATAGACTGCTCACAAATCTGCAAAATAAATTCCAACAAAATAGGTCTTCAATCTAAAGTTTCCTAATATGTCTCCATAATTAGAAACAGCTGAAAATCCGAAAAACAAACATATAAACACAATCCAAAAATGCTTTGGATGCCACATAGGATAACCAAATATTCACAGAATATTCAGTGACAAATCTCAGCAACAGAATCTGCCTTCAAACTGAATCCAGACACGATGTCCTATGAGCAGGTATGGGACATCTTCATTCGACATGTTGAGTGCAACAAATTAGAACATCTTGTTTCAACATCTTGCTGCTAGAAAAAGTTTTAGCAAAATAAATGCCAACCACAGAATCAATGAAATAACAGCATTGCATCCTCAAAAATGCGTAGCATTTCCATTTTGTATGGAGCATTCCGCCATAGAAAAATTCAAACATATGCATTCAAAGCATAAGCCAGGTTTGGTACCCCTTTGCCAGGCGTTTCCCCATCAGCAAATGGCATAACTAAGGAGATTTTGTCTTACTTTATCCCCGGTGAAGTCACCTATGAATGAGTTTATCTTACTTGTTCTCCCCTGCAGAGTCGTTTGTTTAGGCTTCTCTTTTCCCCAGCGGAGTTATCCTTTGGTTGTGAGACCGCTTGTGGCCGACATTCCTTTTCTTGCAATGATATGAGTCTGCCTATGGCCAGCATTCATCTGGTATCCATTGGTTGTGAGACCGCCTGTGGTCGGCATTCCTTTTCTTGCCATGATGTAAGACCGCCTGTTGCCGGCATTCATCTATTATCCTTTGGTTGTGAGTCCGCTTGTGGCCATTATTCCTTTCCTTGCGATGATGTGAGTCCGCCTGTTGCTGGCATTCATCTCTTATCATTTGGTTGTGAGTTCGCCTGTGGCCGATATTCCTTTCCTTGCGATGATGTGAGTCTGCCTGTTGCCAGTATTTATCTCTTATCCTTTGGTTGTGAGTCCGCCTATGGCTGGCATTCCTTGTCTTGTGATGATGTGAGTCTGCCATGTGGTTGGCATTCATCTATTAACCTTTGGTTGTGAGTCCGCCTGTGGTCGACATTCCTTTCCTTGCGATGATATGAGTCCACCTGTGGTCGGAATTAATCTCTTATCCTTTAGTTGTGAGTCCGCCTGTGGCTGACATTCCTTTTCTTGTGATGATATGAGTCCATCTGTGGTCGGCATTCATATGTTATCCTTTGGTTGTGAGTCTGCATGTGGTCGACTTTCCTTTTCTTGGGATGATATGAGTCCGCCTGTGGTTGGTATTCATCTGTTATCCATTGGTTGTGAGTCCACCTGTGGTCGGCATTCCTTTTCTTGTGATGATGTGAGTCCACCTGTGGTCGGCATTCATATGTTATCCTTTGGTTGTGAGTCTGCTTGTGGCCACCATTCCTTTACTTGAGATGATGTGAGTTCATCTATGGTCGGCATTCATCTGTTATCCTTTGGTTGTGAGTCCACCTGCGGCCGACATTCCTTTCCTTGCGATGATATGAGTTCGCCTATGGTCGGCATTCATCTCTTATCCTTTGGTTGTGAGTCTGCCTGTGGCTGACATTCCTTTACTTGCGATGATATGAGTCTGCCTGTGGTCGGCATTCATCTGTTATCCTTTAGTCGTGAGCCCGCCTATAGTCGGCTTTCCTTTTCTTGCGGTGATATGAGTCCACCTGTGGTTGGCATTCATCTGTTATCCTTTGGTTGTGAGTTCACCTGTGGCCGACATTCCTTTTTTTGAGATGATGTGAGTCCTCCTGTTGCCAGAATTCATCTCTTATCCTTTGGTTGTGAGTCCTCCTGTGGTCAACATTCATTTTTTGCGATGTTGTGAGTCCACCTGCGGTCGGCATTCATCTGTTATCTTTTGGTTGTGAGTCCGCCTGTGGCCGACTTTCCCGTACCGTGCGATGATGTGAGTCCGCCTGTTGCCGACATTCATCTCTTATCCTTTGGTAGTGATTCCGCCTGTGGCCGCATCCTTTTTCGAGTTCGCCTTTGGTTGGAACACTATCATGCCACTCTTTATATCCCCGCAGTTTGCAAATTTTCGATTTCTTTTTGTATTTAATCCCCTTTTACCTTGAATGTTCGAAAGTCGTTGCTTTCTTCCTTTCAGGTCTAAGTTGATTGAATAGGGGCAGCTGTAACACCCTAAAATTTGTCCTCTCGTTCTTTGATCTTTTTGGCTTATGCTTCATTTCATTTGCATCTTCATTTGTGCATTGCATGGGTTTTATGAGACATGGGATTAAGGTATTTTCTCGCAGTTCAGGGTTACAGAGCTAAACGGACAGTCATCAAAGTCTTTTCGAGCATTTATTTTGCTTAATAGTTGATTTGATTATCAGAGGCTCTGGCATTTTCTTTTTCTCAGTGATTTGGCACAAGACAGTATTTTTTCAGCAGGATATTTCGAGTGCGGAAGGAAATTCTCAACATATTCCAGGCATGGTTCAGTGGTAATATCAAATGACAAGTTTAAGAAGCCAAACTATGCTCAGAACATGTGGAAACGGGCGATTCTCCAAGTTTCCCTCTTTAAGGCGCCAAAAATTCAAATTTAAAAGGTGTTAACCGATTAACCATTTGCTAGGAAAATTTGGTTAATCGGTTAACCAATGCAATTTTTGCTCAGATACTTCATTTTTCAGCGCTGCAGCTTGGGGTCCCAATTTTAATCACTAATTCAACTTTTCACACCAGTAAAAGGATCTAGAAGTGGTTCCAATTTGATTTATTTTCCAATTAATTCAAATTCCACCAAAAATTCAAATTTCCATCCCTAATTCCACCCCTAATTTCAATTCCTCTTACTAACCCACACTCTAAACCACATTTTGATCCCTAACCTAGGGGTTATTTAAGCAAGTTTACTCCAAACCTCACTCTTTCACTCTCATTTTTCACCCTCATTTTTGAGAATTTTCTCTCAATTCTCTCTCACTTTTTCACTCTCCATTTTCATCTTAAACCTTCACCAAAGCTGTTCCATTAGAATTCTCAAATTCTTCATTGGAAATTGTGAATTCTAGAGCTAGACCTTCATTACTTCCTCTCATCCTCACAATTTCTGCAGTAGCAACTTGTTTAGATCTAGATTCAAGGTTTTGGAATCACTTCTTGGAGAGCTTTTTACTTATTTGTGGATTATTTCTTGCATCTTCAAGTTTTCTTGTTAAAGCTTCATAGATCTCTGGTTTACTTGCTTTGATTCATCAATTTCAGTTCACAACACTCACCAAAGCAATTCTCCGCTTTATAGGTTGGTAAATTTCAGATCCAAGCTTATTCTAGCTTATTTACAACTTTTGTAATGTAGATCCTTGAGTTTTTGATGTGAATTGATCCATTGATTGATTTAATTGTTGATCTTGACGTTTGATGGATTCAATTGGAGTTTAATTGTTGTTATTTGATGTAATTTTCGTGATCAATTGCATACTCTAACATGTGGAGATTAAGTGATTGAGTTGCTGAAAAGTGATTTTCTACTGAATTTTATGTTGCTGTTTTTACAGTGTTAACATATTAACCAGTTACAGTGCAAAACTGGTTAATCGATTAACCAGTGTATTTTTCACATTTTTTTTTTGCTTTTCTAAAGGGGTTAATCGATTAACCACTTTTGCACTGTAAATGGTTAATCGATTAACACTGATGCAGAGTTTGATTTTTGTGCATTTTCAAGTTTGTTTTGATTCCTTTCCACTTTTAATCTTCATGGAAGGATATGGTGCATATTTGTGGATTGTTCTTGAGTTGTTTCACCTCACATGATAGTTTGAATGTCATTCTTCGACACGCGTCATTTGGTTTCTATGTGGCATGCACATGATTTGTTCGTTTTGCATTCTTGACGTGATAATCATATTGCATAATCCTTTGCGCAATCGTGATTGCTTGTTCTTGATGTTTACATTTGCTGGATATATGATTCATGTTTGCTTTCGATTCCATGATTGTGTGTTCGTTTCTAGCGATTAATTATTGATTTGATGAATTGTCCATGATGCTTTTGATGAATGCTTAAGTATGCAATGTCATTGAAATTTGTTCATGCTTAATTGCTCGGTGCTTAATTGTATGTCCATACGTAGCAATTGCTCTTACTTGATGGTCGGCCATGTTTACAATTCATGTGCATTTGTTTAAGTGTGAAGACATGTTTATGTTCAATTCTTTTGATGCTTAAGGATATGACATGTGAGTTGATTAATTATTGATGTATGCTCAACTTGATGTTGTGTTGTCACATAATCATCCATGCTTGATGCCTATTCACGAGCCTTTGTTTTGATGCATTGCATGCTGCCTTGGTATACATGACTGTTGTGCTGAATGGTAGCTGTTTCACTTGACTTGCTGCCTTTTACACCTGTTCTGTCTTGAAAATGTGTGCTGTTAGAAGCTATTTTGCTTGTATACTGGATTTTACTTCTGTCCTGAGCTGGAGCATTGTTGTAGCTGCTGTTTTTGGTTTATTTTCTTGATTTTGGTTTGCTTTTGCATGTTCCCTTAAGATCCCCTAGTCCAACTTAATTTTTGATTAAGCTTGGAGTAAGATAGACATTAGGAGCGAATCCTTTGCATGATAACAATTAGGATAGTTCCTTTTAAACCTTAATCTTAGGTCTATCTCTTTGCATACTAACATTAGGTAGAATTCCCTTTCTATCCCAACTTTAGGACCATTGTGCACGACAACATTAGGAGTCAGTTTCCCTTAGTTGTTTTCTTTTCAACCTTTGAGTCCTCTTTCTTCTTATCTCAAAACAAAATCAAAATAATTAATAAATACGACGAGTATTGTGCGCCACGAGCCTTAAGTATATTTAAAGTGATAAATGGGAGTCTCTCCTTACCTTGTCTAGGGTACTTTGCATACGTCTCATCTTGGGTCGATCTTGTGAAGTACTCTATCCTATGTCATATACTTTAGTGTAATACGAGTCCCAAACTAACTTAATTCACTTCTGTCTAAAAGTCACAAACAAAATCCAAATATTTTTATCCTTCGGGGTTGGTGTCAAATCATTTTCAAAAAGAGTACGTTATTTCTGTTATACCACAAACATGCATCGACCCTAACTACTGGAATGCGAATTTAACATCGCTCATAAAAAACACTTATCTACTAGTAAGTAGAACTACGAGTGCTCTGATTTCCTCTTTCTTGTCTGATTGAGGATACGTAAGAACAAGACGGTGATGTCTTGGCGAGCAACCTTCCCCCATTCACCCGTAGTCCTCCGAACTACATTGACTCTGACTTACCCATTGCACGAGGGAATACGTAGGCCTAGAACGGCGAAGTCCTATCGAGTCTCTCCTTTTGTTTCTTTTCCTTTTCATTTCCATTTAGCAATAGGCTTTAGATAACACACCCTTTGATTAGACAACAAGCGTGGATCCCGTTGAGTACAACGGACGTGAGGGGTGCTAATACCTTTCTCTCACGTAACCGAATACTGAACCCAAGATTTGGTTGCGATGACCATGTCTTCTCGCTTTTGAGATTTCTTCGATTATTTCCTTTACCTCGTCGGGATAAAATACGTTCGGTGACAACTCTATTTTTCTGCCATTTTTTTTCGTGTTGCGACAGTTTCCTTTGCCCTTACAGGGATACCATGCACACATGTACTTTATGACAAGTACATTAGTGCCCACCATGGGGCCTTAGTAAAACTAACATGGGTCACACCTTCATCATTATAATAACCTTAATCACGATTACCCCCCCCCCCACTTCTATACTTAGCCATCATCAACCATGGTAAATAGGAGAGCTTCATCCACTACACCATAGGATACCAGTGGTAGTGGTGATGCCAACGCCCTTGCGGAGGTGCGTGTTGCCATGGGCAAACTACGTCGTCTGAACCAGACACTGAAGGACAACATCCACATTTTCAGGCAACGCCAGCAAGAGTCCAACCCCATAGAGGAGATGGAAGTGTTGGACCCATAACTATTCTCAAACGAAATATGGGAGGAATCTGTCCATGAAGGATTCAAACCTCCCTCTCTGGCAATGTTTGATGGGTGCAATGGTCCTTATGAGTACGTCGCCTCTATTAACACTTAGATGGCCATCATCGGAGCGTCTGACTCCCTGAAGTGGAAAGTGTTGTTTGGCACCTTCAAGGTTGAATCCTTGCGATGGTACATGGGTCTTCCCGAGCTTCAATTTCCAATCATTAGGAGCTGGTAAGGAAAATTGTGCACCTGTTTGCTTCCTGCCGTCATAGGAATACTTCAACCACCAGCTTGTTCAACATACGAAAAGTTCCATCAGAGTCACTAAGGGACTATCTCACCCAGTTCAATGAAGCCACCATTAGAGTTATCCCCCCAAATCAAGAAATTATTGTGGGAGTGTTTCAAAATGGTATGAAGGCGGGACACTTCAACGAGTGTGTCACCTCGAAACAGGCGCTTTAGTTAACAGAGGTGGTAACCAAGGAAGAATTTTACATAAAAGGTGACGAGAGTAATGCTTAGAAGATGGCGTGAGACGTCAAGGAACATATCCCCAACGCCGAAGGTTCATACCACCAGAGGAAGTGTAGTTATAGCTCTCCCATCAAAGACAAGATTGCGTTTAAGATAATAGGTAAGGAGGTGGATAGTTTCACGCCTATGAACATTTGTTGTGAACAAATTTGACGTGTGGTTCTTCACATGTACAACATCCCTACGCCTCTAGACCCGAATGCAAATGTAATAGGTCGTCAACCTGATAGATGGTAAAAGTTCAATGGAGTCAAAGGGAATTACAACAAAGATTGTTACAAACTCAAGAAATAGATCGAGAGGTAGATCCAAGAGGGAAACCTCGAGAAGTATGTCAAGGATGACTGCTCAAATGGGCCATACAAGGAATCTCAGACCCAACAAGGCGAAAGAGAGATCCCAAGGAGAGGGCAATAAAGTCGTGTGTCACACGCTCAATATGATTGCAGGAGGTTTATCGAAGGAGTGAAGATGAGATCCTTCCGTAGAAGGTACGCTCGTCAAATCCTAAATATGGAATACCTCCCCAGTGTTGAAGACGAAGGAGAGCCGAAGATGCGAGAAACCACAATCGCCATATTTGAGAAGGACGCAACTGTCATCCATCCTCACAAAAAAAACCCCATGGTCATTACCGTTAGATGTGATGAATGTGAGATCAAAAGAATCCTTGAAGGCCAAGGAATTTCTGAAGATATTCTATATTGGGATGCATTTGAAAGACTCCTCCTCAACCAAGAGGACTTAACTCCCTTCAAGGGCTCCCTAGTTGGATTCTGAGTGGAACACGTGTAAGTGAAAGGCTAATATCATATCGAAGACTACCTTTGGTGAGCCGGATTAAGCGAAGGAGATTAAGGTCAGATACTTGGTTAAAGATGCCCCTTCTTCTTTCAATATATTGGACGACCAAATTTTAATCAGCTAGGCGCCGCCTTATCCACTTTGTTTAAGTACTTGCTCTCTAGCGAGCTAGTTGAAGCTTTCCAAGGAGAACATGAAATGGCCAAGAAATTCTATGTAGAGAGCCTCAAGCTCAAAAGGGTCTGCACCTTAGGCACCAACACTTTGAAAGTGAGGTCAAGAATACAGTTTCCAAGAAGGTCTTGCAAAGGCGAGGAGGTTTCGTCATAAGCTAGCGAGGAAGTCGAAGATTGACTGCCTATAAAAAATACCCCCTAGCATTATTTTCCATATTGTTAATTGCTTATTTTCTTTACTTTCGTTTAAGTAATTTGCTGTCATATTTGATTAGGCGAGTGTTAGATGTCTGGGTGCACTCTTTTCCCTATGTACTTGATAGGGGCCAAGGGTTTTTAATGAGGCCCTCATTTCATTAGAATTTTCACTTGTGTAGCGAGCGATTTTGGAAGTGGTTCTTAAGCGCTGGTCGCTCTCTGCGGTTGAGCTTTAACTACAGGTCGATTCATTTTTTATCCTATTGTGAGCTGAATAAGGAAGGGAAATAGATGTCTCCAATTAACCCTACTTGCATACTGAGTTTAAACAGCGGTCTGTTAGGTTGCGAATGCTATCAATGTGGGGGGGCCTTTGTACTGGTTATTTGTATTTTCGCCAATACGGTTTTCTTTTTCTCTTTCTAGGATTTTCTGGCGGGGAACAAGGATTAGGATGTTAGGACTGATGCTTTTGATAGATACATGAGAGTATGGGATTTTGGGTTTTTGTTTAGTGTGCTCGCTAAGATTTTTCTTTCAATCTTATGCCTATGTATTCCCGTTTTCCGAAACAGGGAAATTAGAGCGTTCGTAGTTCCTCCTATTCTATGGGAGGAAATTGGTTGTTTTGGTGTCTTGTTCAAAGCCCAAGACGTGAAGCAAAATTTGTTTGTATCTTATTCAAAGCCCAAGATGTGAAGCTGAAAGTCCTGACTTTAGAGAGAATTTGTCATCTCTAAAGAGGGGTTTGTCTATGACAAATGTTTATAAAGGAGAATTACTTTAACCAGGATATGTGAATCCGGCAATGCCATAATTTCCTTTATAGGGGATTTTAACCTGAAGGAGAAGACTTTAACTCAGTGTAGAGCAATGCTATCTTTCCTTAGGAATTTCTCATGCTAAAAGAGGGATAGTGGCGTGGATGTAGATGATCCAGAGGCTTGCCGCTTACAGCAGTTAGATGAAGGGGAAAGAGTTGTTGATGTTTGTGTACTGTGAACGAGGCACAGCTTTGATGCTAAAAGGTTAATTGGATTAACCAGTGGTTTTCTTATATAAAGCCTAAGAGGAGGCGATTATGTGTCTCGTACAAAGCCCGAGAGAGAGGCTAAAAAGTTTTTGACTCGACGATGAAGCCTTTTGGTATCTCGTATAAAGCCCGAGATGGAGGCTATTTGACTCAACAAGAGAGTTTTTTTGTATCTCGTACGAAGCCCGAGATGGAGGCAAAAATTTGTTTGGCTCAATATGAACCTTTTTGTATCTTGTACGAAGCCCGAGATGGAGACGAAAGGGGTGATTAACTCAACGAGGGAGTCTTTTATGTGTCTCGTACAAAGCCCGAGAGAGAGGCTAAATGTTGTTTGACTCCACTGGGGAGAATCATTTGTACAAAGCCCAAGAGAAGGCTAACTTCACTGGAGAAGGATCATTATACAAAGCCTAAGTGGAGGTTGTGGTTACTGTTTTCAGTTAAGTGACAGGTCCAGTATACTGATTTTAAAAAGAAAACCAGTTCTTATATGAGCAACACTGTACTCATGGATTTGATTCGAGGATCCGGGTTATTCCTGTTCTTTAAGGAAGCGGGAAATCTGAAGGGTATTGAGACTGTCCGAGTCTACGGGTTTTCTTCCTATTTTTGAAGGGTGCTTGAGAATGTCTTTGAGACTCAAGGAGATTAGACTGTCCAAGTCTAGAGTTTCATCTTTGGTACCATGCTTTGAGAAACAGTAGTAGACTCTATGAAAGGACTGTTCTATGCAGATGATTAAGTTCTGTTCCTATACCTCTAGGAGGTCGTCGGGACAGTTTGTATGAAGCCCAAGAGGAGGCTGGAAAATTTTAAGAAGCCGACGGGTCTTTGTACGATGCCCAAGAGGAGGCGGGGTTGCTTTTAGGAAGCCCGTGGGTCCTTGTATAATGCCCAAGAGGAGGCCGATGCTTTTAAGAAGCCGATGGGTCCCCAAACCCCGAGAAATTCAAGGCATGCTATCCACAAGGAATAGATCAAGTTAGGAAAGTTCGAGAATTTGGAAGAAACTCAAGAGATGCCATTCACGGAGAAAAGATCATCTCTGGGGAATAGAGTTTCTTGACAAATGCTTTTAAGAAGCCTGTGGGTCCCCAAACCCCGAGAAGTTCAAGACATGCCATTCACCGAGAATAGATCAAGCCAGGAAAGTCCGAGAATTTGGAAGAAACTCAAGAGATGCCATTCACGGAGAAAAGATCATCTCTGGGGAATAAAGTTTCTTTGACAACTTCTATGAGTGACAGTCTATGAAAGGGTTCACAGAGAATGCTGCCTTTCATGTCTCCATATTGTTTAACCCCAAGAGGAGGGAAGACTGTGTCTGGTAATCCTATCGGGGTCTAGTTTAGACTATTTCTAAGAGCGATCAACGGGCTTAATGCTAGACGTAGTTGCCGGGGAAACTCTAAATATCTATACTATTATTACACAGTTGATATGAGTTTATGAAAGAAAACTTACCGTGAAACAGCCCCACAATACAGTTATATGTATATGAAAGCAGTAAATGAAAGCAATAACCACTTACTCGGTTGTAGAGCTTCCATGCTGTTTGGTTAGTTGCTCAACAAAGAAAGATTGAAAATAACAGTATATTCAAAATCAAAGGAGAAAGTGCTTTGAAAAAGAAAGATTTGGGGCTTACAGCTCAAGGAGAGGCCCAGGGTTTTATCAGTGAGCGCACTGTTTGAATTTGTACAGAGGGACTTATACAAGTGACTGTGGCCCAAAAAGGTTTCTGTACAAAGGGATGGGTCTTACACTCTCTCAAGAGGCCCAAAAAGTTAAAAGAAAAAGAGTGGGGCTTATAACACGAGGGTAGGCCCAGATGATTTTTCGTTTAAAATGGCGATCGCGCCGAGGTTTTCTTTTAACGCAGAGGGACTTTATACAATAAGTGAGGCCCAAAATGTTTTTGGTTAAAAGGGGGTTGGGTCTTACACTCTATTAGAGGCCCAAAAGTTTTGAATGGGTCTAATAGCTCAAGGAAAGGCCCAAAAGGTTATTTTTCAAAAGGCGACGATCGTGCCGTTTATTTTTTACGGTATCGGGACTTATACAATATCTGAGGCCCAAAAATGGTTTGGTCAAAAAAGGATTGGGTCTTACACTCTATTAGAGGCCCAAAATGTTTTGAAAATGATTTATGAGGGTTGAATTAATCCAAAAACCCTAATTTGTTTTCAAAAATGTATTTAATTGAATAAAAATTCAATTAAAATGATCAAAATTGTTTAACATAGGAAAAACAAATTGTGATCTTGGATTAATGCTTCAAAAATTAAGTATTGACCTACAAAATAATTAGAAAGCATTAAAAGTTGCAAAATCAAGGTGGAAAAAATATTTAAAATGTCAAAAACAATTAAAATATTAATTCTTTGCAAAAATATCAATTATATGAAATAAATAATATTTTTGGGATTTTTTGATAAAATAAAATATTTTAACATTTTTGTGAATTATTAAAAAAAGAATCAACTCAAAATCATTAAAACTCAGAGAGAAATTAATTTTTGAATCAATTAAATAAAATCACAAAATTCAAATATTTGAATTTGAAAGAAATGGCGCCAAGAACACGCGCGCGTTCTAGGTTTGGCTAGATTTTCATTTTCTATCCAATCTCACTGAATACTTGATTATATCATGCAATCCACATATCATTATGCTCGTCTCAACCTCACGATCATGTCTATGTCAATTAATTTCATTTAAATTAAACATATAACAAGAAATCATGAAAAATCCTCAAGAACCCTAATTTCTGCATGAAGGCTAGGATTTTTGATACACGATTCAAACAAAGCAATTAATTGAGGGAAAACATTCCATGCATTATTATGAACATATGGCCAAATTATTGTGCAGCAAAAATTGCATGGATCAGAGAGTTAGAAGAGCTCATGCTTACCACTTGCAGCTGGTGATCGTGATTTGTGTAGGAGGTGTTACAGTTGTGTTGTGATGATCTGAACAGCTTCCCTAGGTGCTATGGAGTGTGTTTGAATGCTTGGACTTGATTGAAATTGGCTGGATCACTTCATGGCATCTCAACTGCACTTTGGTTAAAACCTTGAGCAATTGACTGGTGATTCTGAGAAATCAATGTTCCAGTTGTTGTTTAAGTGTTTGATCATCTCATATGTGATGTATATGAAGTGTGTGAGTGATTGGTTTGAGTGGAATTTCCCTCTAGCTCAAAACCCGATAGCTACCTTGCTAAGAAAGGCATTTTTGCCAAGAGAAAGAGATTTTGAGAAAGGCAAGTGTTGTAGGCCTTTGGTGTACTTAAGCTGAACACAATTGAGCTCTATTTATAGTAGATCAAGTTTGTTTTGCAAGGAATAGTGAATGGCAACTGCTAAGTAGGTTTAGCCAATGTTGGCAAATGAAAATCCAAGTCTCCTCTAGCCATTTACTAGAGGTTAGGGAACAGAGCTTTGGTTCCCTTGGTCTTGGATAAGTCTTGACTGATTTCAGATGAGAATGGCTCAGTCCATACCACCTTGATGCTTCCATTGAATGCTTCAATCCAAATTTGGAGTCTTGTCTCTATTTTGGCCATTCTAGGTTCAACATGTTATTTCTTGTTCCAAAGACTTTGGAGGCTTGGCTCAGTGATTGTCCCCTTTAGATTCAATCCTCAGATGTGTCCAAGTGGATAGGAGCATTTGAATTTGGCTGATTTTGGAAAATCGAGCAAAATTGCAAATTCTGCCTTGCCTTTGACAGATTTCAGCAAGGCAACTTTCCAATGTCATATCTCATGACTCAAATGGAATTTGGTATTGTTCTTGGCCATTTTGGAAAGCCCTTACAAGATACAACAACTGTTTGAACATGTTTGGTTTTGATCTCTTTTGAATCCAAGTGAAAAATCCCCCTACATTTGGCAAAAAGTAGGGTAAAATCTGACTTAGTGAAATTTTCACTAAGTGTTGGAACAAAGTGTTTTCTCTTGATTTTGATCACTCCATAACTCAAAATCCTTAATGAATTGGAATTAGGTCTAGTTGAAGTTTTTGTAGAGGGCAATGAGATCTACAAATCAAGCCTTGGATGGGGCACAATGGCCTTGTGGTTTAGGAGTTATGGTCCTCCAAAGTTGGTGCATTAGTGACACTTTTTCATGACTTAGAAAAATTTCTAAGTTTTATGGTTACCCCTTTTACAAGTTATCCAACTTTTCTTGATTTTTCTTGATAAATGATGATTCAAATCATACATTAACATCATTTTAGGGTTAAAAGTCCATTTTGGTGAAAAATCTCAAAAAGTCAAAGTTGACTTTTGTGCACAGTTGACTTTTTATCAGATGAATTCCAAACTGTGCAATTCTTCATGAAATCATGTCCTTGACCTAAATCAAACTTGATGGACATGTTCCATGGGTGTCATAGGGTATATTGAATCATGCCTTAGGGCTTGGGAGCATGTCCTGGTCAAAAGTCAAAGTTACAGTTGACTTTTTCCTTAAAACCCTAATTGTGGTGCAGATGAAATTGAGACTTGTTACTCAAGCTTCTTGGATTAATCCATTGTTCCAAATGGATCAATATAGTTCATTAGAGACCCTCAAACCCTCTCTTAGGGGTGAATTAGGTCAAGAAACCCTAATTCCTGATTTTTTATGAATGCAACCCCTGAGGCAAAATTGACTTGATGATTGGGTCCATGAGGTTCCATGGAGTATATTAGGTTGGGTTTTGGATCATTGGCTTGTGCCCAGATTAAATTTTTCCATCTGGAGGCCCTGGTCGACCAAAACTCTAATTTGGTGACACTGTCGATCTTGAGACTTGATCCACCTAGAAGGGAGTAGCCTTGTGCTTAATCCTTGAAGTGGGAGTCCTTTTGATCCATTGTGGATGTTTGAGAGGTTAGATAAGTTGAAGATCATGTCATTCCTTGATTGACCCTTTGTCTAAGGCTCTGAGAGGGCTTGAAACCCTAATTTTGATTGTAGTGCATGCTCACCCATCTTTGGGGAGACTGATGAAGTATGATGGTTCCTCCATATTGTAATGATGATTTTCACAATGATGGGAAATCTTAGTGGTCAAAATTTGGGGTATGACAACTTGCTGTATATTCTCCTTTTTGTAAGAAAAATAAAGGTTTTTGGAGAAGTGTTAGACCCCTAAGTGGGATCCTTGCCGCCCAATGAGGGATCAAAATGTTGGATTCCCTAAGTGGGATCCTTGCGACCCTATGAGAAGATCAAAATGTTGTACCCCTAAGTGGGATCCTCACCACCCTATCAGGTGATCAAATGTTAGATTTTCTAAGTGAGATCCTTGTCGCCCTATGAGGTGATCGAACCATTGGACCCCTAAGTGGGATCCTTAACGCCCTATGAGGCTATCAAAATGTTAGACCCCTAAGTTGGATCTTTGTTGTCCTATGAGGCAATCAAAACACTGGACCCTAAAGTGGGGTCCTTGCCGCCTTATGAGGCAATCAAAATGTTGGATTCCCTAAGTGGGATCCTTGCCGCCCTATGAGGAGATCAAAATGATGTACCCTTAAGTGGGATCTTCGCCACCCTATGAGGTGATCAAAATGTTGGATTCTCTAAGTGGGATCCTTGTCACCCTATGAGGTGATCAAAATGCTGGACTCCTAAATGGGATCCTTGCTGCCCTGTGAGGCGATTAAAACGTGGGATCCCTAAGTGGGATCCTTGTTGCCCCATGAGGAAATCAAAATGCTGGATTCCCTAAGTGGATCCATACCGCCCTATGAGGAGATCAAAATGCTGGATTCCATAAGTGGCATTTTTGTAGCCCTATGAGGCAGTCAAAATGTTAGATTCCCAAGTATGATCCTTACCACCCTCATAGGCGATCAAAATGATGGATCTCCTAGAGGAACTTCTGCAGTCCTTAGAAGCAACCAAATAATTGAGAGTGGTTCTTACTATTCCCCTTGCAAGGGAAAAAGGTAGGCATAAGTTATGCCTCAAAAGGGTATGATATTAACAAATACCTCCAAATAGGGATCATAAAAACAATTAAACAGAAATGGCCATGGAATAAAATAACAGTAAAAGTGATTAATATAAAAGACGCACCAATGAGAGACGCTATTTTAACAATTACAAAAAGCCCCCAAAGGGGAAAAGCAACAAAAGGCCACCTAGGGTCAAGAAATATTATAAATAAAACATGATACATAAACTCTCCTTTTGTATTGCCTCCTCCCTTATTGAATACTCCAACCAGGGGGCTCCAAATTTGTCTTCTTTTGTCACCTCGGTTGCATTCTGAGAGGGAGAAGAAACTTTAGGCTTTGAGGAAGTCACCTCCTCTTCATCCACTATCTATCACAAACAAATTTATGGAATTCCAATTTGCTCAGATCAAAATTTAGATAAAAGAAGGAAACATTCTCTTTCTCTCGCTCAAAGTAGACGCCATCCGTCGACACCAGCTCATCTGTAAGCTCTAACACCTCCCCCTTCAACTCAAGTTTAGAAAGGATGGAGACATCCAGAGACTTCTAGAGGTATTTCTCCTTATTTGTGATCTCCTCATCCTTGGCCTTTACATCCGTCAGCTTTATCTCTCAGGTCTCTTTGTCTTTCTGCAAGGCTTTCAGTAACCTCTGGCTTTCATTATAAGGATCCACAAATTTTTGGAGTTAAGCCTCCATCTCCTTCTCAGCCTGATTTGGCCTCTCCCATCAACATCTTCCACCATCAACGCCTCATCAAAATGTTATCTTTCATGTTTATAATGGCGGAAGTGAGTTTATATTGAAGGGCTTGGTAGTCACTAGGAAACTCCTTTGAGAAGGGGAGGTGAGAACTCTTGAATCATAGGGTATCAAAGTCGATGTCGCTCCAAAAATTAAAAGTATGTGGGGGAGCCTTGCCTTCAGTAGGCGTCTATATGCTCTCCTTTCTTGGAATAGGAAGGATGGTACCAACAGTTGGAGAGCATCCCTCTTCATGCCTTTATGGATTCACATTAAGAGAATCAGGAGCTGGCCCCTCAGCCTACCTTTTTCTTCCCTTGATGATGAACCCCTTTGGGTGATATTAGAGACTATTAGTCTCACCACGAGTAGCCTAGATTTTCTCCCATCTTTGCCGCTTTTTCACTACAGAGATCCTGGTAATCTGATATGCAAAACTCCTTTGAGAAGGGGAGGTGAGAACTCTTGAATCATAGGGTATCAAAGCCGATGTCGCTCCAAAAAGTAAGAGGATGTGGGGGGGCCTCGCCTTTAGTAGGCGTCTAGATGCTCTCCTTTCTTGGAACAGAAAGGATGGTACCAGCAGTTGGAGAGCATCCATCTTCATGCCTTTATGGATTCACATTAGGAGAATCAGGAGCGGGCCCCTCAGCCTGCCTTTTTCTTCCCTTGATGATAAAGCCCTTTAGGTGATATTAGAGACTATTAGTCTCACCACGAGTAGCCTATATTTTCTCCCATCTTTGCCGCTTTTTAACTACAGAGATCCTGGTAATCTGATATGCAAAACAATGCACAATGATCACCTGTGATATTTGAAAATGTCTAAAAGAATATGGTTAATCAAAATTTACCAAAGTTATTGGCGGGATTATCACCATATTTCAGCCACCGAGTAATTATCTACCGCAATTTCATAACCTCAAGCTTCCCCAAGAGGAAAATTATCTTCGTCTCTTCAAGGGTAAGGTACTCACGCTCATATCTCACAATTGCTAGGGGCTAATCATTTTAAGCCAAGGGAAATAGATGGGCGTCATATCCTAACACTATACGAGAACCCTTTTGCCCCTTAACCAGGTAAATATTGAAGGTGAGAAAAATACACAAGAAGGGGGAGTTAAATTGTGTTATACATTTTTAGCTTTGCTTCTGAACAGAGTTCAGATTCTAAACCATGTTCATGTTCTAATTATAAGTTGCTGCGGAATAATAACAGAAGCGAATAAATAAAAATAGAACATACAGAGATTTATCCTAGTTCCTCCCAAATTGAGAGTAATCTAATCCCCTTGCAGCACAAGAGATTTTTCACTATAATAAAATCATGTTTACAATTGCTTATGCCCTCGGCATAAGACTTTTTTGCTCAGATTTTCAGCCTGAGACTTCCTGCTTAAACCCCTTAGGTTCAAGACTTCCTGCTTAAACCCCTTAGGTTCAAGACTTCCTGCTTAGAACCTCAGCCCAAGACTTCCTTCTTAGATTCAACGAATCCAAGACTTCCTACTTAAACCCCTCAGGTTCAAGACTTCTGCTTAGACCCACAGTCCAAGACTTCTTTGCTCAAATCCCATGGGTTCAAGACTTCTGCTCATATCCCTCAGGTTGAAGACTTCTGTTCAGACCCACGGTCCAAGACTTCCTTGCTCAAATCCCACAAATTCAAGACTTCCGCTCAAACCCCCAGTCCAAGAGTTTCTAACTCAATCAACAACTGATTAAGACTTCAATGCTTTAGCACATAGCAGGAGACTTACTTGGCTCAAGCTCACAGCAAGAAACTTTGATGCTCAAGCACATAACAAGACACTTTATCTAAACTACTAAATAACCTATTTAGCAGAATAGAGAACAAGGTGTACTTGATACATAATCAGAGGTACATGGTAAATAAATATAACAAAGATTACATCACTTAAGATGTCTAAGATATTCAATGTTTAAGAAATCTAAAGGCTTTGTACAATTTACAACATATATTAGAAAATATGCATATTCGATTGTGTTGTCATTGTTGATATTGTTATTCTTCCATTTTTATAGAAGCGTGTGATGCTTCTTGCTTCTTGGCTCTCCTTTATTTTCCTTGTTCCTTGTTGATTCCAGATTGAATCTTCAGCTACTTATATAGTAGTTGCAGAATGATTGTCGTTGGAAGAGATAACTTGTACAAGTGTCTTTGTTATTCCATAGTACAAGAGACGTTGAAGATAGATACACCAAAAGATCTTTATCCATTCTGTAACTCTTTTAACCATAGTGTCTTCCTTGTGATCTTGTACTATAGATCCTTTGAGAGTAGATATTCGCAAAGCATGTCAACTCTTCTTGATCCATGTGAACACAGACTCTAGCTAACAAACTGACTTAACATTTTAGCTTATTTTCTACACTACAAATAACTTAGCTTAGTCCTTGGTTCTGAATGATCACCAGAAGTTGATACATTCACTAAGTGTAGATATAATACATTACTCATCTGATGCTGATACCTTCAGCCTCAGAGTCTATGCAAACCTCTATCATCAGATTTCACTTAATGATGTGCATCAGGTCTTAACCACCAGAAGCCAGTAACTCAGCTTCTCTCAAGTGCGTCCTTATATCATATTCTGGATGATTTCTTCTTTAAGCTTTAGAACCTGCACACTTAGAACATGCATTAGATAACACCATCGTTCTTTCAACACTTTTTTATCATCAAAACCCAAAGGATATATGTCATGAACAAATCTTGTTCTAACAAATATGTCTCTATAGTTTTTGTAGTGGTTGGAGTAAGGTGTAAAGGGGGATTTCCTTGGTAGACCGCCTAAAGACACCTAGCTGCCTTTCCCATGTCTGGAAGCGTACAATGAGAAAAAAACTCGTATATTAAGAGTAATATTTATCTCTTCACATACCATCTCAAATGCTCTACTAAAACCCCAACTGGTTTAGAACAATTGGGGGGGGGGGGGGGGGGGGTGCAACGTTAAGGACCCCAAAAGCCTCCACGATAAAGGCGAAAAAACCCTCATATCCTTGAAGAGGGGTGGGTAGAATTAAAAATAGTGGGAGGGAAAATTAGAAAAGATGGGTGTGGTCACCCTCTCTGGCAGTTAACAAGCCTTCAGGATTACCATCGCTTCATCTTATAGGGAGGATCTATTCATGGATTGTGTCACTAGTCATGGATTATTGTAAATAAAGCAAGCCTCTATGGTATGTGTCACTAGTATCCCGCTCAAGAGTAAAATAGGTTTGTAGGTTATGGTTCTTATTGTCTGAACTCAAAGGTTCTTGTTGGTTTTGTTGTGATGTTAGAGATGGAATTGAACGTTTGTTTGCCCTATATTTTCTTTCCATACAATGAAAAAGAAAAAAAATCATCATCTATTGCACTTCTGATGCAACAATGATAGTAATCATGGAAATATACTTCATGAACTTCGCAGGCCCCTGTGATTATTGCTTGGAATACAAGAGGATGTTTAGAAATTGAGTTTATAATATCCCAAATTTTATCTGAAAATATGTTAGATAGATGTATCTCTTGTTGAGTTAAAATGAACCAAATAAGTTATGAAATTGGTAGGCTAGCTGTGTCGCGGTGAGAATTGGATATCAAGCTATTGATTAACTTAAATCGCAAATCATTTATTTCACCACCGGTCTTTGATTTATCCTGGGGAAGGGAGAAAGATCGAATGTCCCACAATATGCAATTCAAATGCAAAGATAAGAGTCGAAGGTTCGGGGTTGGTTATACCTAGGGAAGGTGTTAGCATCCTAGATATCTGTAGTACTCTACAGGAACCTCTTGTTAATACTATGTTATCTATCAAATGTTATATGTTTGCTAAGGGTTTAAGGGATAGGAAGTCCTAAAGTTCTATTCCTAAGTGTGCTCGACAAGATATCGCATCTTGTGCCTACATATCCTGTCAGGAGTGGAATCAGAGCACTTGTAGTTCCTCTCTGAGGGGTCTACTAAGGTTTGTTTGAAAGTGGTCTAGGAGAAAAGACGAGTCGTCATCTTAAGAAACCGCCACAGTTTTTGGAGAATGGACCTTTGCTTCATCTTAGGAGAAGGGCTACAACTCGGATATATAATCGACGAGTATGCCTCATACCTCTCCTAAGTGGAAAAGGAATCCACATCTTGTTTGTGTTGTGGGGTTTGAGATTGTATGTCTCTTCTTTGAGATGATTCACATCTAATTCTCTTGTATGGAGAATTAGGTGAGCTAAAGTTGTTTGATTGTAAAATCAAGATTAAAGGGGGTACTAACTTAGGAAAATCTATCCTAAAGTTGTCTAAGAGATATACTTATCTTAAAGGGTACCTATAACCACTAAGGGGAGGATGAAATGCAAATGAAATGCGCCATGCACAACCAGTGATTATCATGCATGGGATTTTCCCTTGGATATATGCAAGCAGTTATAAATATGAGTAATGATAAAACAAGGCATAAAGCATAAAGTATAAAGTTGTGATAGACGTCATCGATTAATCAAACAAAGGGGTTGAGTTTTAATCGTGCACACTAGGGAAGTGGGCTAGCCTTGTGTATAGTGACCAAAGGTCGATAGCGATTCTTAAAAGCAATCGACTTACATGGGTAGAAAAGATGGCTCGGCGTTGGATCGAGAATTTCATATTTTGTAAGGTTTAGAACTCAATTAGAGTGCATCCATCAAGTATAAAGGTAAACAGACAAATGCGTAAGCACATGACATGATATCAATCAAAATTTAGGTTCAAAACTTAATTCACTCAAACGTATGATTAAGTGCACGATAAGGGATTTTAATATGGAATGATTTATTAAGGAAAAGTTTGATAATTTTAAAAGAAGGATTATAAAAAGGTTTATTATTATTATTATTTATTTTTAAGAGTCATTATATTTGAAAGTTATTATTAATTTAAAAAGAAAAAAAGGAAAAAAATTTGTTTAAAGGTTTTTATCTTATTAATTAAATAGGATTTATTTAATATTTTAATAAAGAAAAAAAAAGGTTTTGATTATGAAAGGTTTTCCTAATAAAAGGGTTTTATCAAAAGTTATAATTAATTTTTTTTAAAGTTATATTTTATTAAAAAAGTGATATATTAAATATAAGAAAGATGTTATATTTTGACAAAGGTTAAAAAGTTCTATACACATTTTTTTAAGGATTAGTTATGTTAAAAACAAATTAATTATTTTAGAAAAGATGAACTTATTTAATAAAAGGTTAAATTAATTAAAAAAAAGTTTGATTTAATAAAACAGAGCAATTGTATATTACGCAAGGGGGGAGGCGTGTGTGAATCTGAATGGTGAGATGGCGTGGGTGCGTATGTACGTGATCGTGTGATACAAGGTTAGTAGCAATCAGAGAAAAAGGAACAAACTCACTCGCTCACCTCCTCTCTCCCAACGCTCTCGTTTACTCTCTCTCTCTCTGAAACTCTCATCTCCTCTTCTTGCGAACCCTAGATTGCCACTCTCATCCTCCTTCTCCTCACCATCTTCGTTCTCTCTCGCTACTCTAAATCAAACAACAACAACAATAAAACCCTAACCCCAAACGACCCCATACTCCAATTCATTATTTGTTTTGAAGATTACATTTACAAGGAATTGAAACAGAATTAAAAAAAGGGGAAGTCGGTGGTTGCATCGAACTCCGTCTGAGTCGCGGCCAAGGGAATCACCAGCAATGGTCGTCAGTTTAAGCGGCATGGCGCTGCGGAGCGACGTCAATGGCAATCAAAGAAGAACGTCTCTTTCAAAGATAAGTTATTATGATCCTTTTATGAATTCCTCTCTTTCTTTACTGCAACTGTTCTGATTGTGTATTGTGAATCTTCCTTATGAACTGTTTTGTTTTGAATTTTATTGTGATTTATTTTGAGTTTCTGGTGTATGATATTGATGTTTGGTTTGGTAGGTGAGATTTGTGACGATTGTGTAGAGGTTTGTGAATGTCTGGTTATGTAATGTTGGTGTTGGTGGATCAGTGTGTTCTTTGGTTTAAGGATGGGTTGTGAATTCGAATTATGCTCTGAAGTCTTTTTTTTCTTTCCTGTGCTGTGAATCTCTTCCATTTTTATAGGCTTAACCATGATTAATACATGATGATAATGATGTTTCCATTTTGTTCGAACATGTCGGAACCTGTTTTGGAAACTGATTAATTCTCATATTTTTTCCAAAACATAGTTATCCTTGTGATTTTGAGTTGTGCCACCATACTCAGAATATTCAATCAGCGATTAAATTCATGTTTGATCATACTTGAATAATTTCCATTTCCTTGTCACTTTGACCCTTCAAGGAACTACTAGCTGCCAGAAACTCATACTTGAATAGTTTTGGATTATATGGGTCACTCCAATAGCATAACCATGTAACTGTATTGTCATTTCTTATATCCTGCCATCTTTCACCAGGAATAGGACATTCAAGAACTGGTGAACTGGTGCCTCACTTCCATTATTGATTACAATGTCACTTGGATGAATGCGTTTTTTTTTTAAATCTTCCCATCTTGGGATGCTCTCCATGGGAGGTTCAACTCTGAAATTTCCAACCGTCGACAATAGCCCATGTGTATTTCTCCTTAACATTTCCTTGAATTTATAGCTTGTCATACGTCACAGTACAAACGTTGCACGCTCAGTTATAACATACTTGTCATGCTCAAATATTGTTGTGATGTACATATCTTCGCCATACTAAATAATACACTGCAGCATAATATCGAAGCACACATAACACTAAATCAAATCTAAATGAAATTTGGCATTGAACTTGGATTATTATGGACTTGATATTAATGTGAACAATTGACCCTTGTAAAATACCTCTCATTTTGTTAATCTTGAATTTGTAAGATCTCAAAAATAGGAATCTTCATGAACTTGAGTACTTGAATCCCATAATGAATTTGAATTTCACGTGAATCACTTCTTAAACTGGATTCAAAACTTTAATCCAAACTCACAACTTCAAACCATCAACAACGAGATCCTAACTTCATTTTTCTTTAAAACACAAGTGATGAATTTGGACTTTGAATCTTGTCACGCTTCATGTTAAGACCCTTTGAATTCCACTCCTCCATCCATAAATAACTTGTAGCACAAGGGATAAGAAAATGATGTATCGGACATAATAAATCTCTTGAAAAAGTTCTTGAGGAAATATGAGATTTGAAGTATGAGAAGTTTGTCATAAAATTCTGATATAAGATTATGCTCTGGGGAATCTCTGAGGAAGACAAAACTTGGAACAGAACCTCAACCCCAATCCACTTGATCATGATTATCTGGCTTTCAACAATGATCCTCCACATGAATTCAACACAACTTGTAAGGAAATCAAAATCTCAATGGACATACACATAGCCTCCATGACTCTTGAACCTTCTGCAGCAACCCTAAATTCACAAACGAAAACCAACAAACGCAGTCTGATAAATGGGTTAGCTATGCATGATAAAATGCATGATATGTTATGCAGGAGGGCAAAGCGGGGATATGCATGATATGATAAAACGCAGTCTGATAGGGTGTGACAGATGCCCCTATTTAAGTTTCTTCTCTCCGGAGATATGGAGATTGAAATCTTCATCTCGACGAGATAGGAGGGACTTAAATACAAACATGCACAATTTTTTGCCCTAAGATGCCACCAAATGCACATGCTATGGCATGAAATGATATGAAATGCAAGACAAAGATCTGTGGGGAACGATGCCACAAGGGATAACTGTGGTTGAAACGTTGGAACACAGTTAAAGAAAGGAAGACCTGACGTGGGACAACTCATTAAAACAAGACTCCACGGGGAAATATTCTAACTCCACCGGGAAAAGAGACTACCAACTGACAATCACAAGGTATCTTAAACATATGGGTGTTGAACTTGCGATGAAATCTTTTCACAAAATCCACTTGAGGATCTTGCTATAGTGGTCAACCGGAGGAATCTTCAAGAGATATCAACTGGAGGAGTCTATTGTTGAGACTTAGAACCTCTTCTAAGAATAACTTCTTTAAAGGTTTTATTGAAAATGCGTCCACTATCAAAGATACTGGGGAATCTGCTGAGAAAAAATGTTTGTCTGTCAAATTTTAGAATTAACCAGGGAATCTACTGCCTAGATCCTAGAAAGAAACGACTGTTTGTCGAAGTTTAAAGTTAACCAGGGAATCTACTGCCGAGATCCTGGAAAGAAACGAGTGTTTTTCGAAGTTTAAAGTTAACCAAGGAATCTATTACCGAGATCCTGGAAAGAAACGACTGTTTGTCGAAGTTTAAAGTTAACCAGGGAATCTACTGCCAAGATCCTGGAAATAACGAAACATCTTCTGTTGAAATCTGCTGGAGATCTACTGTCGCGAATAACCTGAGAATTTTCAAAAGAAATTCCTTCTGCCTAGGTCTTCTGGAAATCTACTACCGAAAATAACCAGGGAAATACCTATTGCCGAGGTCTTCTGGAAATATTCTGCTGAGATTTGCCAGAAAATAAGATAGAAAATGCTAAACCTCCCTCGTCTTGGGTCATAAACCACGGACTGGTCTCAGTTTCTTCTTTGATCAAGTATTCCACTTGAAAAGGGTAAAAATAAACCTCCCCTCGTACTGGGTCTTGGACCGCGGACTGGTCTCAGTTTCTTCCTGGAATGGTGAATACTTATGGGAGAGTATCTTTCGCAGGGAATTGGAACGTTACTGGACATCCATGACTTCAACAGGAATCCATAACTTTATGGAGATTTGGAAGTATTACCAGGGATCTTTAAAAGAGATGTAAGCCAATTGTTTTTTGTAAGCACGTCTTCCCAAATAAAGAGAAGCAAACTTGTCTAGTAAATTCACAGGGGAGAACACCACTGTGTGGCAATATTGTTTTAGTTGGAATTCGTTGAAGCAATAAAATTCTTGTAAAAGGGATTCTCAAATAAAGAGAAACACCTGGAAGGTCTTCAATGAACCTTTCTGGAGGATTTCCGGCGAGATAATACTTGATGGAGAATAGTTGATAATCTCGATAACTTCGCCGGGAATAGACAAAATATCTTGAGGAGATTGCCATTTGTCATCTAGATAGAAAACTGTGCTCAAATAAAGAGCCACCACTTGTTGTCTGAGTTTAACTCCTACGAACATGTTGTAACAATACTGCTGGTGAAATAATTCATGTCTTCCATAGAGATCTTCAAATAAATTCATCCTAGGGAGACAAAGTGCAAAATAAATGCACGCTCGATCCAGGTTCAACAACCTAGAGAGATTCAAAAATTGAAATTGTCAGGGACCAAAGTTCAATTCAGGAAATAACTGAAAAGAAACCGTCAAGCAAGACTCATCCATTGAGGAATGAACTTAAAGGGGTTTATCTTTATCCAAGTATGGAAAAGAAACTAAAGCAACCGTCTTCCATGAGGATCAAACTCAGTGGGGAATTAGAAAGGATATGCTCTTTCTGCTTAGGGCTGACAACTCTGATTGGAGGGAGAAGACAAACTCGGTCACTTGGGGATAACCACGGCCAAAGTGAAAGAACAAAACAAACAAAACAAAATGCAGGATGCAAAAAAATGTGCACATGCCATGAATCTATGTGAATGAATGTATGTCATGCTATGCTTATACTGACAAAACAAGCGAAAATAAATAAACTGGAGATGAAGTAAACATTTTGATACGGATACTCGACCAATCTTCACAAGATGGAAGTGTCACTGGGGATGAAAGGAGAGCCATATATGGGATTACAGTCCTACTTTAAGGTTTCAAACTTCTTTGGGGAAAAGAGAGCACACCACTTGGGGATGAACATCGTGGCTTCACTTAGGATTGTCAAGATGAACCTTGTGATTCTGTTGGGGATGAGAAAGATTCACTGGGAACGAATCAAACTCGTGATCGAAGAGACTTCGTGGGGGATAAAATAAATATCCACTTCATTGGGGAAGCTTGGAGATCCACATAGCAGTTGAAGATATCGGAGATAAAACTTCGAGGGGATGAAATAAACATCTGCCTTTACTGGAGAAGATTGAGGTAGTGAGAAAATCCACCGAGGAATGAAATAAACATTCGCTTTGCGGGGGAAAGTTGAAACCAAAGAAATTCACTAGGGATTCTTATGTTGCCAACTAGGGAAATCTTGCATCAAATATTCCATAACTGCTCGAAGTATAAATTTACCGGGGAATAGTCGTGACTACCTGTGGTAGAAACTTACTGGGGAATCATCACACTATTTTAAGACAGAAGCTCCTCGGGGCACGGGTAAAGAATGTTGTGAGAATAATGTAGTTCTGTATTAGTGCGCTGCGTGGTAGTCGCCATTTCGAACAACGGTTGTGTGAATGGATGAAAAGTAATATTCAATTCTCAAATGCCCAAGGTCACATGGTTTATGAGAAGAAGTCATCTCAAGAGGATTTTACAGAAAACTTGGCATCTAACTGTTCCAATGTCTTCAAACTCTTGAAGAGATTTGCCAAATCTCGACATAACTGGCCCAATTTTACTGTGTTATGTATAACTGAGTCTTTAAACTTGGAGAGATTTATCAAATCTCGACTTAACTGCCCCAGACTGTCTGTAATCTTGCGTAATAGAGTCCTCGAACTTATTCTTCAGACTATGGAGTAATAGCTGGGAAACAACTTGCCCCTGCTCAGCAAAGTTTTCAGGTAACGTGCCCCTGGATATGGTCATCCTTTTGAAAAGACTCGCCATTCACTCATCAGAGTCTCAAGTCTCAAAAGATTTAACTCATCGCTGACACTCGTATGCAAGCTTCTATGATGTCAAGCAATGTTAGCAAGCAGAAAAATGTTAATTCTAAAACTGCTAATGCAACATATGTTTGTCTTGAAGTTTTTTTGAAAAGGATATCGCAATAACTTGTGACCGAATCACTAGTTAGAATATACAATTAATTTTCTTTTTACAAAGCCAACAAAATTTTGAGCATAGCTCATAGGAGTCAGGAAACGTCATCTCATTGAGTGTGCTTTCGAAACAAAACCCTACTTCAATTAGGTCTTTTGAGGGTTTTATAGTGGCTTGGTTCACGATTTAAGAAACAAAGGACATAAGGCTCAAAGTTATTTGTATCCATCCAATCTTCGTGATATTTTACTCCATTTTTGTTAATTGAAAAATCACCCTGCCCCAGGTTAAGAATGAGGGTTTTTTGATTTGGAGAAGAAAAATCTCCTACTTCAAAGGCTCAAAAGGGTTAACAAGGGTCTATCTCCCTTATACCTCCGGTGTTTAGGGATTTGAAACAATGCCTTATATCACCAGCAGAGTTTTATTCAAGAGCACACGATAGGAGATATCGCGTTTGTAATTTCGTCATCCTCTATCCAATTCTCCGCCAAGGCAAGATATTGGGGTAGTATTGGCATTATAAAATAGAAAGAACATTTAAAATGAGTGAAACGAATGGATTTCTTCAAGACAAACATTATTCATTGCATCAATTATTCAAAATAACAAGTTCTTACACACAAATAACAAATGCATTAACAAACAAGGAGCATTACATACGAAAAGCAATAAATTAACTAAAGCTTTGAGGAGACTGTCTCAGTCTGAGCTCATGGTTTTCACATTAGGCCTAGAGTCTCCAAAAGACAAGACACCATGTCGCATTAGCCTTTGTACATCATGTTTCAAGGGAAAACAGTCTTCGATGTCGTGTCCGGGCGCGCCTTGATGGAAAGCACAACGAGCCTCGGGCTTAGACCACCACGGGAGATCTTTCGGGATAGTTGGCAGAGCTCGTGTCTGTACCAGATTCCTTTGTATCAAATATGGATACAATTTCGCATAGGTCATTGGAATCGGATCAAACTGTCTTTGAACACGGTTTTGATGTATTCTTTGACGAAACTGTGATTGACAATTCGGAATTACCTGAGTGGCAGGAGCAACATCAGCAGGACCCTTCTTACCACCTTTCAACATGGTAGCATCGTATCCATAAGGCACGGGAGTAATTACCACTGGTTCTGGCATGTTAAAGCGCGGGACTACGACACTCATCCTTTCTCTAGGGATATGAAGAAGTTCCTGGCCCAACATATCTCGAAGATCCCTCTTCACGACCGAACATCCACGGGGATTCCTCGAACAAATTTTACAAGAAGCATGGTTATGCTCGTAGTGGGTAAGCCTACACAAATCGACATGCATATCCACCAAAGATCCTTTTATTGAATTCACATCAGAAATACGGTATTCTTCGAGACATTCTTCCATAGGGCTTTCATACTTGGTCAACAGACTTGTTGAGATGTTGGGCCCAAAATCCTCAAAAGACAAAATGCCGCTTTGCACTAACTTCTGTACTTTAGCTTTCAAAGCATAACAATGTTCAACGTCATGACTGGGTGCCCCTTGATGAAATGGACAAAAACGATCAGACTTAAACCACCATCGGAGATTCTTTGGGATGGTCTGCGGTTTCCTCATTTGCACTAAATTCTTCTATACTAAAGTAGGATATAAATCAGAATAGGCTATTGGGATCGGGTCAAATTGATCCACGTGTTATTTACTTTAGCTACGAAATCCTTTATACTTTTCTCGCGAAATGGCATCAGCAACTTGTTCCTTCTTCTTGAGCAAACCCTCCCTAAGATCCTTAAAGCTGTTAGGAATGTTAATGGAAGCCATGGAAATGGGCACTGGCGTGACTTCAGAAGTCTCCGTCCCTTAAAACGGAGTTTGAGAAATATGACGAGAAGGTTGATTTTGAGTAGTAACCAGAGTTTCAACCAAAGCAGAGAGCCTTTCCATACCAGCCCTTAAAGCAGTCACCTCCTTACAAAGTTCATGGTTTTCTTGCTCAATATTATCCATCCTTCCTCTTTGATTGGCCGGAGTATCGTATCGATGATTCAGCTTGTCTGAGAAGAGAAACACGAATGAGTACCTGGAATGCAAAAGAATGCAAATGCAAATGATGTGTATGATGCAACATGAACTTCAAGGAACTCGAAAGTGTATTTGTAAACATCGTAATCAGGAACTTGTTTTATTTATTAAATTTAAAAAATTTACGTAATGGCCACTACACATTCAAAGTTTATTACAATAAGCAACATAATACAAAGGGAACTAGGGATCTAATCCACTAGATGATGACCCTTCTCTTCCATGGAGTTGTTCTGTCGGTTTGTCGATCTGCTCTTGCATCCTTGCCTTATCAAGGGTAAGCTTCTCTACTTCCGCCTTCAATCTCAAAACTTCACTTGAGTCAGTCACAGGAGGCTTGAGACGAGGATAATGCATCATCAAGGTGAGGTCCTTTTCACGTGCCAATGCTAGGCAGGCTTCGGTGACTGTACAATCAGGATTCTCTGTTACGGTTATTCTTTGCTGGTTTATGTGGTGCCATGCATACACAATTCTGGTTTTCAGCTCAAGATTCTCTCCTTGATAAAGAAAAATTCTTGTCAGATTTTCAGGATCAGGTACTTCATACATTGGATGACCAAGTTGTCGTTGAGCGAGCACAGGATTATAACTAATGCATCCCTTTGTGTCGATAAGAGACACGTTGGAAAAGTCTCCGCAGCTATGAATCATGATAATTCCTCCATATATCGGATCGTGCCATATAATGTTCAAGTGAGTGAGAGCCAAGAGTTTCACGGGCCATTATGTACCATCCTTCACATCCCAGAAAGCTGTAGACCTCGGTAGGTGCGAAATAAACCACCTATAGAGGATAACAGTGCAACATGTAATATGTCCTTCTCCTTTCAGAACCTTCGAATGGATGGCATGGTAGGTATCGGCTAGTAGTGTAGGCATTAGATTTTTGAGCATGAAGATTATGATTGCGTGGACATCGACGAAATCTTCAATATTTGGAAATAAGAACAACCATATGCCAGCAGTGCGAAGATGTGCTCAAAAACTTCGTTATTCCCCACATTAGCAAAGTGTCGAGCTTTCTCGAACAAGAACTGGGCAGGCAAACCATCGATTCTCCCTTTGACAGTCATGTGAGTTCGGATATCTAACAGCTTTATGCGGGACGCCCTCGTAATATCTTCTTGGCTAGGCCTTCCTTCTGCGCCAGAGCATGGAGGTGAGTCGTTGACCGGGATGCCCAACAAAGCAGAATACTCCTCCAACGTACGCATCAACTGGAAATCTGGGAAAATGAAACAGTGATAGATCAGATCGTACAGTTGCACATGCGTCTCTAACAGACCAGCAGCCACTTGAACTTGTAGCAGCGGGAAGATCCTTTCGTACTTCTCGGTGAAAGCCTCAGGATCTTTGATCTGATTTCCTAGTTCCCTTAACTGTTCAACATCAGGAACCATGAAGGTGTACGACAAAACTCCTTTCTTTCCATAATCCATCTTACGATGCCTAGCAAAACAACTTTTAAGTTCCTTGAAGGAGAAAAATGCAAATGCGATGCAACAAGATTTATGGAACTCGACTATTTATAGTCATCAAGGAATATCAAAAGGCTTGTTTTATTAATCATAAAAAGTCGGTTACGATAGTTAGTATTCAGAATACCAAAAGACGTATCCATAAATAAAAATGATTACAAAGATGGTACACTCTTCAAGAGTCATAACGAAAAAGTTAAATAAAAGCTAATAAAGAAAGATCTAAGGAGACTCTTCCAACAGTCTTGTTTTGAGTCGTTTGACTTCTTCCATCTGAGCTTTCTCCAAGATGAGTAATATCTCCCATATCTACTCTTGAATCTTTTTTTTTTCTGTCACCAAGGTCTCCAATCTCCTTAGATCGTACAGGTTAAGACTCTTGTAAGTGTACTTCATTGTTTTATTTCTTCCAATGTCCATGATATCCCTACGATGTTTACAAACAATGCTAAGTTCCATGAAACTTTATGATATGATGCTTATGAATGCATGGATGCAAGCATAGAGATAAAGCACACACAAGCAAGCAACAGACAAAAAAGTCCTAGGTTTGAAAGGTCATGAGCGTGGAGCCGAGGTCTACCCATCCCAAGAAGGTAAGTACTAGGGTTTATCATTGTACCTGCCGAATGGGTTCTACAAAGTTCCTAGAGTCTACGTAAATCCTTCGGATATTATTGGCCTACACGACTACTCGTGCGGGTTAATAATATTCTCAAGATAAACTCGTCTGAGTGTAGTATCACGTAACAACCGTTTGGGACTACTCCCTCGTAGCCATCGTACTACGTCCTAAAAAGGCCAAGTGGGGTAAAGGTGACTACGGTCCTCAGTCTCACGGACTCCCAGGTGAAATAGTGACATCGATACGACTACTCGCATCAGACATCAATAATCCCAAAGGGGCCTCCACTGAGCGTGGTCATCATATGCCAAACTTGTTTAGACTACTCCCAACAGCCGACTATTGATTACACCACAATCCTATCATATGTGTGCTCTCAAGTCCGGGTTAGGACTTATCTCACCACACAATGTAACAACCCTGCATACAGGAAAACCCAAGCAAGAAGATATAACAACAGATATGAATACAAGTATACAACAAATAACATAAATAAATAAGTTAGGGGGAACCCTCAAATAAGAATCCTCAATGAAGTCGCCATTTCTGTCACGGTGAGAATTGGATATCAAGCTATTGATTGACTTGAATCGTAAATCATTTATTTCACCACCAGACTTTGATTTATCCAAGGGAAGGGAGAAAGATCGAATGTCCCACAATATACAATGCAAATGCAAAGCTAAGAGTCTAAGGTTCGGGGGTTGGTTATACCTAGGGAATGTGTTAGCATCCTAGATATCTGTAGTAATCTACAGGATCCTCTTGTTAATACTATGTTATCTATCAAATGTTATCTGTTTGCTAACGGTTTAAGGGATAGGAAGTCCTAAAGTTCTATTCCTAAGTGTGCTCGACAAGATATTGCATCTTGTGCCTACATATCCTGTCGGGAGTGGAATCAGAGCACTTACAGTTCCTCTCTGAGGGGTCTACTAAGGTTTGTTTGAAAGTGGTCTAGGAGAAAAGACGAGTCATTATCTTAAGAAACCGCCACAGTTTTTGGAGAATGAACCTTTGCTTCATCTTAGGAGAAGGGCTCCAACTCGGATATATAATCGACGAGTATGCCTCATACCTCTCCTAAGTGGAAAAGGAATCCACATCTTGTTTGTGTTGTGGGGGTTTGAGATTGTATGTCTCTTCTTTGAGATGATTCACATCTAATTCTCTTATATGGAGAATTAGGTGAGCTAAAGTTGTTTGATTGTAAAATCAATATTAAAGGGCGACTCACTTCGTAAAATCTATCCTAAAGTTGTCTAAGAGATATACTTATCTTAAAGGGTACCTATCACCACTAAGGGGAGGATGAAATGCAAATGAAATGCGCCATGCACAATAAGTGATTATCATGCATGGGATTTTCCCTTGGATATATGCAAGCAGTTATAAATATGAGTAATGATAAAACAAGGTATAAAGCATAAAGTATAAAGTTGTGATAGACATCATCGATTAATCAAACAAAGGGGTTGAATTTTAATCGTGCACACTAGCAAACTGGGCTAGCCTTGTGTATAGTGACCAAAGGTCGATAACGATGCTTAAAAGCAATCGACTTACATGGGTAGAAAAGATGGCTCGACGTTGAATCGAGAATTTCATATTTTGTAAGGTTTAGAACGCAATTAGAGTGCATCCATCAAGTATAATGGTAAACAGACAAATGTGTAAGCACGTGGCATGATATCAATCAAAATTAAGGTTCTAAACTTAATTCACTCAAACGTATGATTAAGTGCACGATAAGGGATTTTAATAGGGAACGATTTATTAAGGAAAAGTTTGATAATTTTAAAAGGAGGATTATAAAAAGATTTATTATTATTTATCTTTAAGAGTCATTATATTTGAAAGTTATTATTAATTTAAAAAGAAAAAAAGGAAAAAATTTGTTTAAAGGTTTTTATCTTATTAATTAAAAAGGATTTATTTAATATTTTAATAAAGAAAAAAAAGGTTTTGATTATGAAAGGTTTTACTAATAAAAGGGTTTTATCAAAAGTTATAATTAATTTTTTTTAAAGTTATATTTTATTAAAAAAGTGATATCTTAAATTTAAGAAAGAAGTTATATTTTTACAAAGGTTAAAAAGTTCTATACACTTATTTTTTTTAAGGGTTAGTTATGTTAAAAAAAATTAATTATTTTAGAAAAGATGAACTTATTTAATAAAAGGTTAAATTAATTAAAAAAAATGTTTGATTTAATAAAATGGAGCGATTGTATATTACGCAAGGGGGGAAGGGTCCATCGCGGACCCTCAAATTACAAACGCATCGGGTGCGTGTGTGAATCAGAATGGTGAGATGGCGTGGGTGCGTATGTACGTGATCTTGTGATACAAGGTTAGTAGCAATCATAGAAAAAGGAATAAACACACTCGCTCACCTCCTATCTCCCAATGCTCTCGTTTACTCTCTCTCTCTGAAACTCTCATCTCCTCTCCTTGCTAACCCTAGATCCCCGCCTTCATCCTCCTTCTCCTCACCATCTTTGTTCTCTCTCGCTACTCTAAATCAAACAACAGCAGCAATAATACCCTAACCCCAAACGACCCCATACCCCAATTCATTATTTTTTTTGAAGATTACATTTACAAGGAATTGAAAAAAAAAATGGGAAGCCGGTGGATGCATCAAACTCCGTCTGAGTCGCGGCCAAGGGAATCACCAACAATGGTCGCCAGTTTAAGCGGTTTGGCAGCTGTGGAGCGACGTCAATGGCGATCAAAGAAGAACGGCCCTTTCAAAGATAAGTTATTCAGATCCTTTTATGAATTCCTCTCTTTCTTTACTGCAACTGTTCTGACTGTGTATTGTGAATCTTCCTGATGAACTATTTTGTTTTGAATTTTGCTGTGATTTATTTTGAGTTTCTGGTGTATGATATTGATGTTTGGTTTGGTAGGTGAGATTTGTGACGATTGTGTAGAGGTTTGTGAATTTTTGGTTATGTAATGTTGGTGTTGGTGGATCAGTGTGTTCTTTGGTTTAAGGATGGGTTGTGAATTCGAATTATGCTCTAATGTCTTTTTTTTCTTTCCTGTGCTGTGAATCTCTTCCATTTTTATAGGCTTAACCGTGATTAATACATGATGATAATGATGTTTCCATTTTGTTTGAACATGTCGGAACCTGTTTTGGAAACTGATTAATTCTCAGATTTTTGCCAAAACATAGTTATCCTTGTGATTTTGAGTTGTGCCACCATACTCAGAATATTCAATCTACGATTAAATTAATGTTTGATCATACTTGAATAATTTCCATTTTAGTTTAGACATATTTAGCAATTGTTTTGGAAACATTTCATCTTGTCTGAACATTGAAAAATGACGGCTGTATTGACTGTGATTCCCTTGAATGTGTGATAATTGATTTCCATTTTATGTGATCATGCCTGATTATTGTTTTACGAATATTATGGCCTTGTCCTGTCGTAAATGATTTCAGTAATTTTCTCTTTGATTGTGAACCACTCAAAATATGGCAAGCCCTGAATCGGAAGAAACATGGAGATGATGCTATTGCAGCTAGTACAGCTGGAGCTAAGGGAAAGGAGAAGGGTGTAACATTCACCATTGACCGTGCTAAGCCAGTTGAAGACAAGATCATGGACATTGCTTCCCTTGAGAAGTTTCTTCAAGAGATGTTCAAGGTTGGCGGCAAAGCCGATGCTCTAGGTGATTTTGTTACCGTTACCAGGGAGAAATCCAAGATTACTGTTACTTCTGATAGAAACTTTTCCAAGCATTATTTGAAGTATTCGACAAATGTACGGAGAGCTTCAGTGAATTTTCCAATGCTAGGATTGGTTTCAAGTGGTCTCCTGGAAAAGTTAGCAGCAGTGGCAAGGTTCTTTGCTTGTGATGGATTAATTTGTTGTAACATTAGGATTTGTAACAACATATAATGTCATCTTGTTCATTAAATCAACATGTTTTTCATATGCTCCCAATTTTCCTTGACATTAGGCATAATGCTGCTTTGTAATATCCTTACTCGTAAAATCTTTCGTGTATGAAGCCCTGGTGTTCCCTATATAATCCTTCAACATCCTAGCCTTCTCGTACTTTTCCTTGTCACTTTGACCCTTCAAGGAACTACTAGCTGCCAGAAACACATACTTGAATAGCTTTGGATTAATTGGGTCACTCCAATAGCATAACCATGTAACTGTATTGTCATTTCTTATATATTTCCATCTTTCACCAGGAATAGGACATTCAAGAACTGGTGCCTCACTTCCAATATTTATTACAATGTCACTTGGATGAATGCGTTTTTTTTAAATCTTCCCATCTTGGGATGCTCTCCACGGGAGGTTCAACTCTGAAATTTCCAACCGTCGACAATAGCCCATGTGTATTTCTCCTTAACATTTCCTTGAATTTATAACTTGTCATACGTCACAGTACAAATGTTGCACGCTCAGTTATAACATACTTGTCATGCTTAAATACTGTTGTGATGTACATATCTTCGCCATACTAAATAATACGCTGCAACATAATATCAAAGCACACATAACATTAAATCAAATTTGAGTGAAATTTGGCATTGAACTTGGATTATTATGGACTTGATATTAATGTGAACAATTGACCCTTGTAAAAAAAACCTCTCATTTTGTTAATCTTGAATTTGTAATCTCAAATATAGGAATCTTCATGAACTTGAGTACTTGAATCCCATAATGAATTTGAATTTCACGTGAATCACTTCTAGAACTGGATTCAAAACTTTAATCCAAACTCACAACTTCAAACCATCAACAACGAGATCCAAACTTCATTTTTCTTTCAAACACAAGTGATGAATTTGGACTTTGAATCTTGTCACGCTTCATGTTAAGATCCTTTGAATTGCACTCCTCCATCCATAAATAACTTGTACCACAAGAGATAAGAAAATAATGTATCAGACATAATGAATCTCTTGGAAAAGTTCTTGAGGAACTATGAGATCTGAAGTATGAGAAGTTTGTCATAAAATTCTTATATAAGATCATGCTCTGGGGAATCTCTGAGGAAGACAAAACTTGGAACAGAACCTCAACCCCAATCTACTTGATCATGATAATCTGGCTTTCAACAATGATCCTCCACATGAATTCAACACAACTTGTAAGGAAATCTGAATCTCAATGGGCATACACATAGCCTCCATGACTCTTGAACCTTCTGCAGTAACCCTGAATTCACAAACGAAAACCAACAAACACAGTCTGATAAATGGGTTAGCAATGCATGATAAAATGCGTGATATGCTATGCAGGAGGGAAAAGTGGGGATCTTAGGGTCAAAAATTAGGGTGTGACAAGCTGAAAAGGTGTTTAATTTCAAGGTGACATCGTGTAGGAGAAAGATCAACCACGTTTGTGCTTCTGTCGTGAAGTTAGACTTTTCGAATCGAATCGACTTACCAGATCAACCTACTTCATATACTTCATTTTATACATAAATGTTTGATGCAATCTTATCATACTCCTAATTATTTCTTTCAACTCTCTTGAAAAATGTCTATCTCAGTTGGAGATGCATCGATTGTATCTTCAATAGAATCATGAATTACATCTCTATCATTCATATGGTATCAATCTTCCTCTTACTTAAGATGTTCTTAAGACGATCTCATCATCATCTGTGGGTTTTGCATTGGCATGAAATTCCATTATTATGTCTATGTTAATCTCATTCAGGTGATTTAATAACACATACTATCCTGTATTTTCAATTTCTTGTACAAAACTTAAGATTTCTCTCAGGTCTTCCAGGTGTTTTATTCTTTCAATGATCATTTGTAAAATTCTTAATTGGTGGTAGATTTATCCGTGATTAGGGCTTTTAAAGTGATTGCGGTCATATAGTTCTTTTGAAGATTCTATCCCTAATTTATTTTTCCTTCCAACGGTTGATTTCTTCGGAGCCATCTATAAGAGTCATGGAATAACATATATTTTGACAATTTCTATTTTACAAATCAATGATATACATAAAATTCAAAATCATTTTCCCATTTGTAACATGTTAATTTTTTTATTTGGTTCTTGCTCACTAGGAGAAGCTTCGAGCTCACTTAGCGCAGCATTTTGATCCAACCCACTATCTTTGAGGAGTTGAGCATGAACAATGGCGCAGCCAAACATGCATGTTGTGTTTTCAGCTTAAAGTAAAATTTGACAACAGCATTGAGGATTTTCTAATAGAGACATGTAAATGATCAGAATATACATTGATACCTTCAATTACATGCAAGAAGAGAAAGTAAACTAACATGCATGGATTTGTTTTTGGAGTATTATAAGAGAGAAACAATTTGATGTATCGAATGTGTTCAAGCTGCTCTATTCAAGTTTCTTTCCTTCTCAAAATGTTTTTGCTTCTGTTTTATCATCAACCTTTCAAAGTTCGACCATGAAAACAATGAAAAATTATGTTTTAAAGAGTGTGTAAGATGACAAAATTCCTTATGGAACTATTCATCCTTCGAGTTCTCTCCAGGAAATCTTTAGCTGGATTGGCGAGAAATTTCACACTTTCTTATACTGGGCATCCTAAGAGAAACACGACACGTTTCAAAGTGCGCTTGGCGAGCCTTTTTTTTCTTCTTATTTTTGGCTAAATTTTAGGTTTAAAACTGTGATTTTTGAAAATTTTAAAAGACTAATTAAAACTGTAAAAATGGTTGGGTTGCCTCCTAACAAGCGCATCTTTAACAGCAATAGCTTGACGATTGTCAGTGTCATGTTATACTTATTACCTTTAAACATGCTTCACGATCTTTGATTCTGAACTTCACTTGACTTTTGTCAATCAACACCAACATCCACGCGGTCTTCATGAATGGTCATCTCATAATTCGAGGTATCTTTGGGTTTGTCTCAACGTCTAGCACCATGAAATCTACAAAAAGAGAGAACTTGTCAATATTGATTAGTACTCCCTAAGTGTCCTCTTTTCTGTTTTTATTTGTCTCAAATTATTTATCCCTTTAGAATATCAATGTGATATTTATTATTTCTTTCTATTAAATTACCATTATTTATTGCATTTTAATCATGTAACTACTCCACTATTTATTATTAATAAGCGTATTTCAGTAAATGACATTTATTTATCATTGAAATCAACATAGTTAATCATTATCTTAAAAAGTGTGAAAATCTCAAATAGGACACCTATTGTGAGACGAAGGGAGTAAATCTTTAATAGTTCCCACTATCTTTCTATAAGTTTTATTTGTCGTCTGTAGTGTTGCCGCAATTGGCTCAATTTGGAGGTCCCAAATTATATTTACCACTGATAATGGTATTATGTTTACACTTGCACCCAAGTAAATAAGTAAATTTCCAACTTCTATACTACCTATAGTGATAGGTAATATGACTACTCCAGGGTTTTCTTCCTTTTAGGGTAGAGTTTGTTGGATAATTTCATAATTTTCCTCCCATGATTCTTCTTCATTTGGTTCTTATCTTGCTTCCTATTCCATGGCTTCAACAACAATGGTGTGATCACCATCAACAAAACTAAAATGCTCTGTTGGTTTTGTCTAGGTCTTAACAGTAAATATGTTGTTTGGGATATCAACTAATCTTTTAGCTAATTGGCCGAACCATGTCTGAATGGTTTTTATGGAGGCTTAAATGTCTTTCTTGCTGGCCATAGACACTTACATAAATTGATTAAGTAAACCCTCCAACTTTGTTTCTTTTTCTTGTTGTGGAGGTGCTTATGTATAATGCTAAAAAGGTTGTATATTGAATGAGTGATAACATTATTTTAGTGTGTTACTCTTACCCAATATTTGTGACATTTCTAGTTCATGATTTCACTTTTATTGCATGAGTTTAAGGTGTTTTAGCACGATTTAAGCTTTAAGCACTTTATGTGCTTCTTTTACGTTTTCATTGTGTTTGTGCTCTAAAAGGAAGATAGATGATGATGAGAAGAGGCATGACCCCAGTTGCCAGAGTCTGGAGCAGCATGAGGAGCTATTTGGATAGCTGATGGTTTAATCAACCATTTCACCAAGAGAGTTGGAGATTGATGATGAAAAGCCAAGAATGACTAGGGCTCACGTGGAAACACTATGAAGAGCAATGAAGCAAAAGGAAGGGATAAGATCAAGAAAGCTAGAGGACAAAAGGTAGTACGGTAGGGACCACCCAGCAGAGGATGCCTAGCAACAGCACCACCAGCCGTCTGCTCTGCTCCACCAGCCTGCTCCAGCCATCTGCTCTGCTCCACCAGCCTGCTCCAGCCATCTGCTAAAAGCAAATTTGTCTCCCACCAACATCTGTACTAGATTACTTGAAAAGGAAGGATTGATGGACAGCTGTCCCACATGAAGGATTTGATTTGGGCCTAACCTTATTTTCCTCAAGAGACCCACGATCCAAGAAAGGAGGAACAACTACTTCCACTCATCACTATTTAAAGAGAGCTTGTGCATTGAATACGGAGAGACAAGAGATTCCACACACAACAATATTTTATTTTCAGTTTTTAAAGTTATTTTCAGTTTCAAGAGTTAGAGTATTAGTAGAGAGTATTCTTTTCTTCTCCAAACCTGTACACTCTGCTGAGAACTATCGTGACTGAAGAGAGTTATTGCTGTTTATCCAACGCAAGAGATCTCCAAGTTATTAGTAGGTTGCATTTCTTCACTACATTTTGTAAGATGATGTTTCCTATTAATTTCATTCCAGTAGTTTGTACTCAACTCATTATGAGCTAAACACTCGTTTGATGAGACTAATGAAGTTAGTATAAAAGTGTTTTTATGTTAATATGGTGTGTTGGCTAGTGTCTTATTTTGTTATGTGTTTTTATGCTATAAACTTGGTTCTTAGAATAATCAACTGGGAAAAAAGTAAAAGCTTGTTGTTGAGAGAGATCAAATAAACAAGTGGATTTCATAACAAAAGTGGTTAATAAAGTAGGATAAAGATATTCACTTAATTCAACTTACTTAGAGATAAGAAGTTGAGACCACAAATATTTTTCAGAATTAAAACCAGACGTATTTTAGGGTTACAAGTGAGACTTAGAGATTTGTTCCCTTGCCCTAGTTATACATGTTTTTGATGTTGTAGAGATACACCACTAGATCACGTGCTGACCTTTCGAGGCACGACACTTCACATCATAAAGACATTTCAAACAACAAATACTAATGGATTTAGCTCATCAACTATTCTCTCTGATATTTTAACTCCTTTTTAGTTTTAAGTCATTTTAGTTATTTGTGTATGCTCTTGTTCTTTGTTCTCATATTTCTATTACCTTGCTCATACTTTTCTTAAACGAAGAAAGCTGATATTAGTAGTTCAAACACTTTACACTTCCCTGTGGGTTCGACCTTTATTTTATCACTTGCTACATTACCAAGCATGTATACTTGCATGTGACACCATTGCCCTATTATTCATAAGAAACACATTATAAAAATTAGAGTAGAGCTTTGTAGGGAAATAACAAGTTTTTGGCGCCATTGCCGGGGAAGTGAAAAAGTTTGAAAAACTATCTTTATATTTTTTTTCGTTTAAGACTGTATTTGAGCTTTTAACATTTGCTGTGATTTGGTGACACGGCAGGCTTAAGCTATTGCATGCACAGGTCGTTACAACCAGTTTACAGTGGTTATCCTGAACCTGAAAGAATTATCAAAGCATGAAGAACATTTGTACGTACGCAGCAAATATCCGGAGATTCCTCAACTTCAGCTGTGGCTGAACCTGAAGGAGTAGTGTACGAGGAGGTCACGGAAGAAGGAAGCTCATCGTCTTCTTCAGACGAGTCATTACACGAGACAATCATGGCAGAGCTAGACATCATTGGTATTGCCAATGACCGAGTGCGTAGCATCAGGGATTATGCTGTGTTTGATCCAAATGCTATGAATACTGGCATTGCTAGGCCAGCTATCACAGCACCACAGTTCGAGTTCAAGCCTATGATGTTCCAAATGTTACAAGCTGCTGGTCAATATTCAGGCTCTCCTCATGAAGATCCTCATTTGCACTTAAAACAATTTCTGGATGTTGCTGACAATTTCAAGATCCTTGACGTGCCTGTGGATACCTTTAGGTTGAGGCTGTTTCCATATTCTCTAAGGGATCGAGCCAAGAGCTGGCTTAATTCTTTGGAACCAAATTCCATTACTACATGGAATGCCTTGGCAGAAAAGTTTCTGGCCAAATATTTTCCTCCTTCCAAAAATGCAAAAATGAGAAATGAAATCATATCATTTAGGCAAGGAGATGATGAGACGTTGTTTGACGCATGGGAAAGATTTTAGGAGTTGTTGAGACAATGTCCACATCATGGGATTCCCATCTGCATACAACTTGAGACCTTCTATAATGGATTAATTCCATCCTCAAAGAATATGTTAGATGCATCCAGTGGTGGAGCTCTATTGTCTAAATCCTATGACGATGGTTACAAGCTGATCGAAAGCATTACGACCAACACTTATCAATGGCTAGTCACAAGGGCCACTTCAAGTTCAACTCAAAAGAAGCCTGCTGGAGTTCATGAAGTCACTGAGACCACAGCTCTTGCTGCTTAAGTGGCTCAAATCCACCAAATGATGAAGAATCTGATGAATCCTGAAGTGCCAAAACCTGACCCTGTTAAGGTGGTTACTGACGCTTCTGAGGTTGCCTGTGTTTACTGTGGAGGACCACATCTATTTGAAGAATGTTCTGCCAATCCTGTTTCAGTTAACTATGTTGGCAATCCCAACAACAACAGTAGATACAATAATCCCTACAGCAACACTTACAACCCAGGATGGCGCAATCATCCTAATTTTTCATGGAGTGACAATCAAAATCAACATAAACCGCAAGCAACCACACCTCAAGTTCCACCTGGATTTTCTAACCCTAACTATGCTGGGGTTAACCAGGGAAACAACCATTTGGAGAATGTGCTCAAGTCCTTTATTCAAGAATCAAAGAATCAATTTCAAGCACAAGGAGTAAGTATCAAGAACTTGGAGAACCAAGTGGGCCAAATTGCTACGACTCTAAGTTCAAGAAACTTTGGAAATCTTCCCAGCTCTACTGAGACTCCTAGCACACAAATTGGAGTGAAAAATGTTGAGACTTGCCAAGCTCTTAAGTTAAGAAGTAGCAAGGAAATTGAAGAGACCATTACAAAGAGCAAGGAGTCAAGTACAGTTGTGTCTAAGCCCGACAGTCCTGGAGCAAAAGACAATGATGGAGAACCGTCTTCATCCAAACAGCAAAAGCACAAAGATAATGTACTCACTGAAGATAACATTCCTCAGACACAAGAAGCAAAAGTTTGTACAAGAAAGACCATCACCCCCTTTTCCACAAAGAATCAAAAAAGCAAAAGAAGAGCAACAATTTTCAAAGTTTATGGAGATCTTGAAGCAGCTTCACATCAACATACCATTGATTGAAGATATTCAAAAAATGCCAAATTATTCAAAATTCATAAAGGATGTGCTTACCGAACGTAAAAGGGTGGGAGAGTTCGCTACGGTTGCACTTACACAAGAGTGTAGTCAATTAGTTCAAGGCAAACTCCCTCCCAAGTTGAAGGATCCTGGAAGTTTCACTATTCCATGCACTATTGGAGACACCTTTTGTGGAAAGGCGTTATGTGATTTAGGGGCCAGCATTAATCTCATGCCTCTATCCATATTCAAGAAGCTGGGGATAGGTGCTGCCAGGCCTACAACCATCACCTTGCAGTTGGCTGATAGGAGTATTTGCTACCCACAAGGGAAGATTGAAGATGTGTTGGTAAGGGTTGACAAGTTTGTCTTCCCTGCTGATTTTATCATTATGGATTTTGAAGCTGATGAGGAGACACCCATTTTATTGGGAAGGCCATTCCTAGCAACGGGTAGAACCTTAACTGATGTTGAAAGAGGAGAACTCACCATGAGGGTGAACGGGCAGCAAGTAGTGTTCAACATACTTAATGCCTTGCAATACCTAGAAGAGGAGGTGGCTGAGTGTTCTATGATATCTAGTTGGGAAGGTTTAATTCACAAAAACCTTCTAAAGGCTAATGATGTGTTGAAAATTGAGTTAGGAAAAGTGGAAGACGAAGGACTAAAAGATGGGGTCATCTATGGTCCAATGCCAAAGCAAGAGGAAGAGTATGTGGAAGTGATAGAATCCACCACTGTTGCTCATAAACAGCAGCTAACTTCCATTGAAGAACCCCCTGAATTGGAGCTTAAGCAACTTCCAGAGCATTTACAGTATGCATATCTAGAGGCGGGACAGAAGCTGCCACTTATCATAGCTACAGATCTGCAAGAGGTGCAAAAAGAACAACTGATTTCACTACTGAAGATACACAAGAAGGCAATTGCATGGCAGATTTCTGATATTAAGGGAATTAGCCCAGCAATATGCATGCACAAAATTCTGTTGGAAGAAAATGCTAAGAATAGCATTGAGTGCCAACGAAGGCTGAACCCCATCATGAAGGAGGTTGTAAAAAAGGAGATTATCAAGTGGTTAGACGCATGAATTATCTACCCTATCTCAGATAGTATGTGGGTAAGTCCAATCCAGTGCGTACCAAAGAAGGGAGGCATGACAGTGATAGTCAACGAGAAGAATGAGCTCATTCCTACTAGAACAGTTTCTGGTTGGAGAATTTGCATGGATTATAGGAAGCTGAACAAGACAACAAGGAAGAACCATTTTCCCATGCCTTTCATTGACCAGATACTGGATAGGTTGGCTGGAAAGGAGTATTATTGCTTCTTAGATGGATATTCGGGCTACAACCAAATTGCAATAGCCCCGGAAGATCAAGAAAAAACAACATCCACATGTCCATATGGCACCTTTGCTTTCAGAAGAATGTCGTTTGGACTGTGCAATGCACCAACCACTTTCCAACATTGCATGATGGCTATTTTCTCGGATATCATAGAGAATTCCATGGAGGTGTTCGTGGATGATTTTTCAGTTTTTGGAGAATCATTTCAAGATTGCCAAAAGAATTTGGAATTGGTGCTGATCAGGTGTGAAGAGAACAACTTAGTCCTCAATTGGGAAAAATGCCATTTTATGGTAAAAGAAGGAATTGTTCTTGGTTATAGAATTTCTAAAGAAGGATTGGAGGTAGATCAAACAAAGGTGGAGGTAATTGAAAAACTATCCCCACCAGTCAATATCAAGGGCATTAGGAGTTTCTTGGGGCATGCTGGATTTTATAGGAGGTTTATAAAAGATTTTTCAAAAATCTCTAAACCACTATGCCAGCTGCTGCAGCATGACACACCTTTCGTCTTCAGTGAAGAATGCCTTGAATCTTTCAATCTTTTGAAGAAGGCCATCATTTCTGCACCTGTAGTCAAAGTTCCAGATTGGTCCAAGCCATTTGAGTTGATGTGTGGTGCTAGTGACTTTGCCATTGGCGTTGTTTTAGGCCAAAGGCATATCAAAGTGTTTCATACTATTTACTATGCAAGTAAAACGTTGATAGAAGCATAAATCAACTACACAACCACGGAGAAGGAGCTGCTGGCAGTAGTGTTTGCTTTTGATAAGTTCAGACCTTACTTGGTAGGAACTAAAGTCATTGTGTATATAAATCATGCAACAATTAAATATTTGATTGCCAAAAAAGATGCAAAGCCACAACTTAGACGTTGGGTGCTTCTTCTACAAGAGTTTGACTTGGAAATAAGAGACAAAAAAGGAGTAGAGAACTCAGTTGCTGATCATCTCTCAAGACTTCCTGAAGAAGTACAACCTCAAAATAGTGGATAGATTAAGGAAAGTTTTCCGGATGAGAAGCTGTTGGTGATTACTGATGGCATGACTCCTTGGTATGCTGACATTGTGAACTACTTAGTCAGTAGGGTTGTGCCACCAGAATTCAACTACCAACAGAGAAAGAGGTTCTTTCATACTATAAAGAACTATTTTTGGGATGAGCCATACCTATACAAGAAGTGTACAGATCAGTTGCTAAGAAGATGTGTTGACTATGAGGAGGCACGCCAGATCTTATCAGCATGTCACAAAGCCCTATATGGTGGACATTTTGGAGGAGTAAGAACTGCAGCCAAGGTGATGCAATGAGGTTATTTCTGGCCTTCTATTTTTAAATATGCTCATGAATTTACAAAGAGATGTGATAGATGTCAAAGGGTTGGAAATGTGTCCATGATACAAGAGATGCCGCTCACTAGTATTCTTGAAGTAGAAATTTTTGATGTGTAGGGCATTGATTTCATAGGGCTATTTTGTCCCTCTTTTCGAAATCTTTACATTCTTGTGGCTGTGGACTACGTGTCCAAGTAGATTGAGGCAGTAGTAACACGATCCAATGATGCCAAGGTTGTGACTAAGTTCTTGCTCAAGAACATTTTGACAAAACATGGCACGCCTAGAGCTATCATTAGTGATGGTGGATCCCATTTTTGCAATAAACTTTTTGAAAACCTAATGGCAAAATATGGGATTAAGCACAAGGTTGCTACAGCCTACCATCCCCAAACTAGTGGACAAGTGGAGTTGTCCAATAAGGAAATCAAAAGAATCTTGGAAAAGGTAGTTAATCCAACAAGGAAGGATTGGTCCAAACATTTCGACGAAGCACTATGGGCGTATATGACTGCCTATAAAACCCCCTTAGACATGTCTCCATATAGACTTGTCTATGGGAAGGCTTGTCATCTACCCATTGAATTAGAACACAAGGCATTTTGGGGTGTGAAGCAACTAAATTTTAATATTCAAAGTGTTGGCCAAGCTAGAATGCTCCAATTAAATGAGTTAGATAAGCACAAGGCATCTCGTTGTAGTTAATATATCTCGTGTTTTCTTTGGTTCGCCTACCATATGCCTGGTAGTAGGTGATCTCTACTCCAATGAATGGTAAGTCTCTTTGGTTAGACGGGACAGTTCGTTGTTGAGATTTTGTCACTCCAATGAATGGTAAGTCTCTTCGGTTAGACGGGACAGTTCGTTGTTGAGATTTGGTTTTCTACTCCGATGATTGGTAAGTCTCTTCGACTGGACGGGACAGTTCGTTGTTGAGATTTTTTCTACTCCGGTGAATGGTAAGTCTCTTCGGTTAGACGAGACAGTTCGTTTTTGAGGTTTTCTACTCCGATGAATGGTAAGTCTCTTCAGTCAGACGGGACAGTTCGTTGTTGAGGTTTTCTACTCCAATGAATGGTAAGTCTCTTCGGTATGCTAGAGATAGTTCATTGTTGAGGTATTGATTTCCCCCAGTGGAGCCTTGTTGTGCTAAGTCTTCCCTATTGAGTTATATACTTGCTGTGTTATGGTTTATTTCCATATACAGTTATCCCTAGTTTGAATCTTTTCCTCAGCTGAGTCCCAATAGTTGTGCAGTATGTTCCCCGGCTAGTTGGTAATCTCTCCCTTCTTTGTTCGAGTTTATCACCTTTGTTGTCCTGCCCTGTGTTGGTAGTAGGTGATACTTCTCGTTCCCCTTTGTGAGATTATTACCATTGCCGTCCTACCCTTTGTTGGTAGTAGGTAATCTTTCTCATACCCTTGGTTGATTACTCTGTTGTAACTGTCACTTGGTTTATGGTTGGTAATCTTTCTTTAGCTGGCTTATTACCTTTGTCGTCCTGCCCTTTGTTGGTAGTAGGTAATATAGCCCGGTTTGGTTGCCTTGTTATAGTTGTCACTTGGTTGATAGCTGGTAGTCTTTTTCCTTGTACGAGTTAATCACCTTTGTCGTCCTGCCCTGTGTTGGTAGTAGGTGATACTTCTCATTCCCCTTTGTGAGATCGTTACCTTTGTCATCCTACCCTTTGTTGGTAGTAGGTAATTCTTCTCATATCCTTTTGATTGACTGCCTTGTTGTAGCTATCATTTGGTTGGTAGTTGGTAATCTTTCCTTTTGATCATGCTATTACCAGATGTTTGGTATTAGACAATCTTTTCCCCGGCGGAGATTTTTCTCTCCATGTTGGGACGATGTTATCCATTTTTCGTTTCTGGTGTCGGTAATTTTCCTCAGTTAGAATCTTACTCTTTATTCTTCCCCAACGGAGATTGTTTCCTCCCTTGTTGGATTGTGTTTTCCCTCTTTTGTTTTCCCCTGGTGGGGTCTTTTCTCTTTGCTCCCAGTTTTTGTTAGTCTCCTGTGGTGTTTCTCTCCCCACAGAGGTCTTGTGTCTGCATATCATTTGCATAATCATATATTTTGTGGTCTCTTAGGGCCAAAAATTGGGTTTATTGTTATATTTAAGTCTCTTCTATTTCGTCGAGACAAAGATGTCCATCTTCATATCTCTGGATAGAAGAAACTTAAATAGGGGCAGCTGTAATACCCTAATTTTTACCCCTAAGATCCCACATGTCCTCTTGCATCTCATACCACAAACAAGATCACACATTCGTCCCCTCTTTTGTAGGATTGTGCCTTACAGAGATCTTTTAGTGTGTGTAAGTTTGTTAGTTGTTTTATTGCTTAATCTGTTTATGTTTACTAACCTTTAATTAAAATCCAAAAATATTTTGTTTTCTTTCACTAACATTTTCAAGGGAAGAACAGGTTAAAAATACCAAAAACATCAGTCCCTCAGCTCGAATGGATTTCATCTGAATAAAGTCAAAGTTGATCTGCAATTAATTCAAAAATTATCTGATCAAGAGTTTCCAAGATTTAATTGATTATTATTCAAGAGGCTCCAAGGTTCATGTGTTTATTTCCATGCCTTCTTTGACGAGCAAAAGAATCCAGCCGAACCAAAGCAGTGTATTAAAAAGGCATTTTTTTCAAAATTTACACTAAGTAACCGGTTACCCTGTGGTGAGTAACCGGTTACCCTCGTGAAAATTTGGAAAATGGTGGCAAATTCAAATTCATAAATTAGCACCAATCTTAGCCCTTGTTCACATTTGGAATATTCTAGATTACCTCATTTTAATTCCCCTACATCACTTTGATCATTCCCCACCATGTACCATCACTAATCACCACTCTTTTGTGATTTCCCCCCAAATTTGAATTCCAATCCTAATTTTGATCATCCAAGCCTAATTCCAAACCACCAAATTTCCAAGCCTAAACTCTATAAATAGAGCCTTCATTTCATTCATTCTTCAAGCTTTTGATAGCCAACAAACCTCTTGCAAATTCACTTCCCAACCACAAAATTCTCCAAAGCTCACATTTCTTCTTTTGAAAGTTAACTAGAATTCACATTGAATCTTGTTCAACTTTGAGGTAAACCTTCATCCATTCTTGTTTTTGTTCATCAATTATAGTAGATCAAGGCTTTGGAGTGTAGATCTTGAAGCAATTTGAAGGAATTTTTAGATTTGAAGTTGTAATTCATCTCTCACCATTGTTGAAGCTTCATCTTCATCTTCCATAATGTAGATCTTTGGAAATTCTTGTTACTTGATCCTTTGGATCTTGTAATTGTGTTTGATTACTGGTTTTTGCCGTGATTTTACTTTAAATTTTGTGCAATTTCAGTTCCATGATCACAAAGTGTTTGTAAAAAGTTTTGAAAGTGGATCATGCTGAATTTTGCATAATTTTCTGTATTCTGATGCAGAGTAACCAGTAACGTCTGGTAAGTAACCGGTTACTCTGTGTTAATTTTGAAAAAAACTGCGATATTTTGAACTAAGTAACCGGTTAACTTCAGGTGAGTAACCGGTTACTTCAAAATAGAATGTATTTTTTGGCTTGTTTTTGGGACTGTTTTGGTTCCTTTTCCATTTTCTTCCCTTTCCTTTTGTTCTTAGCCTTAGATCACATAATTGTGTGGTTTAATTTGGCTTTCTCTTCATCTATTTCTCTTTTCTTTTGATCGATGAAAGTCTTATGGATCTTAGAATTTCTTTGTTGAATTTTTGATCAAGACTAAATCGTTACCTATTTTTTTTCGTGCGGTATTGCTTTCGAATGACGATCTACATATCGTTCATCTAGCATGCATTAGTAGAAAGAGCTATTTACCGGCCTAATTATAGGGTAATTACTCCGTAAATTACTCGGCGATTGCTTAACATAGTGCAACATTTGTCCCTCTTTATCCAATTCGGAATTTGAACTTTCGTGGTCCGGGCCTTGATTGGTCGCGTCAACCCAATGTTGATTAATTTTTTTGCATTAGGTCCCTAATCTTTGAAACTTGACATTATAGAGGCTTTGGTTCTACCAATCTTCTGTCAAGTTCATTAACTTTGGCCTAAGTGCATTGTTTAATCACTATAGTTCATAACGCGAAACGAAATAATCGGTGAAGGCTTATGGCACTAGAGCCTTGTGCTACTAACCACTAACTTCTAACTTCTTTACTTTTCCTTCTCGCTCCCTATCTCTCTTTATTTTTTATGCTTTATGCCATTTATCATATCATGTTTATGTTTATGTCATTTTTCTTTTGTCCACTTGGACCATTTTATCTTGTGCTTTATTTTTCTTTTGTCCATTTTGGACTCAAAAAACATTAATAAAGGATTAAACCACTAAAAGACTTGTGCTCTTAATTGTTGGACTATGGCCACTATCCTTTGCTTTGGAGGACCTATACTCTTGATTATGGACTTTTGGACTTAGAATTAGGATCCTAACCTATGCTTGGGACTTTGTGATGGAAAACCTTGGATTTTGGATACTTGGAGTCTTTTTTTTGAAGACTTATTTTGAATCAAGACCAAATCAAAAAGGGAAAAATGCTTATGCTATGGAGCTTGTCCATGTGGTTAGATCTTTCTTATCCTTAGCTTTTATTTTCATGCACTAGGATAGTCACTTCTTCTTCACCCCTTCTTCAATTTTCAAAATCTCCTCTCTTTTTCAAAATCTTCTTGTTTTCAAACTTAAAACCGCTTTCATAATAAAACCTTGACTTTAGTCAAGTGATTTTTAAGCTTTGTTTTCTTTAATAAATGTCAATCAATATTAACCATATTTTGACCATTTCATAAAAACATAAAAAATACAAAAACTCATCAAATTTTTTTGTGTGCTTTGTGCACTTTTTCTTTTAAACTTTTTCATAAGTTTCGACATGATTCATTTCTTTAAGCGGGATTATTAGCTTGGAAATGACGACTTGTCTTTACACTTAAAATCAACCAAAACTAACAAACTTTTTGTTCTTTGTACCACGAACTACGAGGTTTTGATCCTACATTGCACATTGTGGGTACGTAGGCATGGGGCGCTAAGTCTCTCCAAACACAAAAATATAAAAAAATAATTCTCCTCTCATCTCCTCAATCTCTTTTTTCAAGCAAACCATTTTTAGACCAAAAAGCGGTAGATATTTCAAAGGGTTCCTATAGGGTACTATAGACGTTTTGGGTGCTAACACCTTCCCATTGCATAACCAACCCCCTTACCCATTCTCTATTTGTTCTTGTTATTTTAGAACTCTTTAGGTTTTGTTCGCTCTTTTTCCTTTCCCTTTGTGGATAAAATAAAAGTGCGGTGGCGACTCTTGTTTTTTTAGTTAAGTTAATTAATAGCTTGTACTCACAAATTTCCCCGCTACAGTAAAGTGGCGACTCTGCTGGGGAAAAATCCTCCCTTGAGGGGTTTAGTCTACTTTGATTTATTTACTGCTTTTTGTCTTATTTGCTTGTTACTTGTTTGTTCTGTTTGGGAGTTCCTCTGTGTGTGACATAGGTCTTATACCCGAACCAGAGTGTACTTTGAGATTGGAGGATAGTATAGTCAAGGGAGCTTTGAAGGAGTCGAATCCCGAAAAAGCAGAACTTGAAAATCTATCCACTCGGTGGTTGGCTCTTTGGAATTATTGATGCCGATCGAGCGATTGTGAAGGCATTACTTTTTCCATAGAAGCCTATAACACTGAGGACCATAGTAACCCTTAACCCATCTTAGCCTTTTTAGGATCGTAGCGCAGAAGCTATGAGGATGCAAATCCGACTTAGCTGTCACACGATGCTACACTCAGGTTAGATTCTCTTGAGGATAACTACCAACCTCCAAGAAAATCGGTGTGCTGGTGTGTCTGATAGTGGATTGTGGACCCTGGGCACTCTGTTAGAACCGTTATTTTCTGCAGGTACAATGAAGACAAAACCTTAGTACATACCTTTGTGGGATTGGTTCTTACCCTTGGCTTCATGCTCGTGATTTGGACCTTGACCCGTGTGCTTTGTGTGATCTTGTTTGTGGTTGCTGCATACATGCACTCATGCATTCATGGACATTCTGTTTTAGTCAATTTTCAAGGATCTTAGAGATTTTCCTTTTGCAGACATTGCAGATAATATTCAATAAAATGAGATGTTTATCAGTATTGCAAAAAAGTTTTATTACGATGCTTGCAATTGCTTTATATTTTAAAGATCCTTGAAAGTTGAATGAAACATTTGCATTTTTGCATTAGCATTCGCATCATTCTGCATTGTTTCTTGTGTTTTCCAGGTGTCTTATTGTTTCCCTTTGGTCTTCATTCAGCCAAGTTATCGATCCAGTATAATACTCGGGCTAATCAGAGAAAGAAGAGGATTTAGCTGATTTTCTGGCATTCGTACCAAGTTTGAAGTAGCTACTGAAGGAACATGGAGAGAACAAAAGATGATGATCTCATGTCAGGCTTTACAGTGATGACCAATCCAATGTACGATTCTCCTCTGGACGATGATGTTCCACAAGTGGATGTTCCTACTCGGTCTCGACCTGTACAAAATGATCTGGTGGGTCAAGTTGTTGAAAAAGATTCTCGATTTTTGAGGTATATGCCAAATACTCAGAATGTCCACCCTGTGACAGAGATGATTGATCTTAAAGTTGTGGAAATGAAAGAAGGACTTCGTGATCTTAGTGAGGAATTGAAAATGTTGACAAGACCCAATGCATCTAGTTTTAAGGCTCATGACTTGTGCCTGGTTCCGGATGTGGTTATTCCTCCGAAGTTCAAAATGCATGTCTTTGAAATATACAAGGGTGTTAGTTGTCCAAGGAACCATTTGACGATGTTCTGTCGAAAGATGACCACTCATATCAACAATGATCTGCTGATGATTTACTACTTTCAAGAAAGTTTATATGGAGGATCTTTGATGTGGTATACAAAACTAAAAAGGGACCATATTCAGTCTTGGGAAGACCTAGCTGATGCTTTTGTAAAACAATATGACTACAATTTGGACATGGCTCCAGATAGTGATGAATTGTTGAGTATGAGTCAGAAGGACAGTGAATCCTTCAGAGAGTATGCACAACGATGGAAAGAATTAGCAGCCCAAGTTCATCAACCACTTTTAGAGAAAGAACTGGCCAAAATGTTTCTAAGAATGCTGTCAGAATCTTATTATGTCAGGATGGTAGGCGTTGTGCCTTTAGAGTTCTCCAAAATTGTTGAAGTCGGAGTAAACATCGAGAATGCATTAAAATGTAGAACGATCTGAGATGTTCCAGATGACCGAGCCAGTAAAGAAAAATCTAGTAGTGATTCCCAAGTGGAAGAAAATGTGGAAGTTGATGCGATTCAAGATTCTCCTCAGTGCCAAAATCAACATAGACCTCTGAATAATTCAGAAAGAGAGACTCATCAGTTTGATTTAATTCCAATGACTTACAGTCAATTGTGGTCTTATTTTGCCCGAAACTCGGTGATGACACCCAGAAAAACCAGAGCCATGAAGTCTCGCCCTCCTTGGTACAACCCAAATACCAATTGTGAATTTCATGATGGAGTAATGGGGCATCCAATTGAGGAATGCAAGGTTTTCCAGGAAAAGGTTCAAGAGATGATTGACGATGAGGTGTTGACCTTCAAGGAAGGAGGCGCATTTGTGAATGGAACGCCTTTATGCTGATATTAGAAGAGTGACCCGCGGTGGTTGTATGTTTGCTTCTGTGTCTCCCAAGAAAGTTAATAATGTTATTTCAAGCTCAAGCTGACACAGTTTCCTCAGATCTTTAGTTCATTTACTGCATTTTCATTTGTAATCTTTTATGATTGTTATTGCTTTGTTTGCATGTAGAACTTGTTTGTTTTGAATATTAATCTTAACGCAATGAGTATGTTTATCTTGAAGTGATCCATTCGGATTCGCTCGTAATTTGTTTTCTGCATTTGCAATACCAACATTTTGTTTAAACTCTTGGAGGAAGGATGATGAAGTGAAAACGCAAAATTTCTGGTTGTGTGCTTTTGAATGAGACCTTGCTGATGATGTAAGGCATTGTTTCAAATTCCCAAACACCAGAGATATAAGGAAGATAATCCCTTGTTAACCCTTTTGAGCCTTGAAGTAGGAGTTTATTTTCTAATTGAAAAAACCCTTACATTTAACCTTGGGGCAGGGTAGTCTTCAGTTAATTTGACCAAGTGTCAAAATTTTAAAAGGAGTGTGCGTCTAAGGAAACCACAATGGTTATTCCTCATCCATGAAGGAAAGAGAATGTCATAATCCTTTCAAATAAGCCAATATCACATGATTTGTTCAAAAAAATGAAGAAAAAAAAATAAAAAGCCCGCTAAGTCGAAACTTGAAAATAAGTGACTTAGGCAAAAATTGGAGCATCCCGTTGGACATCAAAAATTCAAAAAAATCAGTCCAGGCAAAAGTTAGGGAAAATAAAAAGAATGAAAATGTGAAAAGCAAGAATAAAAGAAAAAAATTCTCATCAAAAGAACAAATCTTTGTGTGACTACCATGTCGAAGGACAAAAAGGGTGACTATTATCCCCGAATAACCTCATTGGTTCTTAAACCACCAGTTTCAGTAATCTTTTTAAAGATTAACATTTGTGTCAATTAGCTGAATATAGGACTGAAGAACATCATGGAGATTGGGTGGGTACAAATAAATTCTGAGCCTAAAAATTCTTTTTTCTGAAAAAACCGTGAACCAGGCCAAGTTATAACCCTCAAAAGACCTAATTGAAGTAGGGTTTATTTGAGAGCATACTTCAAATGAGATAGCGTTCCTGACTCCCATGAGTTGCGCTAAAAGATATTTGTTGGTATTGCACATGCATTCAAAAATCAATGTCGTATCTTAACTAGTGATTCATTCACAAGGTTTTGCGACATCTTTTCAGTAAAAACTTCAAGATAACATGTTTGTTGCATTAGAATTATCGTTCTCATAATTAAAACTTTCTGCTTGCATACATTTGTTTGACATCATGGAAGTTTACATTTGAGCATCAGTGATGGGTCTAATCTTTTGAGGCCTGAAACTCTGATAAGTAATTGGCAAATCATTTCAAGAATGATCCTATCCAGGGGCATGTTACCTGAAGGCTTTGTTGAGTATGAGCAAACTTGTTTTCCCAGTTGATGCTTTCACATGGGGAAAAGCTGGAGGACTCTATTAATTGAAGAATGTGCCAAGTTCAGTTAATCTGGGGTAGTTATGTCGAGATTCGATGAATCTCTCCAAGAGTTTGAAGACACTGGGGCAGATTATCTCAAGTCGTTATGGTACAAAGTTTCCTTTTGGTGTAAAATCCTTTGTAGACCATGCAGTCTGGGGAAAAAGTTAAATGGTGAATAACGCACATAAACAGATTTAATTTTGTGGATGTAATCAAGTTGTTAATCAGATGATGGATTCCCTCAAGATTGTTGTGAGGTGTTGGACTCTTGAAATCCATTATTCCCCAATTGAGCGCCAGTTTGGGTATTTCCCGTCCAAGTACTATTTTGGGTATTCCTCTGGCTAAGTCTTGATTCAGATTTCCCCAGCTGAGTATGATTATATTCTCCAGCCAGGTTATGATCAAGTATTTGTGAAGCTTTGGGGTGATGTTTTCCCTTGATGTGGAATCCTCACACAGAGTTTTACCTCTCGTTGTGATTGCTTTGATCACTTCCCAAGCAAAGAGTAATGTTGACTTCTTATTCCCCTAATTGGTTGATATCCCCATTAGGATTGGCTTTGTGTGTACTCCTTGACAGGATCTCTTTTGGTATCTCTATCTTGTTGAGATTAGCAGAATATTAAGTGGTGTTTATTCATCCTCTGTTCGTCCGTATGTCTGTTTTGTCAGCATATTCATACTCATACGCATTGCATACACATTCTTTTGTTATGCATAACATTGTTGTGGTTGCATTGTGCATTTTGCATCTGTTTTAGTGCTTCCCGGCTCTCTGGTGTTGTTATCCTCCGCAGAGTGTGTGTGTGTGTGTCCTCTCTCCATTTAGAGTGTCGACCTTAAGCAGAAAGCGTTTATCTTTTCTAATTCCCCACTGAGTTTATTCCTCGTGGAAAGTTTTGCTTCAGTTCATTATCTGGATGGGACCAATCCCCAGTTGAGTTATTTCCTCCTTGGGATGAGTCTTGTTTGACCGTTTCTCTCCAGTTTGTTCCCGGATTGAACTTTGGTCTCCGGTGGTGACTACTTTGAAGCTTTATAGGTTATGCAACCTAGATGATTGGGAGTGCATTTAATTTGCACCTTCAAAAATTTTGTATTCCTCAGCAGATTATCTTTTTATGGTTACCATTAGAAGATGAAGATTTTGTTTCTCTAGCAGGGTTGTGACAACATTCTTTTGGAATTTATTACGTGACAACACGTGGTGAAACTTGTGTGTCTCCAGTTATCAGACGTTATCTTTTCCATCAAATGGTATCTCTCAGGTTATGCTTGTCAGAGAAGTTTGTTGTGAATTTCCCACAGATGGTTGTCTCTTTATTTGAGAAATATGTTGCGTGATCTAACTTTCCCATATCTCCTGTGAAGATCCCTGGTAGAGTTATTGATTCCTAGTTCCTAGCAAGTCTCGGAAGAAGATTTCCAGTTGACCTCGGCAGAAGGTATTTTCTTTCCAAGAATCTCGCCAGTAGATTTCTTGGATATTTTCAAAAGATTTCCAGCAAACCTCGGCAGAAGGTGGCTTTATTTCAGATTTCTTTGGTTGATCTCGGCAGTAGATTCTCTAGTGAGTTTTAAAATAAAATTTACAACATGCCTCGGCAGAAGGTATTTTTTTCCAAGAATCTCGGCAGTAGATTTCTCGGATAATTTCAAAAAAATTAATACAGTAACCTCGACAGAAGGTATTTTCTTTTTAGGATCTCGGCAGTAGAATCCTTAAAAGATCTTTCAGCAGAGCCTCGGCAACAGGCATGTTCTCGATTATTCCTTGGCAGTAGGAATTACATATAAAATCTCGACAGAAGGCGTTTCATTTGAAGGTTCTCTGGTTGATCTTGGCAATAGATTCCCCAGTAAATTTTTGATGGTTGACTCATTTCTCAACAAAAATATTGGTAGAAAGTATTCCCAAATGAAGTCCTAAGTCTCGACAGTAGACTCCTGCAGTTGATATCTTTTGAAATCTCCGCAGTGGACCTTGTCAGCAGGTTCTCCAAGTGGAATTTGTTAAAATATCTCATTAAAATCTCTCCATTTGATTTTATTACCCTCGTTGTAGTTAATATATGTCGTGTTTTCTTTGGTCCGCCTACCATATGACTGGTAGTAGGTGATCTCTACTCCGATGAATGGTAAGTCTCTTCGGTTAGACGGGACAATTCGTTGTTGAGATTTTGTCACTCCAATGAATGGTAAGTCTCTTCGGTTAGACGGGACATTTCGTTGTTAAGATTTGGTTTTCTACTCCGATGAATGGTAAGTCTCTTCGGTTGGAAGGGACAGTTCGTTGTTGAGATTTTTTCTACTCCGATGAATGGTAAGTCTCTTCGGTTAGACGAGACAGTTCGTTGTTGAGGTTTTCTACTCCGATGAATGGTAAGTCTCTTCGGTCAGACGGGACAGTTCATTGTTGAGGTTTTCTACTCCAATGAATGGTAAGTCTCTTCGGTATGCTAGAGATAGTTCATTATTGAGGTATTGATTTCCCTCAGTGGAGCCTTGTTGTGCTAAGTCTTCCCTATTGAGTTATATACTTGTTGTGTTGTGGTTTATTTCCATATACAGTTATCCCCAGTTTGAATCTTTTCCTTAGCTGAGTCCCAGTAGTTGTACGGTACGTTCCCCGACTAGTTGGTAATCTCTCCCTTCTTTGTTCGAGTTTATCACCTTTGTCGTCCTGCCCTGTGTTGGTAGTAGGTGATACTTCTCGTTCCCCTTTGTGAGATTATTACCTTTGTCGTCCTACCCTTTGTTGGTAGTAGGTAATCTTTCTCATACCCTTGGTTGATTACTCTGTTGTAACTGTCACTTGGTTGATGGTTGGTAATCTTTCTTTAGCTGGCTTATCGCCTTTGTCGTCCTGCCCTTTGTTAGTAGTAGGTAATATAGCCCGGTTTGGTTGCCTTGTTATAGTTGTCACTTGGTTGATAGCTGGTAGTCTTTTTCCTTGTTCGAGTTTATCACCTTTGTCGTCCTGCCCTGTGTTGGTAGTAGGTGATACTTCTCATTCCCCTTTGTGAGATCGTTACCTTTGTCGTCATACCCTTTGTTGGTAGTAGGTAATTCTTCTCATATCCTTTTGATTGGCTGCCTTGTTGTAGCTATCATTTGTTGGTAGTTGGCAATCTTTCCTTTTGATCATGCCATTACCAGATGTCTGGTATTAGACGATCTTTTCCCCGGCGGAGATTTTTCTCTCCATGTTGGGACGATGTTATCCCTTTTTCATTTCTGGTGTCAGTAATTTTCCCTCAGTTGGAATCTTACTCTTTATTCTTCCCCAACGGAGATTGTTTCCTCCCTTGTTGGATTGTGTTTTCCCTCTTTTGTTTTCCCCTTGTGGGGTCTTTTCTCTTTGCTCCCACTTTTTGTAGGTCTCCTGTGGCGTTTCTCTCCCCACAGAGGTCTTGTGTCTGCATATCATTTGCATAATCATATCATTTTGTGGTCTCTTAGGGCCAAAAATTGGGTTTATTGTTATATTTAAGTCTCTTCTATTTCGTCGAGACAAAGATGTCCATCTTCATATCTCCGGATAGAAGAAACTTAAATAGGGGCAGCTGTAATACCATAATTTTTACCCCTAAGATCCCACATGTCCTCTTGCATCTCATACCACAAACAAGATCACACATTCGTCCCCTCTTTTGTAGGATTGTGCCTTGCAGAGATCTTTTAGTGTATGTATGTTTGTTAGTTGTTTTATTGCTTAATTTGTTTATGTTTACTAACCTTTAATTAAAATCCAAAAATATTTTGTTTTCTTTCACTAACATTTTCAAGGGAAGAGCAGGTTAAAAATACCAAAAACATCAGTCCCTCAGCTCGAATGGATTTCATCTGAATAAAGTCAAAGTTGATCCGCAATTAATTCAAAAATTATCTGATAAAGAGTTTCCAATATTTAATTGATTATTATTCAAGAGACTCCAAGGTTCATGTGTTTATTTCCATGCCTTCTTTGACGAACAAAAGAATCGAGCCGAACCACAACAGTGTATTAAAAAGGCATTTTTTTTCAAAATTTACACTAAGTAACCGGTTACCCTCGTGAAAATTTGGAAAATGGTGGCAAATTCAAATTCAGCAATTGGCACCAATCTCAGCCCTTAATCACATTTGGAATATTCTAGATCACCTCATTTAATTCCCCTACATCACTTTGATCATTCCCCACCATGTACCATCACTAATCACCACTCTTTTGTGATTTCCCTCCAAATTTGAATTCCAATCCCAATTTTGATCATCCAAGCCTAAACTCTATAAATAGAGCCTTCATTTCATTCATTCTTCAAGCTTTTGATAGCCAACAAACCTCTTGCAAATTCACTTCCCAACCACAAAATTCACCAAAGCTTACATTTCTTCTTTTGAAAGTTAACAAGAATTCACATTGAATCTTGTTCAACTTTGAGCTAAACCTTCATCCATTCTTGTTTTTGTTCATCAATTATAGTAGATCAAGGCTTTGGAGTGTAGATCTTGAAGCAATTTGAAGGAATTTTCAGATTTGAAGTGGTAATTCATCTCTCACCATTATTGAAGCTTCATCTTCATCTTCCATAATGTAGATCTTTGGAGATTCTTGTTACTTGATCCTTTGGATCTTGTAATTGTGTTTGATTACTGGTTTTTACTGTGATTTTACGTTAAATTTTGTGCAATTTCAGTTCCATGATCACAAAGTGTTTGTAAAAAGTTTTGAAAGTGGATCATGCTGAATTTTGCACAATTTTCTGCATTCTGGTGCAGAGTAACCGGTTAACGTCTGGTAAATAACCGGTTACTCTGTGTTAATTTTGAAAAAAAACTGCGCTATTTTGAACTAAGTAACCGGTTAACTTCTGGTGAGTAACCGGTTACTTCAAAACAGAATGTATTTTTTGGCTTGTTTTTGGGACTGTTTTGGTTCCTTTTCCATTTTCTTCCCCTTCCCTTTGTTCTTAGCCTTAGATCACATAATTGTGTGGTTTAATTTGACTTTCTCTTCATCTATTTATCTTTTCTTTTGAAAGATGAAAGTCTTATGGATCTTAGAATTTCTTTGTTGAATTCTTGATCAAGACTAGATCGTTGCCTATTTTCTTTTCGTGAGGTATTGTTTTCGGATGACGATCTACATATCTTTCATAAAGCATGCATTAGCACAAAAAGCTATTGACCGGCCTCAATGTAGGGTAATTACTCCGTAAATTACTCGGTGATTGCTTAACATAGTGCAACATTTGTCCCTCTTTATCCAATTCGTAATTTGAACTTTCGTGGTCCGGGCCTTGATTGGTCGCGTCAACCCAATGTTGATTAATTTTTTTGCATTAGGTCCCTAATCTTTGAAACTTGGCGTTATAGAGGCTTTGGTTCTACCAATCTTCTGTCAAGTTCATTAACTTTGGCCTAAGTGCATTGTTTAATCACTATAGTTCATAACGCGAAACGAAATAATCGGTGAAGGCTTATGGCACTAGAGCCTTGTGCTACTAACCACTAACTTCTAACTTCTTTACTTTTCCTTCTCGCTCCCTATCTCTCTTTATTTTTTATGCTTTATGCCATTTATCATATCATGTTTATGTTTATGTCATTTTTCTTTTGTCCACTTGGACCATTTTATCTTGTGCTTTATTTTTCTTTTGTCCATTTTGGACTCAAAAAACATTAATAAAGGATTAAACCACTAAAAGACTTGTGCTCTTAATTGTTGGACTATGGCCACTATCCTTTGCTTTGGAGGACCTATACTCTTGATTATGGACTTTTGGACTTAGAATTAGGATCCTAACCTATGCTTGGGACTTTGTGATGGAAAACCTTGGATTTTGGATACTTGGAGTCTTTTTTTTGAAGACTTATTTTGAATCAAGACCAAATCAAAAAGGGAAAAATGCTTATGCTATGGAGCCTGTCCATGTGGTTAGATCTTTCTTATCCTTAGCTTTTATTTTCATGCACTAGGATAGTCACTTCTTCTTCACCCCTTCTTCAATTTTCAAAATCTACTCTCTTTTTCAAAATCTTCTTGTTTTCAAACTTAAAACCGCTTTCATAATAAAACCTTGACTTTGGTCAAGTGATTTTTAAGCTTTGTTTTCTTTAATAAATGTCAATCAATATTAACCATATTTTGACCATTTCATAAAAACATAAAAAAAATACAAAAACTCATCAAATTTTTTTTGTGTGCTTTGTGCACTTTTTCTTTTAAACTTTTTCATAAGTTTAGACATGATTCATTTCTTTAAGCGGGATTATTAGCTTGGAAATGACGACTTGTCTTTACACTTAAAATCAACTAAAACTAACAAATTTTTTGTTCTTTGTACCACGAACTACGAGGTTTTGATCCTACATTGCACATCGTGGGTGCGTAGGCATGAGGCGCTAAGTCTCTCCAAACACAAAAATATAAAAAAATAATTCTCCTCTCATCTCCTCAATCTCTTTTTTCAAGCAAACCATTTTCAGACCAAAAAGCGGTAGATATTTCAAAGGGTTCCTATAGGCTACTATAGACGTTTTGGATGCTAACACCTTCCCATTGCGTAACCAACCCCCCTTACCCATTCTCTATTTGTTCTTGTTGTTTTAGAACTCTTTAGGTTTTGTTCGCTCTTTTTCCTTTCCCTTTGTGGATGAAATAAAAGTGCGGTGGCGACTCTTGTTTTTTTGAGTTAAGTTAATTAATAGCTTGTACTCACAAATTTCCCCGCTACACCCTGTATCTTGGAATTAATATCTAATGGATGGAGACTTGGATCTAGTAACAACAACATTTCTCATATGTCAGGTCGTACTATGAGAACATATTTTAGGTATCTAATCTAAAATAAGCATTAAGAATAAAGAATTATCAATATTAAAACTTAAGTAGAATTACATAAAACATCATGTAATCATAAGAAGAAAAACTTGAAAGAACATTTAGGTTAAGTAGAATTACATAAAACTTCATATAATCCAAACACAGAGATTTTTAGCTACACTTACTCATTGTAGATGTACATGTAATCCAGAGAAGAAAAACTTGGAATAATATTTGCAGCAATCTCTCGAGCAGCGTTTTCGCCTTTAATCTCCAAATCATATTCTCCTATTGATACCAATGTGAACTTGTCGCTCCCGGGATTTTCATCCTAGTACAAACGCGAAAGTGGCACCGAAACAGAGTCGCCAGCAATGTGTATTTATCCCAAGAGAGGGAAAGGAAACACCGCGTAAACCTGAGGGAAAGGAAAAGCATGGTCTTACGACCAAGAGAAGTGGGTAAGGGAGTCGGTTACGCGAGAGGAAGGTATTAGCACCCCCTCACGTCCATCGTACCCGATGGGATCCACGCTTGCTTGTCTCGATCAAAGGGTGTAAGAAAGGAATACTGAGAAAGAACTGAAAAAGGAAAGGAGAAAGAGAAACAAATGTAGGGAAAATAAAAGAAGTGCTCGCATGGGCCCTACCCCACTGCCTACGTATCTCATCGGGAGCATGAGAATCAGAGCGACGTAGTTCCCCTCACTAGGGATGAATTGTTTGTGTTTTTTAGAGAACGGCTGACGTTCTAGCTCAGGTGTTGCAGGCTCGCTGGTCCGAGTGCGTTACCATCTTGCAAGAGAACGAGTAGGAACACGTTCGTACGTTGAGAGTGAATGAGGTGAGAAAAGAATTCCCGAAGGGAAGACGTTATTGTTTGTTTTTGTCTTTTAAGAAGTTTTGTTGTTTGTTTGCATATGATAGTGTATCTAAATCTTAGTCATTGGAATGTGTACCTCCTCACATTCCAAGATGGAATGGGTAAGAAAGCACACTAAGAGTGAAGAAGACCCCCACACTTAGTTCCAATTGTCAAGGTTCAAACACACTAGCATACTTGTGTTTATTAAGTGTTTTGTTGATTAAGAAATGAAGAAGTGTTTTTTATTATTTGCACCTTCAACAAGTATTGCATTTAAGTCCCTCACACAAGATCAAATGTTTAACACATTGACCCAAGATGGGCTATATGCTATACATTCTAAGATTATAAGAGAAGACCCCTTATAACCTTTTCTTTATATGAAAGGCCTAAATGCAATAAATGCCTACCTTTATTATATGTTTTGAATTTTCTTTGAGATGAGAAAAGAGACTCAAGGGAGGATAAAGGTAAAAATCTATATGGACTAAGACTCAATCCTAATTGATTAGTTAAGGGAGTGATCCTAAGGTTTGTGAGGTTTCAACCTAACGTCTAAAGAAAGAATGAATTAAACAATTCACTTCTAAAGTAGAAGATGAATTGTAATTCACAAAGGGCAAGTGATGAGTTATTAAAAGAAAGCACATAAGTGCTTAACAAAACATAACATGGAATTGTAAAAGAGAAAGGATAGAAGTTGAATGTGGATTCCTTATCCACACTCAATTGAAACTTACCAAAACCCCTACATGGTTAGCACAATCACTTACAAGTAAAGCAAGAAAATATAATGAACAAATCAAATTCAAACAAGTTGACAAACAAAGTGAAATGAGATTGAATGCTATACATGCTTCCAAGTCAGAATGTAACTCATATTTACACAACCTAATGTTATCCTAAATGGGCATACTAAATCATGCAAACAAAATCTCAATCCAACAAGAAGCAAAGAAGAAAAGGTGAAGTGATGTGAATGTGGTTCATACTTGTGAAACAAGTGACTTAAGGTGCAAGATAAACATCAAACATGCAAAGATGAAACCCAAATGTCACAATCAGAAGTCAATTAACATGCTATACATCCTCAAACAAAACCACAACTCATGGCACAAGTGCCTTCATGATCAAGCAAACCAAACATGAGGCATGCATTCACAAAATGAACAAGTTAAACTTCATGCTTCAAACAAATAGCAAACATGCTTCAAAAATTATGACTTTCACCAATCAAACACCTTAAACACATGCCATTAACATATCAAGTCCACAAGCAATGAATCAGAACCAAAGTCACTCAACAATTAGGTCAAAGTCTCATGGAAGTTTCATGCATTCATGCTCAAAGCAACACATCAAAAGTCATCCAAAAAAGACTTAAAAATCATCTCATAAATCTCAAACATACCTCAACATATTGTGACCACAATGCAAAAAGAAAGGCATCAAAATCAATTTTTATGATCAAGAACAAAAATGCACAAAATCATATGTCACATTAAGTATGCATGCAAATGGAAATTCAAAAGAAATAATGGAACAGGGGCAAAATGGTCATAAAATCAGTAAATAAAATCATAGAAAATTTCCTAAATGTTTTAAGAATACACATGAATTTTTGTGGAATTTTATTATGCATTTTAGTATTTTTAAAAATTGAAAATCAAACGCGTATGTAAAATGAAAATAAAAATAAAATGCAATATGAGAGGGGGGTATGAATATAGCAAATCAGCATGTTCAAATCACATGGGCCTCAAAATTGGGGGTGTGGATAGTATTCTGATTTGGGTCCATTTACGCGCAAAACACCATAACAAACATGCACCTTCAGTCAACAAACTTGACTCACTATTAACCATTGGATCAAGTCAAAGTCATGCTAAAGTCAAAGTACACAGAATCAATGCACATGCGTGAGGACACACACAAGTTACCATGCACTACACCACACCACGCTTAAGTGACTTCAGAATTTTTGCACATGACATGCACATGTCTTTTAATGCGTTGGCACGTTCTCAGTCACACGATCAAAAAAAATGGACGAACGAGATTAAAACGCACACAAACCCTAGTATCAACTCACCGGCCGGAGAGGGACCTCCGGTCACCTTCTCCGGCCACTCTCCGGCGCTGCAACCAACCAAACAATCCAGAAATTTATGCAATGCACATCAAAATGTTCAGGAAGTCACGTAGAGCATGAATCTAGGATTAGTTTTCATAAACAACACACAAACAGAGAGAATCGAAGCAATGAAATTAGCCCTAGGTTTTGGATCTAAGCTTCTAAGAAGCTCTATCAACTAGCCAGATGGAGGAGTGCTGTTAGTGAGCTCAAATCATCACAACACGAGCTAGACAGAATGTAAATCGTGCCAAGAAAGTTTAGGATATTGAAACCTGAAAATGTAGGAAACTGTAGTTGAAAGAGAACCAGAGAAATGTGCTTCCTCTTTGATCTTCAACTGGCCAAATAAAGGCTCACAAATCCTTGCAAATGTTGATGAAATTCAATATGCAGTGGAAGACACTTCAATCTCTTCAATGCTACCAAGCTTCAATGTGTTCCAATGCTGTGTGATGTTGAAGCTTGAAGATGGATTCAGATGTAGATGATGATGAAATCGTGTAAGAGGAAGAGAAGCTTCAGAGAGAGAGCTTGCGAATTTCAGAGGAAAAATGAGAATGAAGTGTAGTTGAGTGAGAGTGTGAAAATGAAGTTGAAAACTGAATTGTGAAGTGAAGTTTGAATTTATATCATGAATTAACCATGGTTTAGTGAGTTGGTTAATTGAGTTGAGTGGGTTAAACTGAGTCATCCCTAACTAACTGAGTCAAGTTAGTTAGGGAGAGCAGTGCTATGGTGAAGATGGCTCATGGTGAGATATGGTGGGAGCAAGGAGAAAGTGAATTGCACTGTTGTGTAGCAGGGGCTTGCGCATCAGAAACTTGGTAAGCAAGTTTGTCCTTTCTATTCCCATGTGTGGCACGTGATAGTGTGCATTGTGTAGGTGATATGTTTGGCCAAATGTGGAAATAAAGTGTGGAAGTGTTTGTGGTGTGTGTGAACCAGAATCCTGCAACATGCTATCAATGCATCCATTCCAACATAGGGTAGTTCGTGGAGGTTTTTCTCTCTACTCATTGAATGGTTTGGCAAGGTTTTGGAGTCATGGAAAAGAGGAGCTATCATGGAACAATATTGATGTTGAAAACAAGTCAAATGGAAGTGTACAAGGTGATGAAAAATTGCTTGAAACAAAAGGAATCAAAACTGGTGTATGGCGTAGTAATGGGGTTGGTTGGCAAGGCAACATGGCGCCTGGGTTTTCAGCATAACCAACATGACTTTGAACCCTTAAAACTATCTCATAACTTGATCAAACCAAAAATTGTCCAACATGAATATTGAAGATGACACTACAAGGAACAACTCTGATGTTGAAAAGTTTTTCATTTGAGGTCTTTAACCATGAGAAAAATGAGTGGACATTTGGCCCACCAACTGTTTGTTAAAATGATTGCGCGCGTGACCTGAAAATCTTGGTCATGACTTAGTTTTGAACCTACTTTCCTCCAACTTTGATCAATCATATCTCTCTCAATTTTTATCCAATGGAGATGTTCTACACATGGATTTGAAGCTTAAAACAAGATCTTTCATTGAGGCAGAGTGGATTTTTCATTTGGGTGCTCCAAATTTAAATGGCCTTGGTTCAAATTCTGATGCAAAATGGCCAAAACTTGCTATTTTTAGTAACCCTACTTCATCCAAAAATGGCAACTTTCCACATCTTGATTTTTTCATGATTCCTTTGGAGTTTCTTGATCAAATTTTGTACATTGGACATATGTAACATGAATTTCATGAATTTGGCCTCAAAAAGTCAAGAGTTGACTTTTTCCTCTGATTATTTGACTTTGCCCCAATTTCTCTGATTCTTGATCTTTCTTCCAATTGAACCACTTCTAAAACCAATTGAGATGCAATCTTCCACACATATACACTTAAGAACATGTAGAATACCATGACAACAAGCTTTGTCCAAAAAATCAAAGATTCCCTGATTTAATGGGAAACCCTAGTTTTGACCCCCTTTGGTTAGGAGGAAATTGCACATCTTCCAAATCCAAATTCCTCAGAGTATGTTGTGTATCCTCTTAAAGGATGATGAGAAATGCCACTTGAGAATGATTTTGGATCAATGAGCTATCTCTTTTGAGGGTTTTCCTTCAATTTTTGAATCTCTTGCATAGTGAAAGATGTAGTGCTTCAATCTTCCATTGAATCTCACTTCCTTGAGGTTTTGGAAGATCAATTGAGATAGTATGAGACGTGAGAGACCTCTTGGCTTGTCTAGAGCCAACTTGATTGACCTTTTTGTGCTTTGAATGATCCCTTGATTGTCCACCTTCCACCTGATCACATGCCCTGATGGTAAGAAGGATGCCATGCTTCATTTTTCTATGTTAAATGCAATGCAATGTTAATGAGGTGGATATGATATGATAAATGATAATGCCATGCTATGATGCCAAAAGGGGAGAGCAAATTTTGGGGTATTACAGCTGCCCCTATTCAAGCGCTGTAGACCTGAATGCCTGAAAGCAATTGCTTTCGGACTTTCAAGGTATATAGTGATTGAATACCAAAAATAACCAAAAATTTGCTCTGGGTGATGAAGAAGAAAAGGGATATAAACCCAACGAGATTGTTGGATTGAATCCTCGATGAAACGTCGAAGAGATCTGTCTTTTGAACGATGCCAGACGACTACTGGCTTGCCACACTGCTGGTGGACTTTAATAATGTCTTTTATGCAACTCCAGACGACTACTGGCCTGCCACACTGCTGGTGGACTTTGGACATGTCTTTTTGAACGACGCCAGACGCCTACTGGCTTGCCACACTACTGGTGGACTTTGCAGCTTCGTGCCACCCGAAGATGGACTTTTGCCAATCCACTGTTGGACTTTTGCCACCCGAAGACGGACTTTTGCCAATCCACTGTTGGACTTTTGCCACCCGAAGATGGACTTTTGCCAATCCACTGTTGGACTTTTGCCACCCGAAGACGGACTTTTGCCAATCCACTGTTGGACTTTTGCCACCCGAAGACGGACTTTTGCCAATCCACTGTTGGACTTTTGCCACCCGAAGACGGACTTTTGCCAATCCACTGTTGGACTTTTAGCTGCTTTGCCACCCGAAGATGGACTTTTGCCAATCCACTGTTGGACTTTTGCCACCCGAAGACGGACTTTTGCCAATCCACTGTTGGACTTTTGCCACCCGAAGACGGACTTTTGCCAATCCACTGTTGGACTTTTAGCTGCTTTGCCACCCGAAGATGGACTTTTGCCAATCCACTGTTGGACTTTTGCCACCCGAAGACGGACTTTTGCCAATCCACTGTTGGACTTTTGCCACCCGAAGACGGACTTTTGCCAATCCACTGTTGGACTTTTGCCACCCGAAGACGGACTTTTGCCAATCCACTGTTGGACTTTTGCCACCCGAAGACGGACTTTTGCCAATCCACTGTTGGACTTTTGCCACCCGAAGACGGACTTTTGCCAATCCACTGTTGGACTTTTGCCACCCGAAGACGGACTTTTGCCAATCCACTGTTGGACTTTTAGAATTTTAAAATCGAATTACTCTCTGCCTCTGCGCCAGACATCTCTGCCGACTCTGCTGAGGAACCACAATCAATGATTTAATCTCGGAGACTCCTAAAAGGATAATATCTCTGCTGGCGAATGGATGAACAATCCGTCTGCTTCGAATTGTCAAGCTTGCCAAAAATAAATTGGGCTTTAAGATATGAGGGAATGACGACTCTGCCAGGAATTATTCCATCTGTTTGGGGGAACGAATTCTGGTCACAGCGATTCCGCTGGGGATGAGAATTTTTAAATGACGTCCTGCTGGGGAAATGAGCCATTAAAACTCTGCTTGGGGATTTATTCAACCCAAGATCCTTTATAGGGATTATCAACCTTCTGACCCGGCTGGGGAAAGGCTGTACCATCCTTGTTGAGGAATAGATTCTGTCGATCTGATAAACCTCTGCGGAGAGAACAACAACTCAGCTGGAAGTTGCTGACAAGATTCGATGCTGACCTCTGTGAGGATACCATGACCAGAGATACGATCTTGCTGGGTATCAGGGCTACTCTGCCAGGGATATGCAAATCCTGGTTAGAACATTCTACTGCAACTTGCTAGAAAGAGTCCTTAGAGATCTGTTGGGGAAACCCAAAGCAAATCCACAGTAGTCTGCTGAAGAATATGACTGTCGAGCTTAGGATAAGTACCACAATGCCCCATGTTAGGCGAGCTTTCCCTTTGGACAATTCCGTTGGGGATGACGAGTTTATAACAAACTCTGCTGGAGAAAACTGCTTTACAGCGTCTCATGTTGGGGAATGCCTTTCGAGAGGATTTTACAGAAGACCAACTGTCCTCAAACTCTACTGGGGGTGACCAACACTTCATGCTGGGGAAACAATCATGCCCCATGCTTGGACAACACAACAATTCGTCCCCGCAGAGGATGTCATAAGAGGATTTTACAGAAGATCTAGCCTCTTCAAACTCTTGTGACTTCGCTGGGGATAATGACCATCAGTTTCGGTGTCGACGAGACCACTCTTTTGGGGAACCTGTGGCCGTTATCGACATAGAAAAGCTTGTAGCTGTTGGAAATACTGTATGAGAGAATCGACTTAACAAGATACAACGGTACCCAGTTGAACTTAATTCACTGAGATCGACCCGATGAACGCCGATCTCCTTACCCATAATTGCCCCAGTCTTTTGCGTGGGGTGATTTATTGCTGGTCTTGTGCTTAAAATCATCTGCACCTGCTACCTGCAACAAAAGAATATGCCCACATGCTCCGAATATTGCGTGGCTAGAATCCACCATCCGGGAGTATTCAACATTCGAAGTAATTTCAAATATTTTTTCTGCGCATGTTATTGCAAGGCTGCCATGTTTTCAAATGCAATGTTTTATCAAAAATTAGGACGTTTTTGCAAACAAAGCAATAAAACAAAAATAGAAAGCTTTTTACTGAAATTCAATTTATTGACTGAGAGCCCAGAATAGGCAATTACACCTGGAAGCAATCCCTGGAAAGAGGTGATCGCTAAAAATTGAGAAAAGAAACTATCCTAATGGCAATGTGAAAACGGAATTCCACTGAGTTTCCATTCTGTTATGACCAGTATGTCTTCAAAACTCCCCGACCTTGCCTTCTGAGGAATGATCAGACCGATTCCTATCTTTCAGAACGTCAGTTGTTCAAACGGTAATAGGGTACAGATAACTCAAACCGTAGTCATTCGCTTAAATCCCTCTTTTGTGTGGACCGCCCTTTCAGGTTTTCGATCCACCAGGATACCCTTTTTTGCCTAAGTTGCCCTTTCGGGTTTTCAACTTACCGGGTGTACAAAATTTTTTCAATTATATCCCTAATTTTTGCCCGAACCTTATTCTGTTTTTGGTTCGCCGGGATGCCCTTTTTTGCCTGGATTTTTTTTATTTTTATTATCCAGCGGGTCTATTTATGCGAAGTATTTTTTGACTACGTCCGAGTTGACAGGGGATGAAAAGTCTTCGCCATCCATGGTTGTAAGCAATAAAGCTCCGCCCGAAAAGACCTTTTTAACCACGAATGGACCTTCATAATTAGGAGTCCATTTGCCCCTGTGATCTGTATTGGGAGGAAGGATCCTTTTGAGTACCACATCTCCGACTTTATAAACCCGAGGACGCACCTTTTGGTCAAATGCCTGTTTCATTCTGCGCTGATATAGTTGCCCATGACATACAGCCGCCAATCGCTTTTCCTCAATAAGGCTCAGCTGATCAAATCTGGCTCGTACCCATTCAGCTTCATCTAGCTTAACATCCATCATGACTCTGAGGGACGGAATCTCTACTTCAACCGGTAGCACTGCCTCCATACCATATACGAGTGAGAATGGGGTTGCCCCAGTGGACGTGCGTACCGACGTTCGATACCCATGCAAAGCAAATGGTAACATCTCATGCCAATCTTTGTACGTGACAACCATTTTCTGCACAATCTTCTTGATATTTTTGTTGGCCGCTTCGACCGCGCCATTCATCTTTGGGCGGTACGGAGAAGAATTGTGATGTTCGATTTTGAAGTCCCGGCATAACTCAGCCATCATCTTATTGTTCAAATTAGAACCATTATCAGTAATGATTCTTTCGGGAACTCCATATCGGCAAATGATATCCCGTTTTAAGAAACGAGCGACCACTTGCTTAGTAACATTGGCATAGGATGCGGCTTCAACCCATTTGGTGAAGTAATCAATTGCCACCAAGATGAAACGGTGACCATTGGAAGCTGTAGGCTCAATCTTTCCGATCATATCAATGCCCCACATGGCAAATGGCCAAGGCGACGACATGATACTCAACGGATTTGGAGGCACATGCACCTTATCTGCATAGATCTGGCATTTATGGCATTTGCGGGCATATTTGCAACAATCTGACTCCATAGTCAACCAATAATATCCCGATCTTAACAACTTTTTAGCCATTGCATGTCCTCCGGCATGGGTACCGAAAGAGCCTTCGTGCACTTCAATCATCAACAAGTCTGCTTCATGTCTATCCACACATCTAAGCAGGACCGTGTCAAAATTTCTTTTATACAGCACGCCATCTTTGTTCAAGAAGAAACTACCAGCTAACCTTCTCAACGTCTTCCTGTCTTTGGACGATGCCCCTGACGGGTACTCTTGACTTTTCAAGAAACACTTAATATCATGAAACCATGGCTTGTCATCAGACGTTGCATCGACCGCAAACACAAATGCTGGTCTGTCAAGGCGGGATACCTCAATCTTAGGTACATGGTTCCATCCTTGCACTTTGATCATGGAAGACAGAGTGGCCAAGGCATCAGCGAACCTATTCTCATCTCGAGGAATGTGGTACAGTTTCACTGTTGTGAAAAATGTCAGCAATCTCCTCGTATAATCTCTATACGGCACTAGATTTGCTTGGTGCGTGTACCAACTCCCTTTCACTTGATTGATTACCAAAGCTGAATCACCGAATATATCAAGGGTTTTAATCCGTAGATTAATCGCCTCCTCGATCCCCATTATACAAGCTTCGTACTCTGCTTCATTGTTGGTGCATCCGAAAGTTATTCGGGCGGTGAAAGGCATATGAACACCTTCCGGCGTGATAAGAACCGCTCCAACTCCGCACCCATTCATATTGACAGCCCCATCAAACATCAGACTCCATTTGGATTCAGGGTCTGGCCCCTCCTCCGGGAGTGGTTCCTCACAGTCTTTAGCTTTGAGAAACATGATGTCCTCATCAGGGAAGTCAAACTTCATGGGTTGGTAATCATCCATTGGCTGTTGCGCAAGATAATCGGACAAGATACTTCCTTTGATGGCCTTTTGTGAAGTGTATTGAATGTCATACTCTGTCAAGACCATTTGCCACCGTGCAACTCTGCCTGTCAATGCTGGTTTCTCGAAAATGTACTTGATAGGATCCATTTTTGAAATCAACAAGGTCGTGTGCCTAACCATATATTGCCTCAATCGCTTAGCGGCCCATGCAAGCGCACAGCATGTCTTTTCAAGCATTGAGTATCGGGACTCACAATCATTGAACTTTTTGCTCAGGTAGTAAATAGCATGCTCCTTCCGACCTGTCTCGTCATGTTGACCGAGAACACAACCCATGGCACCTTCAAGCACTGTCAGATACATTATCAGCAGTCTCCCTTCAACTGGAGGCATTAGAATCGGAGGTTCCTGCAAGTATTCTTTTATCTTATCGAATGCCAATTGGCAATCGTCATTCCACCTGACCGTTTGATCTTTCCTTAACAATTTAAATATTGGTTCGCACGTGGCTGTTAGGTGAGATATGAACCTTGCAATGTAGTTCAATCTACCCAAGAAACCACGAACCTCTTTTTCTGTTCTCGGTTCAGGCATTTCTTGTATTGCTTTCACCTTGGCAGGATCAACCTCGATTCCTCTTTCGCTCACAATGAAACCCAGTAACTTTCCAGAACGCACCCCAAACGTGCACTTGTTTGGATTTAATCTCAGACGGAACTTTCTCAACCTTTCAAACAGCTTTTTCAGGTTAACCAGATGTTCCTCTTCTGTTCTCGACTTGGCAATCATATCATCTACATAACATTCGATCTCCTTATGAATCAAGTCATGAAACAATGTCACCATCGCCCGCTGGTACGTTGCCCCTGCGTTTTTCAACCCAAAAGGCATTACTTTATAACAATATGTACCCCACGGAGTAATGAACGTGGTCTTTTCCATATCTTCAGGTGCCATCTTGATCTGGTTGTACCCGGAGAAACCGTCCATAAATGAGAACACTGAAAACTGAGCTGTATTATCGACCAGCACATCAATATGAGGTAGTGGAAAATCATCTTTCGGGCTAGCTCTATTAAGATCTCGATAATCCACACACATTCTCACTTTTCCATCTTTCTTCGGTACTGGCACGATGTTGGCTACCCATGGAGGATACTTTGTCACAGCAAGAAAACCAGCATCCCACTGCTTCTGGACTTCCTCCTTAATCTTTAAAGCCATGTCGGGGTGAGTCCGACGAAGTTTCTGCTTGACTGGCGGATATTCTTCTCTCAATGGTAGCCTGTGCACGACAATATCCGTATCCAACCCCGGCATGTCTTGATACGACCAGGCGAAGACGTCAACATACTCGCGCAACATTTCCGTCAAAGTTTGCTTCACATCTGCTTGCAAGCTGGCACCAATCCTGATCTCTTTCTTGGCGTCCTTGGTACCAATATTGATGATTTCTACAGTCTCCTGATGAGGCTGGATGACCCTTTCCTCCTGTTTCAACAATCTGGCCAGTTCTTCAGGGAGTTCACAATCTTTCTCATCCCCTTCTTCGGCTTGATAAATCGGATTGTCAAAGTCATACATGGCCATATCAAAATCGTTATCAGTGGTATCCGGAGGATCAAGTCTGCATGAACGGGTTCATGCCTTATTTTAGAATTTATTTTTAAGCAAAACAAAAGAAAATGAAACATTGCCATTTTATTTTTTTTTGTGCAAAAATAAAAACTGAAAGACAGAGAACAAAATTTGATTGCAAAACGTCCTTTATTAAACATTGCAAATGCAACCATGGTGGCCCTACAAATGAATCTATACGCCTTGGGCAGAGCGCAAGATTTTGTCATGCATTATGGTTAGAAAAAACAAAGAAAAATTACTCTGTCTGAAGAGTAACCCGGATGACTTCTTCAACGAACCAGTTTTGCACTTGTTGTCCCGGAACATGAGGGCGTACCCAGTTGTCCAAGTCACAATCACTGTCAACACTATCCTCCGTGGCTGCACAAGACTGGTCCATGTAGATAATTCCCCCACTATTGAAAGTAATGGGTCCCCTGCTCCCCGCATCTGAAGTTGTAGAGGGATGATAACCAATACCAAATTTGTCTTCCTTCATTGGGGTCTCTATCAACCTGCCCCAACCTTGGGCGTTGCCTGCCCTGACGACTTCGACAGCTTGTTTGTAAGATGAAATGGAGGTACCAGCCCCAACTGGTACAGAAGAAGACTCGGGTGCATCGTCAATATTGACTGCTTCAAATGATTGGCACAACATCTCATGAATTTCCCCATCCATTTCAATGTACTTAAATGTGGACAAGTGACTCACAAAGATGTCTTCTTCCCCACACACTGTCACAACCTGCCCTTCAAACTCATACTTCAGCTTTTGATGTAGAGTGGAAGTAACAGCTCCAGCTCCGTGAATCCAAGGGCGTCCCAATAGGCAGCTATATGCAGGTTGTATGTCCATTACATGGAACGTGGATTTGAATACCTGTGGTCCAATTTGTACGGGCAATTCCACCTCACCAAACACAGATCGTCTGGTCCCATCGAATGCTCTGACCACCAATTCACTAGGCCTTAAGATCAAACCATCAACTTCCAGCTTCATTAATGCCTTCTTGGGCAAGACATTGAGTGATGAACCAGTGTCTACCAGTACATGAGATAACACTGCGCCCTTACACTCCATCGTGATATGCAAAGCCTTATTATGGTTTCTTCCTTCAACAGTCAAATCTCTACTTGTAAAGCCCAAGCCATGGCTAACATTAACATTGGAGATTACGCCCTCGAGCTGATTAACAGTAATTTCTTGTGGCACGTACGCACTCTTCAACACTCTCAACAACGCCTGTCGGTGCGCATCAGAGCACAACAATAGTGACAGGATTGAAATCTTTGAAGGGGTCTGATTCAGTTGGTCCACAATCTTATAATCGCTTTTCTTGATTATCTTCATGAATTCTTCCATTTCCTTATCAAAAATAATCTTTGTCTCGGCTTCAGGTGTAGGCGCACTTTCAACCACCTGTTTACCTTTAGCCTTTGCTGCATCTTCTACCTCCTTATCACTTCTCAAGGTTTGGGGAGCGAACAACCTTCCACTCCTTGTAAAACCCCCTACACCCCCTATTTGGGCTGACTGATGACTCAACTTCCTGTTTTTTACCTTCGTAATATACATCTGCCCCATAGTGCCATGGGATAGCTTTCGTAGACGTGAACGGAATTGGTCCTGGCACCGTGATAGTGACAGGACTGGGCCTTTCTGGCGCAACACTCGCCACGGGAACTGCATTGACCGGCATTTGAATCTCAGCGGGAGTGTAATAGATGGTCACGGTTGATATCTCATCAGTGTCTTTCACGACTCTGTCGAACTGTAGACATCCTTCATCGATCAGATTCTGTAAACCCATCTTCAACTTATCACAGCCGTTCTCCTGATTCATGCACTCAGAGCAATCTTGATTACAGCCCGGGAACACCTGTCCCTTCAATAAACGATCTTTTACAACCAACAAAGAAGTTTTCACTTGATGAACGTCTAACACCAAATTCAATCTCCTCCCATCTTCAATAGCGTACACATTTGCTGCACTATGATCAGGCATGGGATGCTGAGTAATATTAGGAGCGGGAGAGAAATTGATGGCTTTAGCATCAATCAAATCTTGTACTTTATGATGGAAAGCCCAGCATTTTTCAATGGAGTGCCCCTGAGCACCTGAGTGGAACTCACAACGAGCATTTGCATCGAAGTTAGGTGGCAGGTTTCCAGCAACCGGAGCTTTCATAGTACGGAGTTCTACCAACTTTAACTCGAGTAGTCGGGGCAACAGCGCGGCATAAGTCATAGGGAGAGGATCCATCTTACGATCCCTCTGTCTAGACCTTTGCTGGAAAAAAGGTTGTTGCTGTTGAACTTGTTGTTGGGGTTGTTGTTTCTGAACAGACGGTGTGGGGATTGTCACAGCATCTACCTGATAATAAGCTCGAGAACGCCCTCTGCCTCGTCCTCTAAACACAGCATTCGTATCACCTTCTCGTCTTTTCTGGTTACTAGCAAACGGTTTCTTCGTCCCCGAAGAGCCAGCCCCACTCACATCCTGGATTTTTCCAAGCTTTAACAGACTTTCTATTCTTTCTCCCGCAATCACAATATCAGCAAATCCAGTTGACGGACAAGCAGCTAATCTATCCAGATAGGCCCCTTGCAAGGTGCCCATGAACATATCTGCCATTTCTCTGTCTGACAAGGGAGGTTGGACCTGGGCAGCCATTTCCCTCCACCTCTGTGCATATTCTTTAAAACTCTCCTTGGCATTTTGTGACAATCCCTGCAATTGGGTGCGGTTGGGCGCCATGTCAATATTATATTGGTATTGCTTCAGGAACGCTTCTGCCAGATCTTTCCAATTCTTCACAGCAGCTCTACTCAACTTCATGTACCAGGTCAAAGACGCCCCCGCCAGACTGTCCTGAAAATAGTGCATCCATAGCTTCTCGTCATCCGTATGGGCTGAAATCTTCCCAAAGTAAGCTTGAAGATGCGTTTGGGGACACGCATTGCCGTGATACTTATCAAAAGTGGGAGGTTTGAACTTAGGGGGAATTCTGACTCCTGAGACCAGCCCCAAGCTGGTAACATCAATACCCATAGAGTTCTTGCATTCTATGGCCCTGATCTTCTCTGCTAACTCATCATACCTTCGATCACCTTGATTACCCACATCAGCATCCAGCAGAGTAAATTGGTCTTCCAGAGTATCCTCAAGAGTAACACCAGCATGCCTACCATTTCCATTACCCCGATTGTTACCACCAGGAGGAGGGTTGCCACCGGGAGGAGGAATGCCATGTCCCTGTGAATTGTCATGATGATCACCTTCGGGCCCATTGTCGGGACGCTCTACCAGAAGCCTCAGTCTCTCCTGATTTTGCGCCATGCCGGTCATGAGGGTCATGAACTGGTCCATACGCGCCCTCATTTCCGCCAAATCACTTTGCACTTGATCCATGATTCTTACTTGATTCCTTCGCGTCGAATATCGGTGAATATGACTCTCCGCTATACTGCCTGAAACCAAATAAAGGTTAGAGACCCCGCAACGAGTACCTGAAAAGCAAGTAACAAAATGCAAAATGATATGCAATGCCATGCAATGCTATGTTTGTCATTTCCTAGGTGCTTTATACCCTGATTCCAATCCAACCACAGAAATCTGAAGACCAGAAATTGTGATATAAAGAGACGTGTCGTGGTCATGTGCTTGTGCGCAGCTATCTGATAAAGAATAATTCTGAATAAAACTGCTCATACTCATTCAACAAAATATTCAAGTACATTTAAGAAAGGTTCAACCGCAAATGCAATACAAGGAAAAAATGGATCCATCAACAAGCCTGATGGTAGCCATTAACAACAAAATACAGGGAAAAGAACATCAATCTGACAATTCCACATCCTTCAGCTTATCACTTGAATACTTGATTTCCTCAAAAAGTATACGGGTACGCTGGTGATTCGGCTTTTCAATCATTTCTTTGATCAAGACATCCCTTTTCTCAAGAGCTTCAGTTAAAGAACCCATGTGCAGCATCAGAGCCTCGTCATCACACACTCCTTTGTGTCTCTTTATGCCGGCTTGCGTCTTGAGTATCTCTCTTTCTATCATGGCTTCTTCAAGCTCTTTCTTGGTATTCCTCAGTTGGCTTCTAGCTTCTTCTAACTGTTCTTGACTTTTACCGAGACTTTCCCGATACTTTCTCCTCTGCTCATGTGCCTTTTTAAGCTCCTCGTCTTTAGTCTTCGACTGATCCTTTAACTCGGCATTTTCAATTCTGACTTCATCCCAAGCTTGACGGAGTTGAGCTAATGAATCCTTGCTTCGGGCTAAAGCCTGTTTTGTAATCTTGTGAGCCTGACTAGTGTCATCTGCTCCCAAAGTAAGTTTCCGAAAGTACCGAGCTCGGTCATCAAAATCTTCCTCTTTGTCAGCCAAGGTTTTTTCCGCTTTCAAGGCTCTCTTTTCCAATTCTTTGTTGTCAGCTAGAGCTTTCTGAAGGCATCTGCTCATTCCAGAATTCTCTATCTGCAACTCTCTGACCATTTTCTTCCACTTCTCACATTCTTCAATAGCCACCATAGTGGGTTGTTCTGGCTGTACTGCACATAAAAGAGGTCCCCTTGAAAAGGGTAAAAGCAATTCCTTTACTTTCGTTTCAATCCACCTGTCATATTCAGGATAAGATCTACAATCTCCTTTTCCAAAAACTGCTTTTCCAATTTTGTGCTTATCTTTCCAAGCATTCACTACTTCTACCACCTTCGCATCTTTAGTTCCTGTAAAGAATAAAGATTCTTCCACATCTTGCTCTGTAGGAGGATCCCTGGAAGCATACCCAAACTGTCGGATGGCCAAAACTGGATTATAATTGATCCCTCCTTTTCTGCCAATCAAAGGCACATTTGGAAAATTTCCGCATCTTGTGACAAGCTCTATTCTCAATAACCGGTGGTCAAACCATACAATGTTATCAGCAGTTAAACTCATCAATCGTTTAGACCATTTCGCCACATCTTTGGTTTCCACAAAGGCACCTGTCTGAGGCAAATGTTTGAAAAACCAATGACTCAGCAGTGGAGTGCAACAACTAACAGATCCTCCCCTCCTTTTCTCATTCTTGTAATGCACGGAATGATAAAAATCTCCTAACAAAGTAGGGACTGGATTTTTAAGAACGAAAACTCTTGTCGCTTGCATATCCACAAAGTCCTGCTGATTGGGAAAGAAAACTAGGCCATATATGCAGAGAGCCAGAATGGAATTGTAAACCGTCCAATTTTTAGCACTTGCAGCCTCTTGGGCCTGTCCAGACAGAAATTCTAAATGAAATCCGCTGACTCCATTTTTACTGCTCACACCACTCTTTATCAATGCCTGATCCATTTGTAAAGCAGCAGCAATTTCTTTTACGCTGGGAGAACTACCAGAGAAGAATGGTATTGCCGACGTGATCGGAATTCCCAAAATAAATGAGAATTCTTCCAGTGTTGGCATCAAAATGTAATCTGAAAAAAGAAAACACCTCAACGAAGGCTCGTAGAACTGCAGCAGAGTGTGCAAAGCATCATGCTCATACTTGGTGATTGTACGGACCATCCCAACCAAATTCCCGTAGCTCTTCTGAAACCTATCAAGAATACCCGGACCAGCCATATCTATAACTTTGAGCAATGAATCCAAGACAGGATCTGGAAACTTGTAAGACACATTGTTCTTTCTCTCGGCGACGATCTCTGTTGAACCCATGGATTGGAATCAGAAATGTATTACGCACCTGAAAATGACAAACATAACTGTTATGATATGATAATGCAATGCAAAAGGGCATGTGATCAGGTAATCAAGTGTCGGTGTCTGTATTGAACTGTGTGCACTGTGTCTCTGTACTGAATCTGGCAATATCTGAGATGAACACTCAAATCCCTGTCATAGGATACAATGTCTGAAATCATCATAGAATCACAAGTAAGGTAGGTAGGAGGCTGGGTTTCCTGCAAACCTGTAAACATCCCGCCCATACTCACATGTGGTTCTTAGAAAATAAGGCTTGTCAGCTTCGGAGGTTTGAGAAGCAATAGCACATTCAGCCCGTAGGATACAATGCTATGCCAATCAAAGAGGTCGTCCACTGACTCCCCTTAGAAAATAAAAGTCATCCTATGCAAGTTCCAAAGTGGGCCCTCGGGTGCGAATGGGTTTGCCACAGAATGTGGTCTGCCATTGTCACCACTAAAGAGGGATATTTCCACTAAGGTCCTCATGATCGGTCACTAGAGTCGACAGCTCTCTAGATCTACATCCTGGAATACGCAAGATGCGCATGCCACGACGTGTCCCAAGATAGCCTCGTCTAGCTGTGAATTTCGTGAACACCCAACGCACTCCAAACGGCACGTAGGTCCCACTACTCTCCACTCTAATTCTAAGTGTATACTCAAGCCTGTGTAATGGGCTTATCTCTCAGAAATCCCATCCCGCCAAACAGACAAAACAGTGCAGCACAATATAATATATGATATGTAATGCTAAAATGCAGTAAATACTGTAAAGTAAATAAACAGCAAAATAAAGCACAACAGAAAACACCCAATGAAAGAAAAGCAAACAAGCGCTAGGATTGACTCGCTTAGGATGGACCAGCAATAGGTCAACCTGTCCCCAGCAGAGTCGCCAGCTGTCGCTCCCGGGATTTTCATCCTAGTACAAACGCGAAAGTGGCACCGAAACAGAGTCGCCAGCAATGTGTATTTATCCCAAGAGAGGGAAAGGAAACACCGCGTAAACCTGAGGGAAAGGAAAAGCATGGTCTTACGACCAAGAGAAGTGGGTAAGGGAGTCGGTTACGCGAGAGGAAGGTATTAGCACCCCCTCACGTCCATCGTACCCGATGGGATCCACGCTTGCTTGTCTCGATCAAAGGGTGTAAGAAAGGAATACTGAGAAAGAACTGAAAAAGGAAAGGAGAAAGAGAAACAAATGTAGGGAAAATAAAAGAAGTGCTCGCATGGGCCCTACCCCACTGCCTACGTATCTCATCGGGAGCATGAGAATCAGAGCGACGTAGTTCCCCTCACTAGGGATGAATTGTTTGTGTTTTTTAGAGAACGGCTGACGTTCTAGCTCAGGTGTTGCAGGCTCGCTGGTCCGAGTGCGTTACCATCTTGCAAGAGAACGAGTAGGAACACGTTCGTACGTTGAGAGTGAATGAGGTGAGAAAAGAATTCCCGAAGGGAAGACGTTATTGTTTGTTTTTGTCTTTTAAGAAGTTTTGTTGTTTGTTTGCATATGATAGTGTATCTAAATCTTAGTCATTGGAATGTGTACCTCCTCACATTCCAAGATGGAATGGGTAAGAAAGCACACTAAGAGTGAAGAAGACCCCCACACTTAGTTCCAATTGTCAAGGTTCAAACACACTAGCATACTTGTGTTTATTAAGTGTTTTGTTGATTAAGAAATGAAGAAGTGTTTTTTATTATTTGCACCTTCAACAAGTATTGCATTTAAGTCCCTCACACAAGATCAAATGTTTAACACATTGACCCAAGATGGGCTATATGCTATACATTCTAAGATTATAAGAGAAGACCCCTTATAACCTTTTCTTTATATGAAAGGCCTAAATGCAATAAATGCCTACCTTTATTATATGTTTTGAATTTTCTTTGAGATGAGAAAAGAGACTCAAGGGAGGATAAAGGTAAAAATCTATATGGACTAAGACTCAATCCTAATTGATTAGTTAAGGGAGTGATCCTAAGGTTTGTGAGGTTTCAACCTAACGTCTAAAGAAAGAATGAATTAAACAATTCACTTCTAAAGTAGAAGATGAATTGTAATTCACAAAGGGCAAGTGATGAGTTATTAAAAGAAAGCACATAAGTGCTTAACAAAACATAACATGGAATTGTAAAAGAGAAAGGATAGAAGTTGAATGTGGATTCCTTATCCACACTCAATTGAAACTTACCAAAACCCCTACATGGTTAGCACAATCACTTACAAGTAAAGCAAGAAAATATAATGAACAAATCAAATTCAAACAAGTTGACAAACAAAGTGAAATGAGATTGAATGCTATACATGCTTCCAAGTCAGAATGTAACTCATATTTACACAACCTAATGTTATCCTAAATGGGCATACTAAATCATGCAAACAAAATCTCAATCCAACAAGAAGCAAAGAAGAAAAGGTGAAGTGATGTGAATGTGGTTCATACTTGTGAAACAAGTGACTTAAGGTGCAAGATAAACATCAAACATGCAAAGATGAAACCCAAATGTCACAATCAGAAGTCAATTAACATGCTATACATCCTCAAACAAAACCACAACTCATGGCACAAGTGCCTTCATGATCAAGCAAACCAAACATGAGGCATGCATTCACAAAATGAACAAGTTAAACTTCATGCTTCAAACAAATAGCAAACATGCTTCAAAAATTATGACTTTCACCAATCAAACACCTTAAACACATGCCATTAACATATCAAGTCCACAAGCAATGAATCAGAACCAAAGTCACTCAACAATTAGGTCAAAGTCTCATGGAAGTTTCATGCATTCATGCTCAAAGCAACACATCAAAAGTCATCCAAAAAAGACTTAAAAATCATCTCATAAATCTCAAACATACCTCAACATATTGTGACCACAATGCAAAAAGAAAGGCATCAAAATCAATTTTTATGATCAAGAACAAAAATGCACAAAATCATATGTCACATTAAGTATGCATGCAAATGGAAATTCAAAAGAAATAATGGAACAGGGGCAAAATGGTCATAAAATCAGTAAATAAAATCATAGAAAATTTCCTAAATGTTTTAAGAATACACATGAATTTTTGTGGAATTTTATTATGCATTTTAGTATTTTTAAAAATTGAAAATCAAACGCGTATGTAAAATGAAAATAAAAATAAAATGCAATATGAGAGGGGGGTATGAATATAGCAAATCAGCATGTTCAAATCACATGGGCCTCAAAATTGGGGGTGTGGATAGTATTCTGATTTGGGTCCATTTACGCGCAAAACACCATAACAAACATGCACCTTCAGTCAACAAACTTGACTCACTATTAACCATTGGATCAAGTCAAAGTCATGCTAAAGTCAAAGTACACAGAATCAATGCACATGCGTGAGGACACACACAAGTTACCATGCACTACACCACACCACGCTTAAGTGACTTCAGAATTTTTGCACATGACATGCACATGTCTTTTAATGCGTTGGCACGTTCTCAGTCACACGATCAAAAAAAATGGACGAACGAGATTAAAACGCACACAAACCCTAGTATCAACTCACCGGCCGGAGAGGGACCTCCGGTCACCTTCTCCGGCCACTCTCCGGCGCTGCAACCAACCAAACAATCCAGAAATTTATGCAATGCACATCAAAATGTTCAGGAAGTCACGTAGAGCATGAATCTAGGATTAGTTTTCATAAACAACACACAAACAGAGAGAATCGAAGCAATGAAATTAGCCCTAGGTTTTGGATCTAAGCTTCTAAGAAGCTCTATCAACTAGCCAGATGGAGGAGTGCTCTTAGTGAGCTCAAATCATCACAACACGAGCTAGACAGAATGTAAATCGTGCCAAGAAAGTTTAGGATATTGAAACCTGAAAATGTAGGAAACTGTAGTTGAAAGAGAACCAGAGAAATGTGCTTCCTCTTTGATCTTCAACTGGCCAAATAAAGGCTCACAAATCCTTGCAAATGTTGATGAAATTCAATATGCAGTGGAAGACACTTCAATCTCTTCAATGCTACCAAGCTTCAATGTGTTCCAATGCTGTGTGATGTTGAAGCTTGAAGATGGATTCAGATGTAGATGATGATGAAATCGTGTAAGAGGAAGAGAAGCTTCAGAGAGAGAGCTTGCGAATTTCAGAGGAAAAATGAGAATGAAGTGTAGTTGAGTGAGAGTGTGAAAATGAAGTTGAAAACTGAATTGTGAAGTGAAGTTTGAATTTATATCATGAATTAACCATGGTTTAGTGAGTTGGTTAATTGAGTTGAGTGGGTTAAACTGAGTCATCCCTAACTAACTGAGTCAAGTTAGTTAGGGAGAGCAGTGCTATGGTGAAGATGGCTCATGGTGAGATATGGTGGGAGCAAGGAGAAAGTGAATTGCACTGTTGTGTAGCAGGGGCTTGCGCATCAGAAACTTGGTAAGCAAGTTTGTCCTTTCTATTCCCATGTGTGGCACGTGATAGTGTGCATTGTGTAGGTGATATGTTTGGCCAAATGTGGAAATAAAGTGTGGAAGTGTTTGTGGTGTGTGTGAACCAGAATCCTGCAACATGCTATCAATGCATCCATTCCAACATAGGGTAGTTCGTGGAGGTTTTTCTCTCTACTCATTGAATGGTTTGGCAAGGTTTTGGAGTCATGGAAAAGAGGAGCTATCATGGAACAATATTGATGTTGAAAACAAGTCAAATGGAAGTGTACAAGGTGATGAAAAATTGCTTGAAACAAAAGGAATCAAAACTGGTGTATGGCGTAGTAATGGGGTTGGTTGGCAAGGCAACATGGCGCCTGGGTTTTCAGCATAACCAACATGACTTTGAACCCTTAAAACTATCTCATAACTTGATCAAACCAAAAATTGTCCAACATGAATATTGAAGATGACACTACAAGGAACAACTCTGATGTTGAAAAGTTTTTCATTTGAGGTCTTTAACCATGAGAAAAATGAGTGGACATTTGGCCCACCAACTGTTTGTTAAAATGATTGCGCGCGTGACCTGAAAATCTTGGTCATGACTTAGTTTTGAACCTACTTTCCTCCAACTTTGATCAATCATATCTCTCTCAATTTTTATCCAATGGAGATGTTCTACACATGGATTTGAAGCTTAAAACAAGATCTTTCATTGAGGCAGAGTGGATTTTTCATTTGGGTGCTCCAAATTTAAATGGCCTTGGTTCAAATTCTGATGCAAAATGGCCAAAACTTGCTATTTTTAGTAACCCTACTTCATCCAAAAATGGCAACTTTCCACATCTTGATTTTTTCATGATTCCTTTGGAGTTTCTTGATCAAATTTTGTACATTGGACATATGTAACATGAATTTCATGAATTTGGCCTCAAAAAGTCAAGAGTTGACTTTTTCCTCTGATTATTTGACTTTGCCCCAATTTCTCTGATTCTTGATCTTTCTTCCAATTGAACCACTTCTAAAACCAATTGAGATGCAATCTTCCACACATATACACTTAAGAACATGTAGAATACCATGACAACAAGCTTTGTCCAAAAAATCAAAGATTCCCTGATTTAATGGGAAACCCTAGTTTTGACCCCCTTTGGTTAGGAGGAAATTGCACATCTTCCAAATCCAAATTCCTCAGAGTATGTTGTGTATCCTCTTAAAGGATGATGAGAAATGCCACTTGAGAATGATTTTGGATCAATGAGCTATCTCTTTTGAGGGTTTTCCTTCAATTTTTGAATCTCTTGCATAGTGAAAGATGTAGTGCTTCAATCTTCCATTGAATCTCACTTCCTTGAGGTTTTGGAAGATCAATTGAGATAGTATGAGACGTGAGAGACCTCTTGGCTTGTCTAGAGCCAACTTGATTGACCTTTTTGTGCTTTGAATGATCCCTTGATTGTCCACCTTCCACCTGATCACATGCCCTGATGGTAAGAAGGATGCCATGCTTCATTTTTCTATGTTAAATGCAATGCAATGTTAATGAGGTGGATATGATATGATAAATGATAATGCCATGCTATGATGCCAAAAGGGGAGAGCAAATTTTGGGGTATTACAGAACTTACTCTCTTTCTGTACTACATTGAATACACTAAAAACTCCATTTAAACAAAACTTGGCCCTCTTAATTATAGGCTTGAGATGCAGGTTCGCTAAGTGCACCGCCTATCTTCACCTAGTGCACCTACTTTCTTTCTTGTAAAATAATTCTATCTCATCCTGCAACTATCCCTTGCCGATGAAGCTCTATAGGTGTGTAACACCCTAAACCCCAACATATATTTTATACAAACACATGTGAAAAATATGAAGATAAAAAAAAATAGGGTGTCACACGTATCTTTCAACATTCAATCTTTAATTCAAAATGCGGAATTAACTTCGAAATAACATAACATCATTATTCAAGTAAGAAACTTAGAAATGAAACATGATATTCCCAACCCAGTGTTACACTATCAGAGAGAAAAGAGGAATAATAAATAGCCTATAACAATGCGGAGAACATAAAATTATAAATAAAGCCACGAAGAGGACAACTACGTCATCCTTCACAATTAAGCACGATAATTACTCCTCAGTCTTAACCTAAGTATATGCAGAATATATGTATATAGCAACATAGAAAAAAAGAAGAAAGGGGTGAGAATGAATTCCACAAATCAAACAGTTTTAAAACAGCAAGGATGCTATAATCATCATATACAATTAATTAAAAATCATAAAATCAGATAACATAGATGATTCTGCATGCAATGTTCATCTCTTCTACTCCTATGCATGTGATATCAATATCTAGGATATCACAGGTATGTTACCGATGTATCCAACCCATCACTAGAGAGAAGTCCTACTCGTCACTAGATTGAAGTCTTACTCATCACTGGACTTAAGTTCTACCTATATCTGATATACATGATGCATGAATGCTAAAATTAATGCAAATTGACAACCACAATCCTCCAACTCCAATCCTCGTCACTAGACATAAGTCCTACATGTCATTGGTTTCTTCGAACCTAAACACATCATCATCAAATAATTGCCAATGTAAGGCCATATCATTGGTTCTCATGAACCTAAACATCACAACACTGGTTCTTTCGAACCTAATCATAAATCACATCAACATCGGACTTCGTCATAAACTTAACAACTTAACTCATATACACCTTATCAAGATATTGGACCAAAGTACTAAACATATCCATATCTTATTTCATACAAATATATCATCAAACATTAGAGTTATGTCCTAAAACATTAGCAACTTAATTCACATAACATCTTTTCAAAACAGCCCCAAAATCATGTTTCTTGCTAGTCATACATCCGATTTGAATAATTATTTAAAATATCAAAAAGAGTAGAAATAAAGTAAATGAATATGTTTTAGAAAGCTTAGAGGGTCTATTTTAATATTATAACTTTTATTTTAGGACTTAAGATCCCAATTGGTACATTTTAATCAAACAATAGGAACTGGTGCAGACACCACGTAAAATGTTTGGGCCAACTTGTAACTAGTATCTTTCCTATTTTACTTAATTAAATGAGATACTTATTAAGTATAATATGTAGGAACCTTTGTCTATTTTATTATAATATAAAGTTTACTCTTAAAGGACATGTGTAGAGTGGGTTGTGTCCAAATTACTAACAGCATATCAAATAGTTGTGCTGCAAAGTTTTCAAAACATTAATTAAACTTGCAATTCAGTTTTCTAGCCTTTGCCACAATGTAATGGATCCATATAGAAGTCTATATCGTGATAAATATTGTTTAGTTTCTAACGCTCTTAGATTCATCCATAACAACTCATTCATGTCTACATTTTACAAAATCCCATTAAATATTATTACTCAATCATCATTCTTCATCTTCTATAAATACCTCTTTATCCTCGTGTTTCACATCACACCCAAGTCTCTAAACTCTGAATTTTCATTCATTCGTACTATTCATTGTCTTTGTTGTGTGTTGTTAGAATTCTTGTCTTTGTTTTGGGTTTATGGGTATATATCCCTCAAATCTCTCCAAGTATCATTAACACATTCCATCAAACACCTAGTGGGCAAAACCTATTTGAACAATTCTCAATGGCGTCTAAGTTTGCAAAAACCAAGGGTGATTCCAAAGTCAAGGGTAAGGATACCACATCAACTACTGGTCTAGAAAATGCTTTTTCATTGGTTTCCTCTAATTGTACTAAGGAATTTGAAGAGAAACACCAACATCGGCTTGTTGTAAACCAATACATTTGGAAGCATATTGCGGTTGGTTGTTTGGATGTTCCCGAGGTTACTAGTCGTGTTACGCACCAACAAATTGATTATTTTCATCAGCTTGCTCAGGACTATAATGAAGACCTTATTCGTGTCTTCTACTCTTGGTTACATGATCAACAAGGTTCATGTTTCTAGTTTACTATTGGTAACACTGTTTATGAGTTTACTAATGATCTTTGGAAGTCCTTATTTGGTATTACTGTTATTGATGCTGCTGATGATGATGAAGCTGACCCATTAGTGATAGATACCAACATTCATATGTGATTTGACTAGAATGTTCAGGTAAATGAGATGTTTAAGGCTCCCAAGTCAGATGACTGCTATGATTCTTTAGCTGTCAACCAATTGAAAATGGTACCTAGGATCTTGTTGTGGCTAGTCTCTCATGTCTTGCGCCCAAATAATGGTTGATTCTCTAGAATGGACAATGTTGAAGTGCATCTCGTCTACATATTTCTGAACAAAATCTAGATTAATTGGGCAAACTATTTTGTTTCCCAGATGTCTACCATCAAGGAATGCAACAGAGGAATATCTTTCTGTTACGCCTCCATGATTGCTAAAATTCTAAACTACTTTGACATTGGTATGCTAACTCTTCTGTTCAAAACCCCTGGTTAGGTTCAGGAGTTCTCCCAAGGCACCTTAACCAACATGGGTTACTTTTGGGATGAAGAGGGTCAGGTGTATTACTTTCGTGTGGGCAAGCATGGTAAGAAAATTTACAGTTTTGATTATCCTTTTGAGTTTGCTGACACAGCTGTCGAGCCACATGTAACCGGTAATCAACATATTTGAGCTTCTCATGGTGTTTCTGAAGGTGACAACTTAATGCAAATGATGTGGTGTTTAGGTTATCTTATCCGCAAGTGCACGGTTTTTATCAAAGTAATACAAAAGATGTCAAAACCGTAGAGACCAATAATCAATCCACCGTTATCTACTATTGCTATGTAAATCTAAGGCTAATCGTATAAATTTATTTTTAGGAGAAGGGAAACTAAAACTAGAAAAAAGTTTGTTTAAGAAAATATTAATAAAAGCGAGACCGGAATGTAATTCCTTGTGCACCTTTGAGGCTCAGATAAATTTTGGAGTTTGTTTTGGTTTTAAAATATTTTTCAGAGGAAATATTAATTTAAAAACATTGTTCACTTTCGCGCAGCCCGTGTTATGTTTCGAAACCGTAAAGGCTTTGTTGTCACTCCACAGGTTACAGTTTTGAAACAATTTTTGAAAACTGATAAGTCTTAATTAATTACTAAAGCGTTGTTGCTGTTTTTAGAAATTAAAGATCCAATTTTTATTGATCCGGTAACGGTCTCACAGTGTCGCGTTGTTGATCAGTACCTGAGTGCTTTCGCTTTCGCGCAAAACTTTTCAACTTTAAAACTAAAAATTCAGAACCGGGAAAATAAATCAATGTTAAAATTCAACGTCGATTAAATTTACTGAGTCCCGTCGAAATGACGGTCCTCACATCCCGGACTCTAAGAGTCTAGCCGGATAGGTTTGACATAATACTCATGTTATATTTATTATGTGTGCAAAATAGAAATTCAAACATGATATTGAGAATGATATGAATAAGTAACAACTAGCATGCAATATATATATATATATATATATATATATATATATAATCAATTCAAATGTGTGTGTGATACTAGTAGATGATAATGATGATAGATGAAACTTAAAATCAAAACATTAACAATTGAAATGAATTAAATATTTAAAAACAACAATAATAATATTAAGACTTAAAGTGAATAAGTGCAGAAAAATTAAAGAAGAAAAATGCTTACTGAAAATAATGCAATGCAGGAATTGGAAACCGGAAAACTTGAACTAGAAAACTTAAATAGCAATTGATCCAAATACAAGCAGAGAACTCAAAATTCTTAAAACAATGGTGTACTTATTGCCCGGTGTGAAGATTAAGCATTTTTTCACTGTGAATTTATCTGCCAACTTAATACTAGAAAACTTGGATGGAAAAAACCTAAAAAATAAGCCTATATATAGTGTTTCAACTGCTGAAGTAGGGCTGAATTCGTGTAGAGGTTGGTTAAGAAAAACATGTGGAAGTGGGAGAAGACCAAGCCAGTCTTGAAGGTGTGAAAAACACAAGAAAGGGGGTTTAAATTGGGTTTTTAAAACAAAAGTTTTTACCAACTCAAAAATTCAACAATCAAAAGATTGAACAATGACAGAGACACAAGGATTTTTATCCTAGTTCACTTGAAACTCAAAGTTAATCTAGTCCATCCGCCAAGGTGATTTTGCCTTATACACAAGGACTTAATCAACTATAATCAACTTATTACAAATGCACTAGCAACAGCTGGTGACTAACAAACCACAAAGACAAACAGTCAATGTCTTCTCAAGGATATTGACATAACTGGTCCCTCAAGTAATTACAAATAAACAGTTTGAATACAAACATGTGTGTTTAAAAAGTGCTTCTTAAACAAGCAGATTTACACAATTGAAATACAGAAAATACTTAAAGAAAGGTTTGAAGGTGTGAAAAACGCAAGAAAGGGGGATTTGAATTGGATTTTCAAAATAAATCGTTTCTTTAAAATAACTTTCTCTTTAAAAATTTACCCCTTTTCTAAAGAAAAACAACTTGGTTAAACAAAGAGATATAAACACGTTATGTTTATACTAGTTCACTTGAGAACCTCTCAAGTTAATCTAGTCCATCCGCCAAGGTGATTTCGCCTCTCTCAACGAGGTCTTAATCCACTATTTAACAAAATAGTTCACTGCACGAGCTAACACAGCTGGTGACTAACAACAACCTCTAGAACTCACACGTTCTAGACTTCTCAAGTAATCCAACCACACAGGTCTTACTTAAGGCACAATCTCTAAGACACACATCCTAGACTTCTCAAGAGATCTAATCACTAAGACTCTCTTAAGGAATACAACTTAAAGTTCAAATACAATGGGTTTACAGAAAATTGCTTCTTATCAAGCTGATAATGTAAACAAGTTTTTAGACCAAGAATGACTTAAGAAAGAACAAAGTTAGAAAGTATTGTAGCAGTTCGCGTGTGTGTCTTTCTTCAAGTCTTTGAGATTCCTTTTATAGCCGAGTGAAAAGAGCCGTTGAGATGGAATCATGATAGCTAAGTAGGCTTACGGCTAGAAGCGTGAGGACAGGTATAAAGTCTTCTGCATGTTGCGCGTCCTGTCTGTGTCAGATTATCTTGTTTGTATTTTGCACAGTCTTCAAGAATTTTAACATTGTAATGTGGTACAGCTGTACAGCGTGGCAAGTTTTCTTGGCTTCTCAACTTCAGAGGCTTTTTGTGAGCATGAGTAAGAAGGGAAAACATCGCTCGGTTCTTGAGATTATTAAGTCTTCGAATCATCAGCTCTGCGCTTCCAGAATCTTCAGAACTTGTCTTCAGAACCTTGTTCTCTTAATCCACTTTCTTCATATCTTCAGTGGCTTCTGATAATATTTGATTGAAGCATGAGAGTCGACTTTGGGTAGGTCTTCAGAACCTTGATCAGAGAGCGTGATACTTCAGCATCTGGACTTCGTTCCATCAGAACCCTCATCTTCAGATCTTCAAAACTCATACTCTTTTCCTTTCGAATTAAAGTCTTTTGTGTTATCTTCGTTCAACTCTTTATAGACGAAATGTCTTTCTTTAAACATTGCGCTGATTCTCAGGAGCATAACCTGTTTGCTAGGTTCTCACAAGTAACAACATTAGTTGTGCAAAATTGTTCATGCCAATACTCATTTGTTATCATCGAAACTTAGAGATAATATTGCAAAACCAAATCTTGTTCTCACAGTTTCCCCCTTTTTGATGAAGACAAAACTATGTATTTGATGACGCAATTTTGATATATAAATATATAACACAGAGAACATGGAAAAAAGGTTTTTAGGATAGCTTATCCATTTTATGAAGTGCTCCCTCTGAGTATTAGATTTGATTAAGGTTCGTGCTCGGGCTCCCCCTGACTTCATTAACCTTTTGAGTCTTTCTTCATCACCAGAGTTCTGAATTATCTGCACAGAGGAAAAATACAGAAAAACAATCTAATAGAGATGATAGATTTATCTGTTAGCATGTAAGCAGCATTGTTTTTCAGAGAATGACTATAGGATCAAAATTATCACATTCATATACTTTCTCCTCCTTTTTGTCATGAATCAAATAGATAAACACATGGTAGTCCAAGGGTGAAAAACACAGAACTAAAACTTAAAAGGAAAACAGAGGTTTATTTGCTGTCAGAGGACATCTTGTCCCAAATCTTCTTCATCATGATCTGAAGATTTTCATTGACAGTGTCTTGCTTGTCAAACCTTTCTCTGAAGTTCTTCTGTTCAATTCTGATTTCATCAATGGCGTCTCCCACACGCTTGATAACAGGATCAGAAGTGGAAGCAATCGTAGCACTTTCTTTAGCTCTTTCAGCTTCAGCAGCTTCTTGTTCCTTTCTAGCAGCTTGCTCTTCTGCTTCTTTAGCAGCCTTTTCTTCAGCTTCTTTCTGCTTGGCAGCCAAGAACTTGAGTACTTTGACTCTTGCTTCAGGTTCTACTCTCTCCTTAGCCTTTTCTAGTTCAGTAGTTATGGTTGTATTTGAGAAACTTACAATTCTTGTAAGTTCCATGTCCAGCCATTTTTGAAAACTTTGACAGGCACTCTCAAGTTCCATGAGCTTTGTGCTTGTACAAAGTTCCGCTCTTAACTTAGCAAACATCTCAAGTGCTTTGTCATGAAATTGAATTATACATTCTTCAAAGGATGTTGGAGGTGGAGCATTGTAGATAACCATAGCGAGGTTGGATTTATCAGAGTTGGTTTCAGGTGGTGGTGGCTGAGATAAGTCAATCTCAGTAGCAGCCGGTTCAGGTGGTTGTTGTTGATCGGTAGGAGAGGATACTTCAAGTGTTTCCAGAATTTTATGGATTTTAAGAGAAGGAAAATCAGAAGGTTGGATTAAGGATTCAGTTATGATTTTCTGATGAAAAGCATAGGCCATTGGTGAGACAGGTATGTCTTGTTTTATGATAGGTAAGGTTGTTGATGAAGAAGGAATTTGTGGGGTTTCTGAATGAGACATTGATGGTTGTAGGTAACATATTTTGACACAGACTGATGGATCAGGATTGGATTTTGATGTAGTAGATAAACTTGTATTCTTGAGAATTTTTGATCTTTTACTCCTCTTCCTTTTCTGAGGCTTAGAGATGATGGTAGCATGCTTTCTTTTCCTTTTAGGAGACTCAATAAGAGCTGGTTCAGAATTCAATTGATCAGTCTGCTTAGTTTTCTCTGTTTGCTCCCACTCTTCTTCTTCATGCTTGATTTCACAGACATCATACCCTCGTGCTTTTACTCCATCTAAGTATACAACTAATACTTCAAGTTGGTAACTTCTGTGATAGATATGATAACCCGGCACAGTGACCCTTCGTTTACTTAAATCGTCAGAGATGGTGAAAGGATTCACCTTTACTTTATTAGTTATTCTCATTTGCTTAAGAGTTGTGGCATTTACTGGTTCTCCAAGGGTTGTGGTCAGATCTTCTGTGTAATTGACTTCTGTAACCAGAGTGTCTATTATACCACTTTCATAGAAAATGTCTGAGAGCATTCTTCCAAAAGGGATGTATCTTGGTATATCATTTCTGTATCCACCGGTTGTCCTAGTTTTTGTTACCATGTCTCTCAGATAGTAAAATAGGATAGAGGGTAGGCACATTCTTTCTTTGGTGATCAGATATTAAAGCATGTATTTTTGGTTGGCATTGAAGAAATCTGCTACATGTGATGAAGGCCTAGGATTGATGCCGCCAAGAATGATCTTGTGCCAGATTTTTAAGTGTGCATGCAAATCTTCTCTCTTGTACTCCTTTTTGCTCAGTTGATAGTTAGCGTAGATGATTGGGTTGATCTTCTTTTCCACAAATAAAGATTTACTGTTCATCCCATAGACTCTCTTGTTCTTCATAAACTCCAGGTTGTAAAGATCGACAATGGATTTTTCGGTGATGACGATCTTTCTTCCAAGGACATAGGAGACAACATGGATCTTGTCACAAACAGCTTGTCTCCAAAAATCTTTTACAAGTGCTTCAAAAACTGGTCCTTTGAGACAACATGGATCTTGTCACAACATGGATCTTGTCACAACATGGATCTGACAATCTCCTTGATAATGCTTCAAATTCTTGTGAGAACTTGACGGCTTCTTCTTGCATTGGGGTCATCATTTTGAAAAGATGAGCGATTTAGAGGAAGAGTAGAGATTTAGGGTTTTTGAGGGTTTTGGTGAGGTGTGAGAGTGATAGAATGTTTTGAAGAGTTGAAGAACACGAAGGGAGAAGAATGAACGTCTTTGGATTGTTCCCAAGAAGAATTAGAGGTAATCTAGGTTACGCGTGTTACCTATTCTCTAATGGAGTGAAAAGTTCTGGTATTTATGAGATTGTGAAGTATTTGAGTGGATAGACACGTAAGGGAATAGGTGAATAAATGTGATAAAATTGAGTCAATCTCGAGAAAAATGTTGTTCGTTCAACTTGAATAATTAAAGTGACTTAATTTTATTTAAATCACATGCAAAAATAATTTTCCGAATACATGACATGTCACATATTTATCAGAACTTGAGATGCGTTAAGAAAAAGGTTCTGATGATTTGAACATACTTTTCTTCTGACTAAACACATGAGGTTCTGAAAATGTTTTTATTCTGAACAGTACTCCATATTCAGATGTTTTAAAATGATTAGAAATCTATCTTCAGCTAAGGGTTTTGTAAAAATGTCAGCCCACTGATGGTCTGTATCAATGAATTTTAAGCATATAGTTCCCTTCTGAACATAGTCCCTAATAAAATGATGTTTTATTTCAACGTGTTTAGCACTAGAATGCAAAATTGGATTTTTACTTAAGCAAATAGCAGCAGTATTATCACAGAAGATAGGAATGTTACTCTCATATATCTGATAGTCTTCCAGCTGATTTTTCATCCATAGCATTTGAGTGCTGCATAGGGAAGCTGATATGTATTCTGCTTCTGCTGTTGAGAGAGCAATTATAGATTGTCTCTTGCTTGACCATGAGATTAGGTTGCTTCCTAAGAACTGACAGTTCCCCGATGTGCTCTTTCTTTCTAATCTGTCTCCGGCATAATCTGCATCGCAGTAACCAGAAAGAGTATACCCTGATGTTTTCTTATACATCAGGCCAAGGTTAGTTGTTCCTTTCAGATACCTTAGAATTCGCTTGACAACAGTTATATGTGATTCTCTTGGATATGATTGGAATCTAGCACATAGATGTACACTGAATAATATATCAGGTCTAGAAGTAGTTAGATATAAGAGAGAACCTATCATACCACGATAGAGTTTTTGACAAACCATAACTCCTGTTTCTTCTTTTCCCATGACATAAGTTGGATGCATTGGTGTTTTAGAAATGTTGCAATCCATCATATTGAACTTCTTCAAAAGTTTTTTTGTGTACTTGGTTTGATGGATGTAAGTGGCCTCTGATCTTTGATCAATCTGAATTCCAAGGAAGAACTTCAGTTCTCCCATGAGGCTCATTTCAAATTCAGCCTGCATTAACTTTGAAAATTCTTCACATAGAGAAGAGTTAGCAGAACCAAAAATAATGTCATCAACATAGATTTGAACAATAAGAATGTCATTCTTATATGTTTTGCAGAAAAGAGTTGTGTCAACCTTTCCTCTGGTGAAATTGTTTTCTAATAAAAATTTGCTCAATCTATCGTACCAAGCTCTGGGAGCTTGCTTTAAACCATAGAGTGATTTTTTAAGTTTAAAAACAAAGTCTGATTTTTCTGAATTTTCAAAACCTGAAGGTTGTTTAACATAAACTTCTTCTGATATATAACCATTTAAGAATGCACTCTTAACATCCATTTGATATAGAGTGATGTTATGATTTACTGAAAAGGATATTAGTAAACGTATTGCTTCAAGTCTAGCAACTGGAGCAAATGTTTCGTTGTAGTCAATTCCTTCTTGTTGACTGTATCCTTGAGCAACAAGTTGTGCTTTGTTTCTGACAACTTCTCCCTTTTCATTTAGCTTGTTCCTAAATACCCATTTAGTTCCTATTACATGAACATTCTTAGGTTTAGGAATTAGATCCCAAACATCATTTTTGGAGAAATGGTTAAGTTCTTCTTCCATAGCCAGAGCCCAGTCTTTGTCCATGAGAGCTTCTTCAATTGTAGATGGTTCTATCAATGATACTAGTCCTACAAGTGTTTCTTCTGATGGTCTAAAGGCTGATCTGGTTCTGATATGAGCATCTTTGTTACCCAGAATTAGTTCCTCAGGATGGGATGTGGACAGTCTTCTTCTTCGTTGAGATGGGGTATTTGGAGTTACTTCAGTGGTTTCTAGTGTAGGATCTTGCTGTTCTTTAACTTCATCTGTCTTTTCCTTAGGTTCGGAGAATCTAATTTCCAAAACTGCAAGTTTCTTAACTAGGTCTGACTTTTCTAAGTCAGGCTTGTCATTGAATCTAACATGAATAGATTCCTCCATAATTCTTGATTCTGTGTTGTAAACTCTGTAGCCTTTCGAGCGTTCAGAATATCCCAACAACAGACACTTCTGTGCTTTGGAATCAAACTTGCTAAGATTCTCTTTAGTGTTAAGCATAAAACAGACACATCCAAATGGATGAAAATAAGAAATGTTGGGTAATTTATTCTTCCACAATTCATATGGAGTTTTATTCAAGATAGGTCTTATAGAGATTCTATTTTGAATATAACATGTTGTGTTAATTGCTTCTGCCCAGAAGTGCTTAGCTATGTCAATTTCTTGGATCATGGTGTGAGCCATTTCTTGTAAAGTTCGATTCTTTCTTTCTACAACTCCGTTTTGTTGTGGAGTTCTAGGGCAAGAAAAATTATGAGATATTCCATGTGAATCAAAAAGTTCTTCAAAGTTTTTATTTTCAAATTCTTGATCACTTCTGACTCTGACTATTTTACAATTTTTCTCATTTTGTACTTGAGAGCAGAAGGAAGCAAACACAGAATGTGATTCATCCTTGTGTTTTAAGAATTTTACCCATGTCCATCTGCTGTAGTCATCAACAATGACTAGTCCATATTTCTTACCATTGAGAGAGGCCGTTTTTACAGGGCCAAACAGATCAATGTGAAGAAGTTCCAACGGTCTAGAGGTGGCAACAACATTTTTAGCTTTGAAAGAGGTTTTTGAAAACTTTCCTTTCTGACATGCTTCACAAAGAGCGTCTGACGAATATTTCAGATTTGGCAAGCCTCTAACAAGACCAAGCTTGTTAAGCAGAGAGATTCTTTTCAAACTGACATGGACAAGACGTCTGTGCCAGACCCATTGCTCTTCGTTTACAAAAAGAAGACATTTTACATTTTGTTATTTTAAATCAGATAATTTAATTTTTTAAGTGTTGTTTTTCCTCTTTCCGTTGAATAAGACAGATCCATCCTTCTGACTTACAGCTTTACAAGACGTTTGATTAAAAATGAGATCATAGACACTATCACTAAGTTGACTTATTGACAACAGATTATGCATTAGACCTTCTACTAATAAAACATTCTTAATGGAAGGAAGCTTACCATTTCCAACAGTTTCGGAGCCAATGATTCTTCCTTTCTGATTTCCTCCGAAACCGACGATGCCTCCAGGCTTAAGTTTCAGATCTTGGAACATAAGCCTTTCTCCCGTCATGTGTCGCGAGCACCCACTGTCCAGGTACCATGACTGGTGTTTCAATGGAGCTATTAAGGATATCTGTAACATAAATTATCTTGTTTTTATAGGTACCCATTTTGTGGGGCCTTTCACATTAGTTTTTCTAAAGGTTCTGATCCCTTTAGATTTCCTTACGTTAGCAAAACGGTGTGGAGTTTGTGCATAATGTTCGTGTTTAGGATATTTATTTAGTGTGTGTGTTTGTGTAATCCTAGTGTTTGAACCTTTTGGTTCTGAATGCTTAAGGCTAGTACCAGAGGGAATAAGTGTTTGGACAGAGGTATTATTTTGATGTTTTTGGTTTCATCATATGGTTGAGATGGTCCTGAATATCCTAGACATCTACTGCCATTTCTACTGACTCCATAGATTAGTGAAGCCATTTTGCTTCTATCTACGCTTTTGGCAAGAAAGTTTTTAAATGCGTTATCATATTTGTCTTCTTCACTAGTGTTAGTTGAGTTTGAAACAATTTCTTCTTCTAACTTAGATAATTTACATTTTAGGACAGTGTTTGAGTTTTCTAAGACAAATATTTTCTCATTTTGTTCAGAAATGGTTTTCTTGTTTTTAGTAAGATCTTCTGAAGAAACTATAAAACTCTTTTTCAAGATTTTGAATTTGCTTTGAAGGTTTTGATATATTTTTATAAGTTCAGTTAATCCTAATTCAAGTTCAGAACATGATAAGGAGGAAATTACCTCTCTTTCATCGTCGGAGTCTGATAGTTCTTCCTCTGACGAGTCGCTTCTGGTTTCTGCCATGAATGCCATGTTGACCCGACCTTCATCAGCATCATCTTCAGATTCTGAATCATCCCAGGTTGCCATGAGACCCTTTTTGGCTTTCCTAGGTCTTTCTTCTTTCTTGGCCTTTGGACAGTCATTTTTTAGATGTCCAGGTTCTTTGCATTCAAAGCACGTAACATCTTTTCCATAGTTTCTTCTTTGACCGGATGTAGATTCGGATCTTCTCCTTGGTCCTTTGAATTTGTTCCTTCTGTATTTCCAGAGTTGACTTATCTTTCTTGATATGAGTGATATATCATCTTCTTCTGAATCTTCTTCAGATTCTTCCATTTCTTCTTCTGCCTGATACGCCTTCTTCTTTTCTGGATTTGCCTTCAGTGTAATGGATTTTTTTTTCTTCTGAGGTTCATCTCCTTGAAGCTCTATTTCATGACTTCTTAAAGAGCTGATAAGTTCTTCAAGACTGATACTATTCAAGTCCTTTACAAGTTTCAAGGCAATCATCATTGGTCTCCATTTGGCCGGAAGACTTCGGATGATTTTCTTGACATGATCAGCAGTAGAATAGCTTTTGTCCAGAACTCTGAGTCCGGAAACAAGCATTTGAAACCTTAAGAACATGGTTTCAACAGACTCATCATCTTCCATTTTGAAGACTTCGTATTTTTGGATTAGCGTAAGAGCCTTCGTCTCCTTAACTTGAGCATTTCCTTCGTGAGTCATACGAAGAGAGTCAAAGATGGACTTTGTAGTTTCTTTGTTTGTGATTTTCTCATACTCGGTATAAGAAATTGCGTTCAACAGAATGGTTCTTGCTTTGTGATGATTTTTGTAAGTTTTCTTCTGAGCATCTGTAAACTCACTTCTTTCAATCTTTTTACCTACAGAATCTACAGGATGACTATAGCCATCAAGTACTAGATCCCATAGATCTAGGTCAAATGATAAGAAATAACTTTCAATTCTATCTTTCCAATAATCAAACTTTTCGCCATCAAAGATAGGAGGTTTTGCAGTGTAAGATTCTCTTTCAATAACATTTGTTTCAGAAGTTGTTGGTGGTGGTGTAGTCATTGTTTTTCACACTTGGATCGGTACTGAACACTGTTAAGTGCTTGATAAAAATTCAATATTTTTATCACCTCAGAACCAGAGCTCTGATGCCAATTGAAGGTGTGAAAAACGCAAGAAAGGGGGGTTTGAATTGGTTTTTCAAAATAAATCATTTCTTTAAAATAACTTTCTCTTTAAAACTTTACCCCTTTTCTAAAGAAAAACAACTTGGTTAAACAAAGAGATATAAACACGTTATGTTTATACTAGTTCACTTGAGAACCTCTCAAGTTAATCTAGTCAACCCGCCAAGGTGATTTCGCATCTCTCAACGAGGTCTTAATCCACTATTCAACAAAATAGTACACTGCACGAGCTAACACAGCTGGTGACTAACAACAACCTCTAGAACTCACACGTTCTAGACTTCTCAAGTAATCCAACCACACAGGTCTTACTTAAGGCACAATCTCTAAGACACACGTCCTAGACTTCTCAAGAGATCTAATCACTAACACTCTCTTAAGGAATACAACTTAAAGTTCAAATACAATGGGTTTACAGAAAATTGCTTCTTATCAAGCTGATAATGTAAACAAGTTTTTACACCAAGAATGACTTAAGAAAGAACAGAGTTAGAAAGTATTGTAGCAGTTCGCGTGTGTGTCTTTCTTCAAGTCTTTGAGTTTCCTTTTATAGCCGAGTGAAAAGAGTCGTTGAGATGGAATCATGATAGCTAAGTAGGCTTACGGCTAGAAACGTGAGGACATGTACAAAGTCTTCTGCATGCTGCGCGTCCTGTCTGTGTCAGATTGTCTTGTTTGTATTTTGCACAGTCTTCAAGAATTTTAATGTTGTAATGTGGTACAGCTGTACAGTGTGGCAAGTTTTCTTGGCTTCTCAACTTCAGAGGCTTTTTGTGAGCATGAGTAAGAAGGGAAAACATCGCTCGGTTCTTGAGATTATCAAGTCTTCGAATCATCAGCTCTGCGCTTCCAGAATCTTCAGAACTTGTCTTCAGAACCTTGTTCTCTTAATCCACTTTCTTCATATCTTCAGAGGCTTCTGATAATATTTAATTGAAGCATGAGAGTCGACTTTGGGTAGGTCTTCAGAACCTTGATCAGAGAGCGTGAGGCTTTAGCATCTGGACTTCGTTCCATCAGAACCCTCGTCTTCAGATCTTCAGAACTCATACTCTTTTCCTTTTGAATTAAAGTCTTTTGTGTTATCTTCGTTCAGCTCTTTATAGACGAAATGTCTTTCTTTAAACATTGCGCTGATTCTCAGGAGCATAACCTGTTTGCTAGGTTCTCACAAGGAACAACATTAGTTGTGCAAAATTGTTCATGCCAATACTCATTTGTTATCATCAAAACTTAGAGATGATTTTGCAGAACCAGATCTTGTTCTCACAAGGTTTGCTCAAAGTTGGAAGCTTTTCACGTAGAAACAGTCTTGTTATTTTGGCAGGCTTTCTTCAAGTCTCTAAGTCCCATATATATAGCCTGAAAAAGGAATTATTGGAGGGCAAATCAGGAATAGGAACAATGTTGTTGTCCACTAACGGAATAGTGATAGGTGTGACATATAGTACCATCCTTTCGCCCACAAAATCAGATAATGGAGGAATAATTTCATTTTGTACTGTGTACTATTTTGATCATGTATCCTTTATCCTTATCTTCAAATTCACTAGCTTCTGGTAAAAAGTTGATGAAGCATGAATAGAAGAGTCACGTAACTTGAAATCAAAATCTTCAGAATCATCAATCAGAATCTTGATAACATAAACGTCTAAGTTGAGATCTTCAGAATCTTTAGCTAGAAACTTCAGAAGTTTTCCTTTCTTCAGAAGTTTGATGATCAAAATCACATCCAGAAGCAGAAACCAAGAGGACATTGCAGCAGAAACATGATGTCTTCTCAGAAACTTCTTGGAGGTGAATTAGTGTAGAAGCACATTTTGAAACACAGATTTTAGAAACTGATGACGTTGCACATCAATTATCAGAATCTAAACTGGCTGTTAAAGCTACACAATAATAAACCATTAGAGTACCAAAATTATTCTCACACAAATACTACCTTGTTATCATCAAAACTCAAAGGTATAGATGCAGAACCAAATATTGTTCTAACAAGTCTGTTGCTGAAAAACTAGGCACGAAGTCCATGGTGAACGCCATGAGCTCAATATGGGGAACGTGGCAGGAAAAGGGCCATGGAGAACGCCATGCCTTTGTGGCTTAGGCCACAAACATCCTCGACTTGATTCATACTGAGGTGTCCTTTTCTCAACTTTTGGCTAATTTTGCTTCATTTTCTCTTGTTCCAACTCCTACATGGGGAATATTTGTAACACAAAAAACTACCAACATAACACTACATACAAACATAAAATGGATATAAAACAGATAAAAAATACACGCGCATCGAGTCGGAAAATGCTAAGTTTCATGGTTATCAGCAAGATGCCGATCATGAGGATGGTCAAGTAGGTGATGGACATGGAGATCAATCTTCCATTATGGTTATACTTCAAAATATTCAGATCAAGCAAGATGACACTATGATGAGGAGTGTCGGAGGCGCGAAATTTTTGAAGTTGGTCAAGTGGAACAATTTTGTCTCATGCAAGAGCCTATGACATCACAAAATGCCAACTTTGATGCCTTTGCCTCATATGTGACTGAAAGACTGGTCTCTATGAGGAGTGAAATTGATGCTAATCACGCTACTACAATGGCCAAAATTAATCATATGATTTCTGTTCAAAATGAGAATCACCATCATTATGCTCAATTCTACCAAGAGATGTGTCACTTCTTGGATCTTCAGTTTAGAAATGATGGACAAGGTTAGTTCCGTGGAGTAAGGCCAATGCCTTGAGGTCGTGGAGGATGTTGAAATATTGAGTATTTGGGTCGGTTATGTCAAACGACTTAGGATTCCTTCTGTCATGCATTTCATAGTTTAAGTCTTCATGCATTTTATGTTTTTCTTCTAGTTTGTGTTTTGTTCTTATCTTATGTCTTAGCAATGTCTCAACTAGTTATGTAATGTGAGACAAATGGTTTACTATGTGTATTCCCTTTAATGATAATTATGAAATGTTGGTATATTTCCTTTTTATTTATGTTGTGTTGATTTCTCGTATGTATTTTCATATATGTTACGTATATATAAGTGCACGTTCTTATCTTTACAAACGCCTCTATTTTGGTATATTGCATATGTGCTATGATTGTATCTATGTGATACTGATAATTGTATTGCTTTGTCTCTTTTTGATGTTGTCAAAGGAGGAGAAGTATATGTTGCAGCTATGAAGCGGTGATATGTCAGGGGGGCTTCATCAACACGAAAACGCATTGACTCAAGTATTATCATCATCAAAAAGTGGGAGTATGTGAGTGCAACTTTCCAATTAGGTGTATGTTAAATGATGTCAAAACTATCATTAGTGTTTATGTACATTGGATCGTGTCAACTAAGTCTATTTGTGCATGTTAGCATTAGGGAGCATTATAACATGTTGGAAAAGGATTAGAGAAGATTCATGCATCAAGAAATGATTTCATGCATCAAGAATTGTGAAAAACACTGTTACAGGTCGACACATATGATTATAGGTCGACACATAGAATAATTTTTCTTATGCATGTCAAAACATGGTGTCTACAGGTCATCACATATGTTGTAGCATTAAAGCATGTATGCTCTATTTGATGTGTCACCTCTACTGGTCGACACATGACATGTATAGGTCGGCACATGACTTGCATTGGTCGACCTATCCATCAAAAATCTTGAAAAGTTGCATTGTTTTACATTCCTTTTGCTTCATACTTGCTCACACACACACACACACACACACACACACACACACACACACACACATATATATATATACCTGCTACATGCATAATTCTTTTTCAATAATTTTGGAAAAATCATAAACGAAACCTGGAACATACTAAGAGTCATCATCATCTTCAACTTTGGTTTTTTGCATACACATAAACAAAGTACACATAATCATTCATTGTTTAAGTGTCATCTATAATCAAGTTAATAAGGTCCAATTTAGCTTGTGGTATTGTAAATTAGGTTGAGATATTAGGGGGGTTTCAAATAAGAAAACCAAGGAGGGGTTTTCCTTCAAGATCAAAGTGTGGATTTCAAGGTTTTGGACAAGATTACTCAAGTATGGATTCGATCGGGTGAAGGCTTTGAAGGGTTGCGGTTCTTGCAAAGGAGTAGCGTGAGACGGTGGATCATCTTGGTAAATCTTGGGTTAAAACAATTGTGCAATTTGTATTTGATCGATTGAAGGCTTTGAAGGGTTGCGGTTCTTGAAAAGGAGAAGCGTGAGACGGTGAATCAAATTGGCATTTTTGGGAGACTTGATCAAGCTCGGATCAAGGGAAGAGAAATTTCTAGGATCAATATCAAACTTAGGGTTTGTAGGGTTGGATTGCTACATTTATCTTGTAAACTACTTTTGTAAAGTAAGGTTAATTACATGATTTCAATTCGAATTTGAATTGAGGGCATACATACTCATAGTGAGGCCGATTGGCCAATCTCTCTCTCTCTCTCTCTCTCTCTCTCTCTCTCTCTCTCTCTCTCTCTCTCTCTCTTTTTACATTTCGTTTGCAAATTGTCGTGTTCATCATTTGTGTGATTAATTCGTTTGGAATTTTTTTTTGAAAAGCGTTTGAAAAACATTTTGTTGAATTGATCATAATCCCTTTGATTGTGGTTAGCTTTTCACATCAACAAAACTATATAAATTTCCAAGCAAAATCGATTGCACACAAGGTGTTCGATAATTTGTCTCTATTGACTTTTTTTGTTATTTATCATTGGATATATCATTTCTTATTAAGTTGCTTTCCAGAGATTTTGATTGAAACTTATTGATTAGATAACTTATCATTATCCTCGATTTGTTTTCACATACACATATCAGAGCTTTTCAATAGCAGTTCGGTTTAGACGAATTGATCCAAGTTACTTCCCCTAGCCAAACATTTTGAAAAACGGTTTTTCATCTATCAAAATTTTTCGGGGATCTATTCACCCCCTCTCTAGATAAGTTGCCTTCGTCTAACAGTATGTCATAGTGACACAGTTTAACATGGTGAATGTCTATAAATGCCAATTTTACCATTTTGAAACATGATATCATTTCTTGTCTGCCAAGTTTTCCGAAGAATTATTATGTCAAGAGACATGGTCAGATTCTAGATTTGAGAGCTCCAACTTCTACCAACAAGTTTGAATAAGCTTTCATACATAGTTTTATCAATGTTCATGTCAAAAAATGTCTCCATCTAATTCCAAAAAATTAAGGTGTACATGTTGTAGCATCGGTTTTTTTTGTGACGCGACCACTACCGCTTTTAGTGCTACTTTTTTATTTATATATTTATCCTATGAAGCTTAAAAGGAAGGGGAAGATATCTTAAACTAACTCTGCATACAAATGTTTTCCTTAACAAATGCTAAGAGATCGGGGATCGGGGGTTGGTTATACAAAGGGAAGCTGTTAACACCCAGAGTATCTATAGTAGTCTATAGGAACCTTTATTCGCATATGTTTTACTGTTGAATTGCTTGGTTGCTTAAATCCATTTGTTGTTGATTGGGGAAAGTTTCTCCTTTGAGAAGGCTGAGGAAATGTTTTTTTTTGTTTCGGGGTTTTCTACTGTTTTTGGAAAGGTACTTGACCTAAGATTTTTTATTAGTGCGCTCGCTAAGATTTCAAAATCCTATGCCTACGTATTCTCGTAAAGAGATCCGGGGAAATCAGAGCATTCGTAGTTCCTCCTATAGAAAATGTTTGGTGTTTTGTTTAAAGCCCAAGATTGAAGCTAAAAGAGCATTTGTGTCTTGTTCAAAGCCCAAGATTGAAGCTAAAAGAGTATTTGTGTCTTGTTCAAAGCCCAATATTGAAGCTAAAAGAGTGTTCGTGTCTTGTTCACGGCCCAAGGTTGAAGCTAAAGGAGTTTGATTGAGAGAGAATTTGTCATCTCTAAAGGGAGATATCTCACCTATTCATCACAAACATTGGAGAATTGATTTAAGGGAAGTTGCTTTAACTGGGATGTGTGGAATCCAACAATGCCCCCAACTTCCCTTAGAAGTCTTTTCATGATAAGAAAGGCGTATTGACTTGGATGTGTAGAATCAACAGGTATTCCACTTACATCACTTAGATGAAAGAGAACTTTAGCCATGATAAAGTAGGGAGTCCAACTTGGATTTTGAATCAATAAGTGTGCCACTTACATCAATTATATGGAAAGAAAAAGTTTAATTGTTTGTTTTGAAATGTGATGCATAGAGGGTATATCCTCCTACCGAGAGGACTCATGGTCTCATCTGTGGGGATAATGAATTTTGTGCCTTGATCAAAGCCCAAGGTTGAAGCTAAAAGGAGTTGAAAACTAACTCAACTGGGGGAGTAATATATTTGTCTTGTACAAAGCCCAAGGTTGTGGCTGATTGGGTAAATCATTATATAAAGCCTAAGAGGAGGCTGACTCTTGCTAAAGATTATTGAAATCCAGGAGAAGGTCTAAATTGTGTTAAGGAATCCAAAGGGAAACTAACTCTTGTTGGAGATTAGAGAAGAGTTTAGTTATTAGATGCCATGAGGCTCTGATTCTTTTGGGGATTTATTGATGGTATCATGGTTCAGGCTAGGGATTTTTAAAAGATGAAAGCCAAACTTTGTTGAGGATCAGAAGAGACTTAAAAGGATAAGTTTGAATGCCTTAGAGGCTTTTGACTTTCCTGGGGACTGATGTAGGGATAGAGGTGACTAGGATCTATCTTATGCTTTTAGGAAGCCTGAGGGTCCTTGTATGAAGCCCAAGAGGAGGTTGGGGATACTTCTAAGAAGCCTATGGGTTCTTGTATGAAGCTCAAGAGGAGGCTAGGGATTGAGACTTTCCAAGTCTAGGAAGAGTTCAGGAAAGGTTTCACCGAGAAATATTCCTTTCTTTGTTGAACTATTCCAGGGTTAAAGGGAGTAAAGGAGAGGTTTCACCGGGAAATAATCCTCTCTTTATTGAAGTGCTTCAAGATTAATCAAATTGAACGAATCCCAAGAGGAGTCTATCTTCTGGGGAGATTCATTGTATAATGCCCAAGAGGAGGCAATAATGCTTGATAACGCCCAAGAGGAGGCTAATTGTATTCCTTTGTACATGGGGAACTAGTTATTTGAACTAAGTTATACTGATTGAAAGGATCCTATTGTTTGAACTAGTCTAAATTAAGGATGATTTAAATGCTAAGAGAAACTTAACAAGATATGTACAAGTATATATATATATATACAGACATATGAATAAGTATATAAACAAGTATTGAATTGAGAAAGGTGGTGGGTCATATTCTCTGGATAGAAGCCCAAGTGTATTGTGATTGATCAGATGTTTTCTTCAAGATTGGATTAGGGTTTTGAAGAAATTGAAGAAAGTTTTGAATTTTGAAGATGACTTGATCTCAAGTATGAGAAAAGTAAAGGTGTTGGGTCTTACACTCTACATAGAGGCCCAGGTGATTATTTGTATCCTGTACAAAGCCCAGGATGAATAAGGCTAAAATATTTCTATTTACAAAAGGGTGTTGGGTCTTACACTCTATTAGAGGCCCAAGATTATTGTTCACTACGCCAAAAATAGGAATAGACAGCACTAAAAAGACAGAGGGGGCACTTACACTCCTAACAGAGGCCCAAGAGATTGTTTATGAAAACAATGATCGCACCGTGATTTTGAAAGCGCGGTGGGACTTATACTATAACAAAGGCTCAATGGTTGGTTTATTTACAAAGAGGGTTAGGTCTTACACTCTAATAGAGGCCCATAAGTGTTGAAATGAATTTTTGAAAGATTGAATCAAAACAAAACCCTAATTTCATATTTTTCAAAGAAAAATCAAATAAAAATGATAAAAATATCAAATAAAATTATTAATCATGTAATAAACAATGATTCAGGTTTATGAAAAAAGTATTTTATCCACATGAATATTTAAAATCATTTTGATTAAAAAGTATCAAGAAAAGGAAATTATTTTAAAACATTTAAAACAATTAAAAATAATAATTTTAATATATTAAAAATATATCAAATAAAAATTATTTTTGTGATTTTTTGTGGATTAAAATAATAGGGTATTTAAATGACATGTGTGAAAAAATTGGGATTAAAAATAATTAATTTGATAAGAAAAATCAATATTTGAAATTATTTTTAAAACAATTTAAAAATAATATATTAAATATATTAAAAATATATCAAATATAAAATATTTTTTTGATTTTTTTGTAAATAAATTATTTAAATGTGTGAACAATATTTGTGCAAAAAATCATTTGAAAATAAATTAAATTGGACGGAGAAAATAATTTTTGAAAATAAATGAAAATATTTAAAATATTTACAAATTCAAATTTTCAAAAAATGGCGCCAAGGCCGTCTTTTTCTTCCTCGCGCGTGCCATATTTTTCTTTCTCGAGCATAGTGTATCGAGTTTCACAGTCCGTGAACTTCTTGCTTAAGTAATAAATGACTGACTCTTTTCTTTTTGTTTCGTCTTGTTGGCTAAGCACACGGTCTATGCAGTCTTCCAAGACTGTAAAGTAGATGATCAGTGGTCTTCCTTCCACTAGAGAAGACAGAATAGGCGAATTCAGTAGATATTCTTTGATGTTGTCGAAAGCCTTTTGGCAGTCTTCTGTCCATATATAGCTTTGGTTCTTTCTACGTAGTTTGAAAATTGGCGTGTATGTCGCGGTCATGAAGAATATGAATCTCGAGATGTAATTCAGACGTCCCAAAAATCCTCTTACTTGTTTTTCAGTCTTTGGAGCAGGCATTTCTTGAATGGCCTTGACTTTGTCGGGATCAACCTCGATTCCTTTTTGGCTGACGATGAATCCCAAGAGTTTTCCTGAACGAACACCAAATGTACACTTATTGGGATCCAAGCGGAGTTTATATTTTCTCAGACACTGGAATAGCTTTGATGGGTGTTCCACGTGTTCTTCTTCTGTTTTAGATTTGACAATCATGTCATCGACGTACACTTCAATTTCTTTGTGCATCATGTCGTGAAACAAAGTTGTCATAGCCCTTTGATAAGTTGTTCCTGCGTTCTTTAGTCCGAACGACATTACTTTGTAACAAAATGGGGTGATGAATGAAGTTTTCTCCCTGTCTCCCGGCGCTATTTTGATTTGATTATAGCCCGAGAATCCATCCATGAAGGAGAAGACTTTGAATTTTGTTGTGCTGTCAACTAGCATGTCAATGTGTGGTAGGTGAAAATCATCCTTCGGAATTGCTTTGTTTAAATCCCTATAGTCTACACACATTCTGACTTTCCCGTCTTTCTTGGGAACTAGCACTATGTTGGCTATCCACTGAGGATACTCTAATGTGGTAAGGAAACCTGCGTCGATCTGTTTCTGCACTTCTTCCTTAATTTTGATGGTCATCTCTGGGTGAGTCCTTCTCAATTTTTGTTTGACCGGAGGACATTCTAGTTTCAGTGGTAAGTGATGTTCCATGATGTTGGTATCCAACCCTGGCATGTCTTGGTAGGACTAAGCAAACACATTTGAAAATTCTTTGAGCAACTCTATCAAGCATTCTTTGATAGTTGGATGGAGTAGTGATCCGATTTTAACTTCTTTTCTCTCCTCTTTTGAACCCAAATTGACCATCTCCAACGGTCCTTTGTAAGGTTGAATGGATTTCTCCTCATTTTTTAGTAATCGAGAAATCTCATCTGGAATTTCTTCGTCTCCTTCTTCTTCAGCTTCAAATACCGGGAACTCAAAGTTGGGAGAAGGCATTTGTTCGTATGTTTCAATGGGGTTTAAAACAAATAATCTGCATAACGTGATGATTCTTTTCAGAAAAGACAGAGAGAATGCAAAAGTGTGTGTAGTGTATTTTTTTGAAAAACGCTTGTTTTAATTTTGTTTTGTGTTTTTTTTATTACCATTTTCTAGAAAAGCGAAAAGTGAAAATACCAATAAATGCAGGAATTCAGAATGACATTCTTTATTTATGATTTGTTGATTCTTGAAACATAAACCCTATAAAACAAAACTCTTTTGCTCTGGGCGAAGCGAATAGGGATATTTACAGAAAAGCAAGCCCTATAAAACATCATTTTCACCCGGGCAAAGTGAAAGGTTAAAACAAAGACGAGACAATTACTTTGATTTATGAACGATATCCGGGACATAGACGGTGACCCAATGGAGACGAACTCCTCTGTGGATCACAAAGTCCGGTATTTTTCTTCCAGGATTGTCTTTAGTAATGACACTTATTTCTGGAGGAGTTGGATCACTAGAGTCTTCTTCCCATGCAGTGTTATCATAAGAGGACTCTTCTATTGTATCTTCAACAATATTTTCATTTTCATGAGGATCTCCTCATCTAGTGGGATGGATGTCTTCATATCTGATACGAGAACTCTTGGGAGCAGTGTACTTCACTAAAAAGTCATACTTGCCGCTTGGCTGCCCCAAAGTATACTAAGTTTCTGAGGGGATAGATGAGTCATCTTCTTCAATGACATTGACCTCAGGAAATGCAAAGTTGATAAATTCTTGTCCTGCGATCCTTGCAACTTCATCAACATGATGTTCAATACTTTCATAATTTTCTTGGTAAGGTTCCCACGACTTTGGGAGAACAGGTGGGTTTTTCTCGAGGTCATTCAGCAGATATGCATTCTCTGACTGACTCTTTTGCCCTGAATCTTCCATGTAAGGTTTCCAAATAGGTAAATCATCCATAGGATCATATGAATTGTAATCAAAGTTATCTTTCATCAGAGTAACGTCTTCCAATGAGTTGGGTGGAGCACGACATCCCTCGGGATCGCAATCTCCGTAGATCATTCTGACGTCTGATCTTGGTATGTATCTAGGAATTTGCTTTAGAGAGAAAAATGGCATGTATGTTTCTTCCTGAGATATATATCCTTCATCGTTGAAATAATATTCCCACTCTTCATCTGTACCAGAAGAACTATTTTCCTCGATGGTGTGGACTTCCTGAGAAATTCGGTGGAGGAAGCCTCCACTGTGGAAGAAATCTTGAATGAGACGAAAGCTTTCATCCTTTTTTGTAGTTTTGGTAAGTGCTGGAGAAAAACCGAGACCTTTTTTTGTCTTGTTATCAACAGGAATCACAACTTTCCCCCATCCTTTTATGTTACTCTTCCCATTATTTGGAGAGCGTCTTTGTACAAGGAAATCGACGTTCCTTTTTCTTAATGATTCTCATTGCTCACAGAGAGTGCTTGAAATTGAGTTCGAATGACCTTTTATGGTTATAAATATGAGAATGATGATAGGTTGCTCACAATTAAAGCTTATTCTCCACATATTGTGACTAACTTGTCGTTCTTGACAAACTTCAGCTTCTAGTGAAGTGTCGAAGTGGCTGCCCCTGCTTCATGTATCCAAGGTCGTCCCAATAAATAGCTGTATGCTGCTCGGATGTCCATAACTTGGAAAGTGACTTAGAAAGTATGGGGACCAATGGTTATGGGAAGGTCGACTTCGCCGATAACTGTCTTCCTGGATCCGTCAAAAGCTTTGACTATGATCTCACTGCCTCTCATCTGAGTACCTTAAAACGATAGTCGTACCAGGGTTTACCTTGGCATGACATTCAAGGATGAACCTGTGTCTACCAGTACGCTGGCTAAAGCATCGTCCTGGCAATTGACTGTGATATGAAGTGCCATGTTATGATTCTTGCCTTCCTCTAGAAGTTCTTCATCACTGAAACCCAAATTGTTGCAAGAAGTGATGTTGGAAATAATGTTGTCAAACTAACCCACTATTACATCTTGTTATACTAAGGCTTGTTCCAAGACTTTCTGTAGAGCTTCTCTGTGAGCTTCTGAACTTAGCAGAAGAGATAACACAAATATTCGAGAAGGAGTTTGTAATAGTTGATCTATAATGTTGTATTCACTTCTCTGGATGAGTTTTAACATTTCATCGTTATTTTTCACAGGCTTTGTGCTGCTAGATTGACCAATTTGTTGGTTAGGAACTTCAGCTTACAGTTTCTTTTCTTTTGCAGGTTCTCCAACTCCTCTGTTGAAGATTCTACCGCTTCGGGTGACTCGACTGATATCAGCAATGTTGACAACGGATGGCAGCGGAATTTCTTTTCCATCTTCTATTATGGTTGCACCGTACTTGTACGGAATAGCTTTCTCTGACTCTTAGGGCATCGGGCCTGGCAGGTAGATGACCAAAGGGGTTATTTGGGTCTTTCGACTGTCAAAAGTAACCTTAATTTGTTTTAGCTCGAGACTATTGGAAAATTTTCCACCGTCGAAAGGGATTCTCGAGTACTTTGGCTCGTTGAGCAAAGGGATTATAGTGAAAACATCCTCGTTAATTTCATACTTAACAGGCTCTCTTTTATTGAAGACTGTGATGGTTCTTTTGTCCAGCAACTCTTGAATCTCATTATGGACAATGTGGCAACTCTGTCGGCTTTTGCGGCATTTTCTGCAAGCCGAATGATTATGGTGATTCGGTCCAAAATAATCAAGTTTGCATAGGCATTTGTGAAATCTTACCAATGACGTTTCAATGTTTTTAATGTCATGAACTGCGTACTGCCATGGGCAACTTTGTACCATATTGATTGACAGAGAATTTAGGCATAGTTAGGTTTCTCCTTGGTCCACTTGATTCTGGAGAGCTTCTCGCACAGTGTAGCACCCTAGAATGTTCTCTAAACATATTCGACAACGTTCATAATTATGAGGTGGAACCCGGCCATATCCACTCTGTATGCAGTGCATATTTACCAAATCCATTTCCAGCAAGCGGATGTCACAACTTTTGTGTCTTCCCGAATTTCCATTGGTTATGCTAACTTGTTTTGTGTTTTCATCCTGGTAGACTGGAAGCCACCAATGGTCCAACAGATATTGAAGAGTTCTTTGTACAAGTGCGCAACCTTGATTATTTTCAGAGCAATCTTTGAAGTCCTGATAATTATGGACAGACAGATAACCGAGCTTGACTTGCTTGGCATGCAATTGTACCAAGCTGGTATTCATTAAACGAATGTCGAAAATATAAACCATATTGACTTGGTGATTATTACCTCCATGGTAATCTTGAATCCATCCTAGATCCATTTGATGCTGAAGGGCTTCTTGTACAAAAGAACATCCTCGGTTGTCTTTTGAGCAAATCGGGCAAGTGTTGTAATCATCCAACGACAAATTGTGATACTGACTTTGTCTTGAGTGCATTGCCACTAGATTGACATTCATTGCGCGTATGTCATGATTTTGAACAATGTCCGGATGTTGATAGGCCATATTTATTCCGTGAACCCTGAGATCTTGGATCCAACCTAAATCCATCTGCTCTTGAAGAGCTGCTTGTACAATGATGCACCCTTGATTGTTCTTGGAACAAATGTCGCATTGATGATAGTTGTGAGATGGCACATGGCCATACCCACTTTTCCTACAATGCATTTTTACCAAATTTGTTCCTAATAGGAATACATCGTGGATTTGATAACTACTGCCAGGTCTTTCATCTATCAAGTTTACTGAAGCTTTTTCATGTTGTGGAAACGGGTTCGTTTGAACATTTGGGTTCGTATCTTTGAAAGATAAAACTCCATTTTTGACGAGCCTTTGCACGTCAGATTTGAAGCTGAGACAGTTCTCAATGTTATGCCCCGATCCTCCTTGATGATAAGGGCAAGATTGATCAGCTTTGAACCAATAAGGGGGATTATCCGACACTGTGAGAGGAGTTCTAGTTTGAACGTGCCCCGTGGCTAGCAAAAGTGGAAATAGTTCTGCATAAAACATTGGTATGGGTTCAAACCTTAATGATCGTGGAAAACAATTGTTGTTATTGTATTACGGGCGAGCCAGCTGAAGTGGCTGTCACTGCCTTTGTTGATATGGTTCTTGATTTGGCTGTCTATGAGCAACCTGTGGTTGATATGCCGGGATCGGCGCTAGATTGACAACAGGAGATACTATTGCTACCTGTCGAGGTTGTTACCTTCGCCTTTGCTTACTCTACGAGATATTACTAATATCTTTCCTTTTCTTCTTTTGGAAAGAACTCCCGTATCTTTTACTACTACTGGATGGTTCTGAGTCCTTAACCAATCGACCTTCTCGAACTGCTTCTTCAAGGCGTACCCCTATGTTTACCATCTCGGTAAAGTAAGTAGGTGCACTGGCAACCATTCGGTCATAATAAAATGAGCTTAATGTTTTCAAGAAGATTTTTGTCATTTATTTCTCCTCAAGAGGAGGACAAATCTGGGTGGCGATTTCATGCCATCTTTGAGCATACTCATTGAAGGTTTCTTTATCCCTTTGGGACATAGCTCTGAGTTGATCTCTGTCGGGTGCCATATCCAAATTATATTTGTACTGCTGAACAAAATCTGCCCCAAGATCTCTAAAAGTACTGAACTTGGTACAGTTTAAACCTATGTACCATTTGAGCGCGGCACCAGTTAAACTGTCTTGAAAGTAATGGATTAGCAGTTGTTGGTTTTCTGTCTGGGTAGACATCTTCCGAGCGCACATTACCAAGTGACTTTGAGGGCAGGATTTGCCTTTGTACTTCTCAAAGTTGGACACCTTAAACTTGAGTGGTATTTTGACATTTAGGACCAAACAGAGGTCAGCGGCATCTTTTCTAAACAAGTCCTGTCCGCAAATGGCATGCAGTTTTTTCTGCATTTCCAAGAAACGTTCTTGGAATTCATTTATTCTTTCGTATACTTCTTCATCTTTTCTAGGGGTGCCATAAAGGATCTGTTCCTCCGGGATAGTATGTATCACAGGTTGTGGTATAGACATTAATGCAATAACTCTTGGCGCTTCGGTGACCTGAAGTTTGTAACCTTCAGGTACAGGAGCCTCTGTCGTAGTCCTTGCGTCTTCGTTTACCTGAAGTTTGTAACCTTCAGGTTTGGAGATTCTGGCTGTGGCTCCTAGGTCTTCAGTGACCGGTGGTATATACCCTTCAAGTATAAAATTGAAAGGCATGCCCTAGGGAAAACCTTTAGGTATGTTGTACTGCGGAAGATTGACGGGTATCTCAAACGCTGGTGTAAATACAATTTCTAAAATTGCAGTCTTTTGAGGCGGTTGATCCTGAACTTTTGCCAGGGATTCAATCATGCTGTTGAGTCTTTCCAGACTTTCCTTCAGAGTGTTGACTTTGTCTCTTAGATCTCTGTTTTCCTCCTCAGGATTGTCCATTTACTTTTTCCGATTGGCTCGAGTATTGTACGAATGAGACAATTTGACTCTAAAGTGCGACACATGTGTGAGACTTTATGACGAAGATGTGTAATGCAAGAATGATGAATGATATGCAAAGAATGAGAATGGTATTTTTGGTTTCAAAAGAACTTTTAACAATTGCGTTGCAAATATTAAACAGCGGTGGAAAATTTTTATTGAATTCAAAGGATTGCAATATCTTACAGGGGAAAAGTACATTATTTTACAAAGTGCAGGAAGGAAAACTATGCCTATGAATCCTAAGGAATCTTTGTCAAAGATCCAGATGCTGGTTGCTGGTCCCCTTTTCTCTTCTTTGATCAGGTCTCCTCAACCGTTGTTGGGTCGATGATCCTTTGCCATTTGAAAGGAGAGAGTAAACTCCTCCCTTTCTCTTGACTTTCAACAGCATGTTGCTCTAGTATTTCAATCAGAGCATCTTTCTCCTTCAGTAACTCTTGAATCCTGGTGCACTCCAAGCTGACAATCTGATATTTGTTCTTCCAAGAGTTCTTTTCACGTTGAGTTTTGTTAAAAGTGACCTGCAGTTTCTCTGTGTCACTCATGAAGTAGAGGATAGATTCTTTCAAGGGAAATACTTCCTGACGAGGGTAAGGAATCTTTAACTTGATGGCTCTAGTTTGTACCCATTGGAGATAAGGCTCTGCGGAGATGCAGTTTGGTTTTCCCAGAGACTCTCTTCCTTTTTTATGAACAAGATGCCAGACATTAGGGGTGGAAATAGGTCAGGCCGATAACAGGGGCCTACATGCTAGCCTACACATGCTCAAGTCAGGCCAAGATGTTTTTTTTTTTAAAATAGAAAAGGCCTAGGCTTTTTTATAAGCCTATTTAGTAAAAAAGGATAGGCCTCAGGCCATAAAAAAGCCTTTTAAGCCTAACAGACCGACCTATTTAAATAAATATGAATAATTTTTTATTATCATTATGTTATATTTTGTACTTTGAGTTAAAATACATAAATAAAAATTCGTTAACTTGGATAACTCATGAAAATAAGATGAAAAAACCTTATGAACAATGTTATAAGTTGTTTTCATAAGTTATCTTAAACAAATAGTCTCACAAAACTTATGCTAATAGGTAAGTTAAAATAAGTCAATGAAAATAAATTTTTAGTCTCATTGGTTTTTTAGTTTGTTAGTCTATTTAAACATTATTTTAATTGCTTATTTATATATGTATAAAATAATAGGCTTTTATGTAGGCTAACAGGCTAACCAGACCTTAGAAAAGGCCAGGCTCAGGCATAAAAATAAGCCTTTGACAGGCTACAGGCCATGCTTAGGCTTCAATTTTTTGGCAGGCCGGGCTTAGGCTTGGCAAAGCTTAGCTCGGCCCATCCTATTTCCACCCCTACCAGACATGTATAATTTCCTCCTTGAGTGCTTTGTCATTTTCTCCTTCTTTGAAGAAAAGACCTTCCAGATGAATGCTGTAAGGTACATTCTTCATCGGGTATCCAAGCTAACGACGAGCTAAAACCGGGTGATAATTGATCCCTCCCTTGGTACCAATGAGGGGTACATTGGGGAAACTTCCACATTTGTCAATGATCTTTATTCAGTCATAGACTCGATTGTACCAATCTATGTCAGAATGGGTAAGGGACATAATCTTTTGCGACCATCGCATACCACTTTTGAGATCCCAAAAAGTAACAAATTTGGGTAAGTGGGAAATAAACCATTTGTAGAGTAATGATACATAGCATGTAAGCATCCCTTCGCTGTACAAGTTCCTTAAATGCACTGAGTGGTAAGTATCTTCCCGCAAAGTTGGGGTTGGGTTCCCAATTAAGAAAATCTTGATAGCATTTATGTCGATGAAATTGTCAATGTTAGGGAAAAGGAATAATCCATAAGTGAGTAAAACAAAGTTATCCTCGAAAGCACTTATGTTTCCTATGCTGGTAAAGTACATGGATTTTTATAATAGAAACCTAGCTGGTAGACCTTAAATTCCTCCCTTGGTGGTCAAAGGGATTTTGATATCTGATATTTCCAAAGAGGTGACTCTTGCAATGACCTGATCCTTAGGAACTTCTTCCAGTCCAGAGAATGGATTCTGATTAGTGATAGGTAAATCAATCAGATGAGAGTACTCTTCCAATGTTGGTGTGAGCTGATAATCGGGAAACGTAAAGCAATGGTACACCGGATCATAGAACTGAACCAATGTAGCTAGGACTCCTTCTACCATGTTGACCTTCAAAAGAGACAAAAGACCTTCGTACTTAGCTCTGAAAGCTTCTAGATTAGTAATTAATCTTCCCAATCTCCTCAGGTCTTCAAGTTTTGGGTTTTTAAAGGTGTACTTTTGAGTTTTTCTTCTACCAAAATCCATAATGTGGTTTCTGATATTTGCAACACCTTTTTTCTTAGTTCTTTTGAAAAAATTTTGAGAAAAGATTTTTTTTTAAAGTTTTTATGAATGCATGAATGCAACAAACACAAGTATATGAAAACATGGGTTTAAGGGTTCATCGTCACAAGCATGGAGCCATGGATCTTCCCAATCCCAAAGGGTATGTACTAGGGGTTTTTTTTGTACCTGTGGAACGGGTTCTAACAAGGTTCCCAAAATCATTGACCCCTCTTAAGAATATTACCATCAAACTGACTGACTCATGAGAGCTGTAATATCCTTAAGATAAATCTCATTCGAGCGTAGTATCGCATATCAACTATTCCCGATAGTCACCGTACTACATCCTAAAAATGGACGAGGTTAAGTGTTTACTAATCCTCAGTTTCGCGGGTGCCTAGTGGAAAAAGTAATGTTTTCACGACTTGCTCGTTTAACATCAGTAATTCCAAAAAGGTACCTCCACTGATTTGGTGGACTTTCAAGTTAGCTTGGTCAGGATTCACTCTCTATAAGCCTTCTTGAGTCTGCCACCTCCTATCTTAAAATATGTTCTCAAGCCCACTGAGGACTTTTTGACTCACCACATGTGTATTAATCACATTCCCAGATAACAGTAAATTATACAAGTATGGTAGAGAAGCAGATAGTGTGATGGAAAACAGTAAATAATATCAAATGAGAAAGTAAATAAAACAGCAAAAAGACATAATAGACCCCAGCAAAGTCGTCATTTTTCTGTAGCATCGATTTTTTTGTGACGCGACCACTAGCGCTTTTAGTGCTACCTTCTGATTTCTATATTTATCCTATGAAGCTTAAAAGGAATGGGAAGATATTTTAAACTAACCCTACGTGCAAATTTTTTCCTTAACAAATGCTAAGAGATTGAGGATCGGGGGTTGGTTATACAAAGTGAAGTTGTTAACACCCAGAGTTTCTATAGTAATCTATAGGAACCTTTATTTGCATATGTTTTACTGTTGAATTGCTTGGCTGCTTAAATCCATTTGTTGTTGATTGGGGAAAGTTTCTCCTTTGAGAAGGCTGAGAAAATGTTTTTTTTTTGTTTCGGGGTTTTCTACTGTTCTTGGGAAGGTACTTGACCTAAGATTTTTTATTAGTGCGCTCGCTAAGATTTCACAATCTTATGCCTACGTATTCCCGTAAAGAGATCCGGGGAAATCATAGCGTTCGTAGTTCCTCCTATTCTATGGGAGGAAAATGTTTGGTGTCTTGTTCAAAGCCCAAGATTGAAACTAAAAGAGTATTTGTGTCTTTTTCAAAGCCCAAGATTGAGGCTAAAAGAGTATTTGTGTCTTGTTCAAAGCCCAAGATTGAAGCTAAAAGAGTGTTTGTGTCTTGTTCAAAGCCCGAGATTGAAGCTAAAGGAGTTTGACTGAGAGAGAATTTGTCATCTCTAAAGGGAGATATCTCACCTATTCATCACAAACATTGAAGAATTGATTTAAGGGAAGTTGCTTTAACTGGGATGTGTGGAATCCAGCAATGCCACATCTTCCTTTACAAGTCTTTTCATGCTAAGAGATTTAAAAGGATAAGTTTGAATGCCTTAGAGGCTTTTGACTCTCCTGGGGACTGGTGTAGGGATAGAGGTGACTAGGATCAATCCTATGATTTTAGGAAGCCTGAGGGTCCTTGTATGATGCCCAAGAGGAGGCTAGGGATACTTCTAAGAAACCTGTGGGTCCTTGTATGAAGCCCAAGAGGAGGCTAGGGATTGATACTTTCCAAGTCTAGGAAGAGTTCAAGAAAGGTTTCACTGGGAAATAACCCTTTCTTTGTTGAACTATTCTAGGGTTAAAGGGGGTAAAGAAGTGGTTTCACTGGGAAATAATCCTCTCTTTATTGAACTATTTCAAGATTTATCAAATTGAACAAAGCCCAAGAGGAGGCTATCTTCTGGGGAGATTCTTTATATAATGCCCAAGAGGAGGCAATAATGCTTGGATATAGCCCAAGAGGAGGCTACCTGTATTCCTTTATACAGGGGGAACTAGTTATTTGAACTAAGTTATACTGGTTGAAGGGATCCTATTGTTTGAACTAGTCTAAACTGGGGATGATTTAAATGCTAAGATAAACTTAACAAGATATGTACAAGTATATATGTATAGACATATGAACTAGTATATAAACAAGTATTGAATTGAGAAAGGTGGTGGGTCTTATTCTCTGGATAGAAGCCCAAGTGTATTGTGATTGATCAGATATTTTCTTCAAGATTGGATTAGGGTTTTGAAGAAATTGAAGAAAGTTTTGAATTTTGAAGATGACTTGATCTCAAGTATGAGAAAAGTAAAGGTGTTGGTTCTTACACTCTAGATAGATGCCCAGGTGATTATTTGTATCCTGTACAAAGCCCAGGATAAATGAGGCTAAAAGATTTCTAATTACAGAAGGGTGTTGGGTCTTGCACTCTTGAAATTCTGGCATAGCAGACAACAGATTTCCTAACACATGTCAAGACATTATTCTGCATAATTATTAAACAAGAACAGAACAACAGACTGATACCTAGAATATCAGTAACTACAGAAACACAGATGTTTCGACATCTATTCCAACATGATAATCAAAACTGAAATGTAAACTGCAGAATGATAAATAACACAGAATATGATGACCAAGTTCGGTGCAAATCACCTACATCTGGGGGATACCAATCCAGGAAGAAGAATGCACTGTCAGTAGTATAGTTTTATGTAAACAACCTCAGGTTTACAGTAAACACCCACGTTTACCTATCACTACCCAATGAAAACTTTATCTAAGAACTCCATCTTAGATAAGAGAAGCCCATCTCACTCCCTAAATCACAACCTGTGATTATCTAATAGTTACTACACCATAACTGCATCATCCTATTGAAAGACACCCCTTTCAATACAAAGTTCAGTCAAGCATCCTTGACTAACAAGTTAACTTGGATTTGCTTAAAAGCTTCATCCAAGAACAATACACGATTCATTAACTATGGGTTTCTGAATCTGTACAAGTACCTATGTCTACCACACTGTATCAGATCAATACAGAGGGAGACTTACAAGAAAGCCTACTGTCATACCCCAAATTTTGACCACTAAGATTTCCCATCATTGTGCAAATCATCATCACAATATGGATGGACCATCATGCCTCATTAGTCTCCCCAAAGATGGGTGAGCATCCACTACAATCAAAAATTAGGGTTTCAAGCCCTCTTTCAGCCTTAGACAAAGGATCAATCAAGAATTAACATGATCTACAAATTGTCTAACCTCTCAAATATCCCCAATGGATCAAGAGGACTCCCACAACAAGAATCAAGCACAAGGTTGCAGCATTCTGAGTGGATCAAACCTCAAAATCAATAGTGTCACCAAATTAGGGTTTTGATCGACCAAGGCCTCCAGATAGAAATTTTCCTCTGGGCATGAGCCAATGCTTCAAAACATAACCTAAGATACTCCATGGAACCTCATGGACCCAATCATCAAGTCAATTTAGCCTCAGGGGATGCATTCACTAAAAAATCAGGAATTAGGGTTTCTTGACCTAATTCATCCCTAAGTTGACATTTGGGACAAATCATGAGCCAAGACCTCAAGAGAGGATTTGAGGGTCTCTAATAAACTACATTGATCCATTTGCAACAATGGATTGATCCAAGAAGCTTGATCACCAACTTTCAGTTTCATCTGAACCACAATTAGGGTTTTGATGAAAAAGTCAACTGCACCTTTGACTTTTGACCAGGACATGCTCCCAAACCTTGGGACATAATTCAATACACCCTATGATACCTATGAAATCAATCCATAAAGTTTGATTTAGGTCAAGGACTTGATTTCATAGAGGATCGCACAGTTTGGAATTCATCTGACAAAAAGTCAACTGTGCACAAAAGTCAACTTTGAATTTTTGAGATTTTTCACAATTATGGTTCCTTAACCCTAAAATGATGTTAATGTGTGATTGGAATCATCATTCATCAAGAAAAATCAAGAAAAGTGGGATAACTTGTAAAAGGGGGTAACCATAAAAACTTAGAAATTTTCTAAGTTATGGAACAAAGTGGCTAGGGTACCAACTTTGGAGGATCATAACTCCTAAACCACAATGCCATTTTTCCCCATTCAAAGCTGGATTTGTAGCTCTCATGGCCCTCTACAAAAGCTTCATACATAACTCATTCCAATTCCTCATGGATTTTAAGTTATGGAATGATCAAAACCACAAAAAGTGAAAATGTCACTTTTTTCCAACACTTAATGAAATTTTCACTAAGTCAGAATCTGTCTTACTGTTTTCAAAATGTAGGGGAATTTTTCACTTGGATCCAAAAAGTATCAAAACCAATTATGATCAAACAGTTGCTGTATCATTTGAGGGCTTTCAAAAATGGCCAAGAACTCCATCATATTCCACTTGAGCCATGAGATATGACAATGGCAATATGCCTTGCTGAAAAGTGTCAAAGCAAGGCGGATTTGTGTATTTTTCTCGATTTGTCAAATTTGTGCAAATGACAAACACACTTATCCATTTGAACACCTCAAGGGGAGACCAAGGAGGAACCAACTCTGGTCTCAAGCCTCCCAAGTCCTTAGAACTAAAAATAGCATGCCAAACCTAGAAATCCCTAAAGAGGGGACAAGACTCCAATTTTGTTTTGGATCATTTAATGGATGATCAGTTTGAGTACACCAAAGCCATCAAACAAATGCTTTCCTCAAAATCGCTTCCTTCACTCCAAAATTGCCTTCCAAACCAAGTCACTATCGGGTTTTGAGTTTGAGAGCTATTCCAACCAAACCAATCACACACACACACACACACACACCTCATAAACATCATATAGAAGTGATCCAAACACTCATATATCATCTGGAACACCAAAATCGCAAAATCACTAGCCAATTGCTCAAGTTCTTGAGAGATTTGCGGTTGGGGTACCATCTCAAGTTCCAGATCATTTCCATTCATTCCAAGCACCCAGACACACTCCATAGCACCTAGGGAAGTTGTCCATATCCTTGGAACCAAGTTGTAACACCTCTAACACAAAACATGATCACCAGCTGCAAGAGGTAAGCATGAGCTCTTCTAACTCTATGATCCATGCATTTTTTGCTGCACAATAATTTGGCCATATGTTCATAATCATGCATGGAGTGTTTTCCCTCAATCAATTGCTTTGTTTGAATCGTGTCCGAAGTTTTTGAGCCTTCATACAAATTTTAGGGTTCTTGAGGTTTCTCTTTTATTTCTTATTTCATGCTTAAAATAAATGAAATTAAAGACCATAGACATGATCGTGAGGTGAAAACGAGAAGATTGATATGTAGATTGCATGATATAATCAAGTATTCAGTGAGATTGGATAGAAAATGTAAATCAGCAGAAACAGAGGGTGGCGCGTGTTCTTGCCATGTTCTTGGCGCCCTTTTTGAAAATTCAAATATTTGAATTTTGTGATTTTATTTAATTGATTCAAAAATTAATTTCTCTATGAATTTTAATGATTTTGAGTTGATTATTTTTTTAATAATTCAAAAAAATGTTAAAATATTTTATTTTACCAAAAAATCCCAAAAATATTATTTATTTCATATACTTGATATTTTTGTAAAGAATTAATATTTTAATTATTTTTGACATTTAAAATATTTTCTCCCTCTTGATTTTTCAAATTTTAGTGATTGCCAATCATTTTGTGGATCAAAACCTGATTTTTGAAACATTAATCCAAGATCACAGTTTGTTTTCCACATGTTTAACAATTTTGATCATTTTAATTGAATTTTTATTCAATTAAAATACATTTTGAAAACAAATTAGGGTTTTTGATTAATTTAACCCTCATCAAATTTTTTTTTCAAAAACTTTGGGCCTCTAATAGAGTGTAAGACCCAACCCCTCTTTGAAACCAAAATGATTTGGGCCTCAGTCATTGTATAAGACCCACAGTTTTTTCAAAGATCTCAGCGCAATCGCCTTTTCAAAAATAATCAACTGGGCTTCTCCTTGAGCTATAAAACCCATCTTTTTTCATTTTCAAAAACTTTGGGCCTCTATTAGAGTGTAAGACCCATCCCCATTGTAAATACAAACCTTTTTGGGCCTCAGTCATTGTATAAGTCCCACTGTATTTTAAAAACAACGGCGCGATCGTCGCCTTTTTTAACAAAATCATCTGGGTCTCTCCTTGAGCTGTAAGCCCCACCACTTGTACAAAAATAAATCATTGGGCCTCTATTAGAGTGTAAGACCCAACCCCCATTTAACCAAAACTTTTTGGGTCTCAATGAATTGTATAAGACCCAGTATGTTAAAGAAATCTCGGCGCGATCGCCAATTCAAAAAAACAAATCATCTGGGCCTACCCTCGTGTTATAAGCCCCATTCCTTTTCTTTAAACACCTTTGGGCCTCTTGAGAGAGTGTAAGACCCATCCCTTTGTACATAAAACCTTTTTTGGGCCTCAGGCACTTATATAAGTCCCTGTACAAAACAACAGTGCAATCACTGAATAAACCTTGGGCCTCTCCTTGAGCTGTAAGCCCCAACAATCTTTTCAAAGCACTTTCTCCTTTGATTTTGAATATACTATTGTTATCAAAGCTTTCTTTGTTGAACAAACTAACCAAACAGTATGGAAGCTATACAACCGAGTAAGTGTTTACCCGCTTTGTTTATCCGCTTTCATATATATAACTGTATTGTGGGGCTGCTCACTGTAAGTCTTCTTTCACAAACTTTTATATACTTGTCAAATATGAACTGTGTAATACTAGTATAGTTATTTAGAGTTTTCCCCGGAAAGTACGTCTAGCATTAGGTAAAGCCCTGTTGGTTACTCTTAAATACAAACAAAACTAGATCCCCATAGGATTACCAGACACAGTTTTCCCTCCTCTTGGGGTTAAACAATATGGAGACGTGAAAGGCAGCATTCTCTGTGAACCCTTTCTCAGACTGTCACTCTTAGAAATCGTCAAAGAAACTCTACTCCCCAGAGATGATCTTTTCTCCGTGAATGGTATCTCTTGAGTTTCTTCCAAATTCTCTGACTTTCCTGGCTTGATCTATTCTCGGTGAATGGCATGTCTTAAACTTCTCGAGGTTTGGGGACCCACAGGCTTCTTAAAAGCATCCCCGCCTCCTCTTGGGCGTTGTACAAGGACCCTTCGGCTTCTTAAAAGCTCTCATGCCTTCTCTTGGGCTTAGTACAAGGACCCAGAGACCTCTACAGGTATAAGAACAGAACCTAGTCATCAATTTGCTAGAGTTGTCTTTCTGAGTCAAGCGTCAGACCTGTTAATGGGTTGACCTTCATCCCTTAACACACCACCCTTCTCTTGGGCATCATACAAAGATCATTTCACTACCTGAGAATCGATTTCTCCAAAACACCAGTAGACTTGGAAAGTCTCAATACCCTTTGGATTCCTCCTTTCCTTAAAGCACAGGAAATAATCCTGGTCCTCTGATCAGTGCCAAAACACAACAATACCTTTAATCGTTCCCTTCATAAGAATTGATTTTCTCTTTTATCCAACATACTGGACTTGTCACTAAACTGAAACAGTCACCAGCACAATAGCCTCCGCTTGGGCTTTGTACAAATGATTCTCCCCAGCAGAGCTAACCTTTTCACACTCTCTTGTTGAGTATAAAAGACTCTCTTGTTGGGCCAAACCTGTTTAGCCTCCATCTCGGGCTTTGTACGAGATAAAAATCACTCTCTTGTTGAGTATAAAAGACTCTCTTGTTGAGTCACCCACTTTTAGCCTCCATCTCGGGCTTCATACGAGATAGAAAAAACTCTCTTGTTGAGTATAAAAGACTCTCTTGTTGGGTCAAACTAGCCTCAATCTCGGGCTTTGTACGAGATACCAAATAACTCTCTTGTTGAGTATAAAAGACTCACTTGTTGAGTTAAACCCTTTAGCCTCTATCTCGGGCTTCGTACGAGATACAAATCACTCTCTGGTTGAGTATAAAAGACCCCCATGTGGAGTCAAGACCTTTTAGCCTCCGTCTTGGACTTCGTACAAGACACATATAAAAGAAAAAGCACTCTCTTATTGAGTCAACCCCTTTTAGACTCTCTCTCGGGCTTCGTACGAGACACATAAAAACAACCCTCTTGTTGGGTCAATTGTCTCCTCTTAGGCTTTGTATAAGAAAACCCCGGTTGAGTCAATCAACCTGTTAGCATCAAAATCTGTGCTTTGCTCACAGTATACAAAAATCAACAAATCCTTTTCCTTCATCTAATTGTTGTAAGCGGCAAGCCTCTGGATTATTTACATCCACGCCACTATCCCTCTTTTAGCATGAGAAATTCCTAAGGAAAGATGGAATTGCTCTAAACTGAGTTAAAGTCTTCTCCTTCAGGTTAAAAATCCCCTATAAAGGAAATTATGGAATTGTTGGATTCACATATCCCAATTAAAGTAATTCTCCTTTATAATCAGTCACCCAACAGTTATGACAAACATACCAAATATCCCCCTTTAGAGATGACAAATTCTCTCTAAAGTCAAAATCCTTTAGCTTCACATCTTGGGCTTCGAAAAAGATACAAATAGACCCTTCAGCTTCACATCTTGGGCTTTGAACAAGATACAAAACACATTTAGCTTCACGTCTTGGGCTTTGAACAAGACACCAAAACAACCTTTTTTCTTCCTCCCATAGAATAGGAGGAACTACGATCGCTCTGATTTCCCTGTTTCGTCAAACGGGAATACGTAGGCATAAGATTGAAAAATCTTAGTGAGCATACTAATCAAAAACCCAAAATCCCGTACCTTCATACATCAATCGAAAAGAATCAGTCATAACATCTTACAAATAATCCAGACACTGTGTTCTTAACAAAATAACCAAAGATTGGGCCCCACATCCACATAGCATCTGTAACCTAACAGACCGCTGTTTAAACTCAGTATGCAAGCTGGTTAATTGGAGACATCTATTTCCCTTCCTTAATCAGCTCAATAGGATAAAAATGAATCGAACTGTAGTACCCCAAGCGATCGTGACTCAGGACCACAAAAATCGCGCTACAGAAAAATGGCGCCCACCGTGGGGCCCTTTTCTCTTTCTTACAATCCTCGGTAGAAACCTTAAGTTTAGAAAACGCCACAGTAAAATGGTGACCACAGTGGAAGGCATTCTTTCTTGCCTTCTCAAGGGATGAAACCCTAAATTCGTGTCACAGAAATGACAACTCTGCTGGGGAGTCATTGTCTGTATAGGATCATAAGACTAGAGGCCTAGGATGATTAAGACAAATATATATACTGCTTTTCCTAATTGATATCTGTGTTTATTTTTCTCCTAATGGGAAGGCGTGTGATGTCGCATGTGGAAAGATTGAGTATACACCTAAGATAGGCGATGGCAATGCGGGTAATCTTACTGGGAGTGAATTCCAGTTAAGAGCCCCCGATCGACCATCAAACTCAGTGGAGACTCCCTTTGCAGATACATTGCCTATACGACTTTGGTTGTTGAGAGTAGTGTGGTTGACTGGGTTATCTGAGAAGCTGAGGTTTTTAGTAGACTTAAGCCATTTTGTAGTGCGGAAGCTATCGGAAATAGTTGTCACGCGATACTACCCTCATTTGAGATCACTCTAGGATACATCAGCTCGCTGGCGATCCGTTTGCTGTTGTTATCCCAGAGGGGTCAATGATTTTGCGGACAGGTACAAAAAATACCAGTATAAACCTTTTGGGGGGGGGGGGGGTAGAGCCTTGACTTCATGGCACCGACCCTTTGACCCCATGTTTTTCTATGTCTTTGTGTGTTGCATTCATGCATTCATTTAAAAACATTAAAACAAAGAGAATCTTCTCTTCTAGTCTCTCTTTTTCAAATTAAACTAAGACAATGATTGCAAATGTCAGAGAAAGGAGATTGCGCTAATGGATTTCAGTAGAAGGAAAACTCATAAGTACACCTTCAAGGTTCCAAAGTTAGAGGATTTGAGAGGTTTGGCGAGAATGATCACCAACCACAAGGCTTTCAGAGCTAAGTATGGAGGACTGCTGTCCTTGTTAAGGGTCCATATAATTGAAGGAATCATGTCCACACTAATCCAGTTCTACGATCCGGTCTATCACTATTTCACATTCCCAGATTATTAGCTTGCACCAACGCTGGAGGAGTATTCTCACCTGACTGATTTACATATTACTGATCAAGCTCCCTTTTCTGGACTGGAAGAAATTCCAAAGGATCAGACCATTGCAAAAGCAATTTATTTGGACGAGTCAGAAGTCAGGACTCACACATGACCACTAAGGGTGGAATCCAGGGTTTGCCAGCCCAGTTCTTGATAACGAAAGCCCTATACTTTGCTAGTATAGGGAACGTGGCCGCTTTCGAGAGCATCTTTGTTTTGCTGACCTACGGGTTATTTTTATTTCCCAACATCGATAACTTTGTAGATATCAATGCCATTAAGATATGTCTGATTGGAAACCCTGTGCCAACCTTGCTCGTAGAGGCGTATCATTTGGTACACTTAAGGAATTTATACAGCGGAGGAATGATCACGTGCTGTGTACCCTTGCTTTACAAATGGTTCACTTCCCATTTGCCCAAGTCTGCTGCATTTTGGGATCAAAAGAATACTTTACGTTGGTCGCAGAGAATCATGTCTCTTACCAACTCTGACATCGATTGGTACAATCGAATCTATGATGGGATCAGAATCATTGACCGTTGTGGAAATTTCCCAAATGTACCCCTTATAGGAACTAAGGGGGGAATCAACTATCATCCAGTGTTAGTTCGTCGTCAATTTGGATACCCGATGAGGCATGTCCCGCATAATGCTCATCTGGAAGGTCTTTTCTTCAAGGAAGGAGAAAATGACAGGGCACTAAAGACAGAAAAATGCAGGCTTGGAACACATGTTCATAGGAAAGGACGAGAGTCTCTAGGAAAACCAGACTGTGTCTCGATGGAGCCTTATCTCCACTGGGTACAAACTAGAGCTCTCAAGCTGAGGATACCTTACCCTCGTCAGGAAGTTCTTCCATTAAGGGACTCTGCCCTTTATTTCATATCTGAGACGGAAAAACTTCAGGTTACTCTCAACAAAGTTCAGCAGGAGAAGAGGTCTTGGAGGAACAAGTATCGTATTCTCAATGTGGAGTGCAATAAAATACAGCAGCTATTAAGAGAAAAAGATGCTCTGATTGAGATTTTAGAGCAACATGTTGTAGAAAATCAGGATGACCAAAGGAATTTGCTCGCTCCTTTCACTTGGCAAAGGAATGACAACCCGACAACGGCCCAAGAGCCCCGGTCAAAGAAAAGGAAAGTACCCAAACCAACACCTGAGCTCTCTTTAGAGAGGACTCAGGATCCATTAGTTTAGATTTCCTTTTTCAGCACTTTGTAATCTGCTGTATTTCCATTTCCGCAATCCTTTGAATTCAATAAATGGGGTTTCCCCACTGTTTGATATTTGTAATCTAATTGTCGAATTTTACTTTGAATAAACAAAAATAATTAATAATCATTGCATTCATCATTCTCATAAACGCATTCTTCTTACCTACGAATCTCACGTTTGCGTCTCGATTCTAGAGTCAAATTGTCTCATTCGTACAGTACTCGGACCAATCGTCAGAAAAAGATGGATGATCTCGAGGAAGAGAACAGAGAGTTGAGGGAAGAGATCGACACTCTGAAAGAGGATCTGAGGAAGCTTCATAACGACATGCAAGCTCTAGCAGAAGCTCAAATGCAACAACAAAGGACTGTGATCTCAGAAATCACATCTACGCCCATAGTGGAGAAGTATGATCCTAGGTACAAAATGCCGAAAGATCGTCCCTGGGGCATGCCTATTAACTATATCCCAGAAGGATATGTTCCACCGATCAATGAGGATTAAGGAACCGCAGCAGGAACTGCTGGGCCTGAAGGTTACAAATTTTGGGAAAGCGAAGATGTCAGGGGCATGACAGCAACTCCTGAAGGTTACAAACTTCGGGAGGCACCGAGAGTCTCGGCCATAATGACTATACCACCACCCGTGGTACACACTATCCCGGAATGACAGATTCCACAGATACCTTCTGGTGGAAACGACAGCATGTTCGACAGAATGAATGAATTCCAAGAACAATTCCTGGAGATGCAGAAAGAACTGCAGGCCCTTCGCGATCAGGATGGAAAGGACGTCGCGGACCTCTGCTTGGTCCTCAATGTGAAAGTTCCACACAAGTTCCAAGTGCCAGACTTTGAAAAGTACAAGGGTAACTCTTGCCCTCAGAGCCATTTGGTGATGTACGCTCGGCGAATGTCAGCTCAGACATAGAACCAGGAGCTACTGATTCACTACTTTCAGGATAGTTTAACCGGTGCCGCATTAAAATGGTACACAGGTTTAAATCGCACTATGATCGGCACATTCAGAGATCTTGGCGCTGTTTTCGTTCAACAATATAAATACAATTTGGACATGGCACCAGACAGAGATCAACTCAGATCAATGTCACAAAAGGACAACGAAACCTTTAAGGAGTACGCTCAGAGATGCCGTGAAATTGCCGCCCAAATTTGTCCACCTCTTGAGGAAAAAGAGATGACAAAGATCTTCTTAAAGACCTTAAGTTCATTTTACTATGACCGAATGGTCACCAGTGCACCCAGTGACTTCACCGAGATGGTGGGCATAGGAGCTCGTCTTGAGGAAACGGTCCGGGAAGGATGTTTAGTTAAAGACGCTGGATCATCGAGTAATAAAAAACGATACGGTAGTGCTCTCCCTAAGAAAAAAGAGCAGGATATTAGGAATATCTCTCTCGAAAAGCAAAGGCGATGATACCAACCAGTAGCAGCTGTAACTCCTGCTATCAATCCTGCGTCTGTTCCTACTTATCAACCTCAGGTTGCGCAGAGCCAACCGAATCAACAGAAATATCAGCAAAGGACACAACAGCCTCTTCAGCAGGCTCGTCCTCAGTACAACAACAACCGTACAACGCTACCACCAGGGTTTGACCCTATACTGATGTTGTACGCGGAACTGTTTCCATTATTACTGGTCAAGGGGCGTGTACAAACCAGGTCTCCTCTTACAGTACCGGAAAATTCACCTTTTTGGTTCAAAGCGGATCAGACTTGTCCTTACCATCAAGGAGGACCGGGGCATAACATAGAAAACTGTTTCAGTTTCAAATTCGATATGTAAAAACTTGTGCTCACTTGTGCTCAGTTTAAGTACGCCAAAGCCATCAAACAGGTGCTTTCCTCAAAATCACCTTCTCACTTCCAAATTTGCCTTCCAAAGCAAGTCACTATCGAGTTTTGAGTTTGAGAGCTATTCCAACCAAGCCAATCACACACACACACACACCTCATAAACATCATATAGAAGTGATCCAAACACTTAAACAACAACTGTAACACTGATTTCTCAGAATCACCAGCCAGTTGCTCAAGGTTTTAACCAAGTTGCAACTGAGATGCCATGAAGTGATCCAGCCATTTCCAATCAAGTCCAAGCATTAAAACACACTCCATATGGTGTAGGGAAGCTGTTCAGATCATCACAACTCATCTGTAACACCTCCAACTCAAAAATCACACTGCCCTTACTGTCACGACCTTCAAGTAAGCCTAAACTTGGTCATCTCTTAATCTATGCATATTTCCTCGCACAATACTTTTGCCAAATGTTCATAATCATGCATAAAATGTTTCCCTTCAATTAATTGCTTTGTTTGAATCGTGTATCAAAATTCTCAGCCTTCATGCAAATTTTAGGGTTCTTGAGGTTTTGTCTTGATTTCTTATTCCATGCTTAAAATAAATGAAATTAAAGACCATAGACATGATCGTGAGGTGAAAACGAGCAGATTGATATATGGATTGTGTGATTTCATCAAGTATTCAGTGAGATTGGATAGAAAATGCAAATCAGGTCAAACTCAGAACACGCGCGTGTTCTTGCCATGTTCTTGGCACCTTTTTTGAAAATTCAAATATTTGAATTTTGTGATTTTATTTAATTGATTCAAAAATTAATTTCTCTCTGAATTTTAATGATTTTGAGTTGATTATTTTTTTAATAATTCACAAAAATGTTAAAATATTTTATTTTGCCAAAAATTCCCAAAAATGTTATTTATTTTATATATTTGATATTTTTTTGCAAAGAATTAATGTTTTATTTGTTTTTAAAATTTGAAATATTTGTTCCTTCTTGATTTCCCAAACTTAATTGATTTTCAATCACTTTTTGGATATAAACATGATTTTTGAAGCATTGATCCTAGATCACCACTCATTTTTCACATGTTCTCATCAATTTTTATTAATTTTTAAACAAAATTAATTCCTTTTTGAAACAAATATAGGGTTTTTGATTAATTCAACCCTCATTAATCACTTTCAAAACTTTTTGGGCCTCTAATAGAGTGTAAGACCCAACCCCCTTTGTACAAAAATAATTTGGGCCTCAGTCATTGTATAAGCCCCAGTACAATTTCCCAAACGACGGTGCGATCACTGTCTTTCCCTGGGCCTCTCCTTGAGCTATAAGACTCATTTCTTTTCTTAAAAAACTGATTGGGCCTATTGATAGAGTGTAAGTCCCACCTCTTTGTAAATAAAATAATTTGGGCCTCAGTGCATTGTATAAGTCCCGATACAGTTTCAGAAACAACGGCGCGATCGTCGCCTTTTTAACAAAAACCACTGGGCCTCTCCTCGAGCTATAAGTCCCATTCCTTTTCAAAAACAAAAACCTTTTGGGCCTCTAATAGAGTGTAAGACCCAACCCCTTTGTAAATAAAACCTTTTTGGGCCTCAGATATTGTATAAGACCTACTATGTTTTCAAAACAACGGTACGATCATCGTTAAAACTTGGGCCTCTCCTTGAGCTGTAAGCCCCAACAATCTTTTCAAAGCACTTTCTCCTTTGATTTTGAACTCAAATATATGTTGTTATCCAAACTTTCTTTGTTGAAAAACTAACCAAAACAGCATGGAAGCTCTACAACGGGTAAGTGTTTATCCGCTTTCATTTATCGCTTTCATATGTATATAACTGTATTGTGGGACTGCTTCACTGTAAGTCTTCTTTCACATCCTTTTATATACTTGTCACATATCCACTGTGTAATAATAGTATAGTTATTTAGAGTTTTCCCCGGCAACTACGTCTACCACTAGGTAAAGCCTTGTTGGTCACTCTTAAATACAAACAAAACTAGATCCCCCGTAGGATTCCAGATACAGTCTTCCCTTCTCTTGGGGTTAAACAATATGGAACAAAGAGAAAGGCAGTATTCTCGGTGAACCTTTTCTCAGACTGTCACCCTTACTGTTAGTTCTTGTATTGGCTGGAATTTTGGTAAAACAAAGTTGAACAATGTTGATGTCATATGTCTGATGTCTTAACATTGGTTCCTAACATTAGTTGTTGCAGGGTTGAAGTTTTATATGCTGATGTTAAACTTGATGTCTTGACATCAGTTGACAGAACATCAGAACATCAGTCTGATGTGTTTTGTTAGAGCTGCATTTGTTTAAGTGTGTTTTGAGAAGATATGGTGGAGAGATTGCAGGCGAATATCATGGGACAAATATATTCTGTTGCAATCTTATATTGAGCAGATATTGTTACTATTTTCATGCAAAAAGATATGGAGAATAATTAGATTTGATTGAAGATTTAATTGAAGATTTAATTGAAGATTTGATTGAAGATCTATTTAGTAGCAGAATCTTTTGCAGATTTAAAGCAACTGATTTGTTGTGATTTAAAGGCCCAAATCCAGTTGGGAAATAGGTTATAAATAGAAGCATTGTAACCTAGTTTTAGATAGGCCAGCCATCATGTAGATTATAAGGGTTGTGTTGGTCGATGAACCACCCGGTTTGTGGGATGGTCATCATGTTTATCTCTAAGCCTGTAGGTAAGAGATGTATTGTTCTTAGAGGAAGCTGTTAAGCAACTCTAAGCATTGTTCTTAGTCATGAGGGTCATGTCTAGGTATTTTTATAGGAGTGTGTCTTCTATTTTTATGTGTTTGGAGAGTTGTTGGAAATCAAGCTGTTGATGCAGTGACTGAGATGTTGACTGCTAGACATCATTGCGATGATTGGAAGTGAGATGGAGTCTCTTACCTATGGAGAACTTAGGTAGAAGGTTCATTGGGTAGGGATTAAGTGAGTAGATTGTCAACTGGTATTGTTGAGTCTGTTATTTAATACTGCTAATAGTGGACTTCCTTCCTGGCTTGGTATGCCCCCAGATGTAGGTTGTTAGACCGAACTGGGTGAACAAATTCTGTGTGCACTTTTTTTTTCAGCAACTTATTTAACTGTCTATAATTGCCTTGTTGTTTATGTCAGACCAGATATCTCGACATTATGTAGGACATCTGGGATCTGTTATACCAGAATTTCAATTGGTATCAGAGCAGGCATCCTGTCTGTTTCTGGATGAGATCTAGGGAAGATACTTTCTGGTTCATGAGCAAGGAAGATAGTTTTGCTGAGTTATGGACTTGGTCAGTTCATATAGTTGTTTGTTTGATCCCTTGAAGTGAAGGATGGACTATTCATGACAGGGTATGTATTGGACCTGTTTGTTGTTATCAGGTGTGTAGCTTTGGTGGAGAACTGCTGTTGTGAGTTTGATTTATTTTCAAATTTTTTGGCACTTGGATTATGGTGATGGTGTGCAAGGATTATTGAGTAGTGCCTGAAGAGTGTTGAGGAGTTGTTGTGTGTTCCGCTGCATGGTATCTGATGTAACCCTGGTTGTTTCTTGTGTCTCTGGTGGTGAGACTTTAGGAAGGTATTTTCTTGGAAAGACTTTAGAGTTTGGTCTCCTCAGCAGAAGAAGAATATATTTCAAATCAGGTATTGAAGACCAATCTGTCCAAAACATTGATTCCTTCCTTCTCAATCTTCTTGGTGATTAAAGAAGAGGGTGGAGCCAAAGAAAAAGAGTATCACTGTCAAATCTTTCATGCGGGAGTGAAGATCTTGATAAGTTATCTCTTAAGCGTATTTATGGTGTCCAATGTAATTCTGGTATATCTGAAGATGAATTGTCTTGTGAAGATACATGTTTCTGATTTTCAACTGGAGGAAGTTTCATCAAGAAAGAAGTTGAGCTTGATATGTCAATCCTAAAGTCTCGACATCGCGCTACACATCAGCAGTTTATGGTAAATGCTGAGTCAAAGTCCTATTAGATTGTAGCTGTTTTGAAGGATCACTGAAGCTGTGAAGTTGAACAATTTTTGAGATGCTGTTCATAATGTCATAGCATCTCAGCTGGAGCTGGTTGAAGAAAAGGTAGTAATCTTGATTGCAGAAGAGAAGGATATGATCCCTGTTTAAGCTAAAATGTCTGAGGACAATTTTATAGGGAAAATGCATCCAAGAGTTTGTGTGCAGTAGCAGTGTAAATCATCCTGTGGTCAATTGGTGTATGCATGAGCTCTTTCAATTTTGTGGGATTGGAAGTAGCAGATTGTCTATGGTATGTTATCACTCTTAAGTTAGACAAGAGGTCTGAACCTTGTGCTTATAAGAAGAAGCTTCTGGAAGAGTGTGTTATGCAAGTTACTGCAGTTTTGTTGGTCTGATCTTGGAAGTTGATCAGATGTTGATATGTTCTCGTGTGTTCGCTGCAAGAGATATGTGTGGATTACTATGGTTGTAGTCTCCAAATCCTAGTAGATGTTTAATGTGATTTAGACTGATGTTGAAACATCACTTCAGTTCTTTGCTCAGGGTGGAGTGAAAGATCAAGACACTGACCTAACCTGGAAGGCTTTTGTGGTATGAATGGTTGTCATAATGGTTGTCATGAAGAAGATTCAGAAGATGCTAGAATCTGAAGAAAGGTTAAACCACAGGGATTTAAGATCAATTGCTATTTGTGATATTCACAAGTATTTAATTGATTATCCTTGAAAGACAAGATTAAGGATGTTCTGTCAAGTGTTTTAACATCTTTTCATCAGAGGTTTGGAGAATCATGGGAGGGGTTCTACATTCGCTCACAAGTCGCCTAGGTGTTGACCTGGGATTATTTCTTAGCATATGTTCCTAGAAAGTATTGTGAATGACTTGTCCAGATGGTGGTGCTGTTGAAGATGAAGACGGAAGACTATGTAGACATCATAATCTTGTTGGTTACAGCTTGGATCAATTTATTACTGATCTAAGTGGTTTGGAGCATGGTGTTTGCTCTGGTTGTGACGGTCGAGGATAAGTGGCAGTTATCTCTGGCTTTCTACTGACGGCTCTACTAAGGGAAGTGACATTCTTTAGTATTGCTATAGGGTAGTCTTGGACTACTTATTTTCTGAAGATTCAGATGTGGTAGGTTTGAAGTCTTTGGAGTTTCTAAGCAGGATGGAGGTTGTCTACTTAAACTTGATTGTTGAATCAAGTCTATGAGAGCATGGAAATCTGGTTCTGTAAAGGGAGGAGGTTCTTCTGAGTGGAAGAAGGAAGAGTTGAATTCAACAGTTGGATGTCATAATGTTTTGACATCTAGCTTAACATCAGAAGTCTCGGCTGGTGATGTGGCACATCAGCTTATGATAGGGTGATCTACAGGAATGAACAATAGGATGTTTCAAAAATATCGTTCTCATGGCAGTTTGCGGGAGCTGCAGGGAGGAGGAGATGTTGCATGACCATGGCTTAGGGAGTCTAAGTGTGTTTGCTATTGAGCAATTGGAACATGTGACTTGAAGATCAATTTTCCTTGGTGGATCAGGATATCTTTGTGAGAGTTCTGACAAACGTGAAAAAGGTCAGAATGTGGCATTTGGTTCTTTTCATATGAGGATTCATGAATGAGGTGATCAAACTGTGGCATTTGGTTGATCTCAGAAGTGGATTCGAAGAATTAAGATAATCAAAGTGTGGCAGCTGGTTATTTTTGAGGATTGTCTTGGAACAAGTTACTCTTGGGGAGAAGGGTGATGAGTTGAAGACTCAAGGAGATTATTCTTCTTGAAGGTGGATGAGAGTTTATTTCTCTGGTTCTTTGGATTACTATGCTAGAGTAAATCCAGTTGGTGGAGCATATCAAGAATCATGGTGTTGATGTTTTGGTGTGTGGAAGATGTTCTAACTTGTGATAGGACATTATCTGGGATGATTACCTACATTGTATCTAAAGAGAATCTACCTAATCATACGGGAGAATGATGAAGTAGAAGGTCTGCTTTGGAAGGAGAATGTAGAGAAGACTGAAGTATATCAGGTATTGATTGATTGAAAGTCTGAATGTGGATATTCATCAATTGATCCAAATATCAAAAATAGATGATTGGATGTGTATCGCTAAACACAGAAGAAAAGCATGTGAAGGGGACATAGCCCTATTGTCAAGTCATGCTAGAGAGTAGTTGATCAGCCTGGCGAGATGTGGAGTTTTGGAGCATGTGAAGATAACAAACCAAGAGGGAATCATGTGAGTATAATAATTTGCAGTCTGAACTCTTTGCTTCAGAGAGGGTGTGCGAGCTCATGGTATTCAGGTGTATATGTTAACCTGAATAAGCTGCTCTGACTGTGTTTTATTGGGAGCTTCTTGAAGGACTTCTATACGAAATAAGTCCTCTGAATGGTAATGAGAAGCTGATGTCCCCAAAAGATGTTGTTGAATGGTGATGTTGTAACATCATGATTGCTGATGGTTATATTTGCAAGATGATTGAGAGTGTGCGTGTGGAGTTGGATGCTCAAGCATTTGTGTCAGAAGAGATGTTTCTGACTATGTGAATTAGAATGTGGAGATTCTGGTCTTGTTTTTAGTAGTTTGTTCTGGCAAAGCATGACTACTAATTTTGAAGACTTCACTAGTATCAACAACTACTGGTGGATGTAATGGTAAAGGGATTGTGATGTGATCTGATCAGAACATTATTTTAGAGAGTTGTTCCTTCTTCTACTACAAGTATCTCTTGAAGAGATTAGATCTTAGTAAAGTAGAGAATTTGTGGAGTTTGTGAGCAGTGTCAAACAAGTCAGGATACTTGGTTGTGTTCTCCAAAAGTGAAAGTACAGTATGTGAATATGCTCAGCAAGTGTGCTCAAATGTTCATCTCCATCTGGAGCATTAGTTAACCATGACAGGGGGAGTACTTGTCTATGGATTCTGCAGCAAAGGTGCATATATTGTGAAGCTTGCATGCTGATCAAGCTTGTGGAGATTGGTTGCCTCTTGTGAGGAGATAATGTCAGATAACATGTTATGACATTAGGCTGTTGGTGTGGACATTAATGGTTCTAGCCGTGTGAAGCTAATTGTTTGTATCATGTGCGCACATGCTTCTGAGGAGAAGTCTGAAGACAATTTTATGTAGTTTTGGAAAAACTTTATGAGGGTCTTTGTTGATGGGAGATGTCACATTTGTCTTGATGTGTGTTATTAATTCTAAGTAAGAGGAGTTTACTTTGAGTTCAGTGGAAGGCATTGTGAGTGTGCTTCAGAACTTGTGGATGATTGTGTGAAGCATTCCTGACTGGATGGATGAAGATTGTGCCTGGATTTTCCAAATGATATGATGTACTGGTCAAGAAGCATCAGTTGTGAAATATAAGGGGAGAACTTCTTTCTGTACTAGTGTGGTACTTGGATTGTTTGAGGATTAAGCATTTTGTGAATGCATTCAGCAGGTATGTTGAACAGAGGGTGCGCTCTTGAAGACATGAAGATGAGTCTTATGTTTTCCATTCATTTAAAGTGTTCTTCTTGCAAAGGAGCACTGATTATCTTGGATAGGGAGAGTTGATCTTTTGTTGAAGAAGTTGTTTATTCAGATTGTAATGTCAAACAAGATGTCGTGACATTGTGTTTCTGGTGAAGTTCATGGTGTACTTGACAGTTTAGACCTGGTTCTATAGATTTGTGTGTCAATGGATTGAATCGGAAGTATACGTTTACACCAATGTTTGTAAAAAATTAGCCAAAGGGAGAGAATGTACAGTAGTAGATGTTGAGTCTGGATTTTGTTCTGAGTATGTTGGTTGGCAGATTCAGAGTTTGTCCAATTGTGGCTAAAAAGGGGGAGAGTTAGCCTAGCTATTGCCTAGTTGTCTGTTGTGGTTCTAGTGGTTCTAGGCTTGAGGGGGAGTGTGTAGTTTGTGCAGCTGTTTTGCTGGTTGCAGTTTTGAGGGGGAGTTGCTGCTGCTAGTTATGTGCTGATGTTAGTTGCGATTATTTTAGCCAAAATTAGCCAAATGGGGAGATTGTTAGTTCTTGTATTGGCTGGAATTTTGGTAAAACAAAGTTGAAAAATGTTGATGTCATATGTCTGATGTCTTAACATTGGTTCCTAACATTAGTTGTTGCAGAGTTGAAGTTTTATATGCTGATGTTAAACTTGATGTCTTGACATCAGTTGACAGAACATCAGAACATCAGTCTGATGTGTTTTGTTAGGGCTGCATTTGTTTAAGTGTGTTTTGAGAAGATCTGGTGGAGAGATTGCAGGCGAATATCATGGGACAAATATATTCTGTTGCAATCTTATATTGAGCAGATATTGTTACTATTTTCATGCAAAAAGATATGGAGAATAATTAGATTTGATTGAAGATTTAATTGAAGATTTAATTGAAGATTTGATTGAAGATCTATTTAGTAGCAGAATCTTTTGCAGATTTAAAGCAGCTGATTTGTTGTGATTTAAAGGCCCAAATCCAGTTGGGAAATAGGTTATAAATAGAAGCATTGTAACCTAGTTTTAGATAGGCCAGCCATCATGTAGATTATAAGGGTTGTGTTGGTCGATGAACCACCCGGTTTGTGGGATGGTCATCATGTTTATCTCTAAGCCTGTAGGTAAGAGATGTATTGTTCTTAGAGGAAGCTGTTAAGCAACTCTAAGCATTGTTCTTAGTCACGAGGGTCATGTCTAGGTATTGTTATAGGAGTGTGTCTTCTATTTTTATGTGTTTGGACAGTTGTTGGAAATCAAGCTGTTGATGCAGTGACTGAGATGTTGGCTGCTAGACATCATTGTGATGATTGGAAGTGAGATGGAGTCTCTTACCTAGGGAGAACTTAGGTAGAAGGGTCATTGGGTAGGGATTAAGTGAGTAGATTGTCAACTGGTATTGTTGAGTCTGTTATTTAATACTGCTAATAGTGGACTTCCTTCCTGGCTTGGTATGCCCCCAAATGTAGGTTGTTAGACCGAACTGGGTGAACAAATTCTGTGTGCACTTTTCTTTTCAGCAACTTATTTAACTGTCTATAATTGCCTTGTTGTTTATGTCAGACCAGATGTCTCGACATTATGTAGGACATCTGGGATCTGTTATACCAGAATTTCACTTAGAAATTGTCAAAGAAACTCTAACTCCCCATAGATGATCTTTTCTCCGTGAATAGCATCTCTTGAGTTTCTTCCAAATTCTTGAACTTTCCTGGAATGATCTCTTCTCTGTGAATTGCATTACTTGAACTTCTCTTGGTTTGGGGACCCACAGGCTTCCTAAAAGCATCCCCGCCTCCTCTTGGGCGTTGTACAAGGACCCTTCGGCTTCTTAGAAGTTCTCATGCCTTCTCTTGGGCTTAATACAAGGACCTTGACGACCTCTTAAAGGTATAAGATAGAACTTAGTCATCCTTTGCTAGAGCAGTCTTTCCAGCGTCAAAACTCCGGCCATTCTAGGGTTGATACTCATCCCTTAGTGCCCGTGCCTCCTCTTGGGCATTGTTAAAAAGATAAAACTCTAGACTTGGACAGTCTAAGCCTCTTGAGTCTCAAAGACATTCTCAAGTTCCTTTCAAACATAGGAAAAAACACTGATAACTCTGAAACCCGGTCTCTCTCATGAGAGCTCCCCACCCTTGGGCCTGCCTATGGATCTAATCCTCAAAAGTAAGATAGCCTCATCTTGGGCTTTGTACAAATGATTCTCCCTAGCGGAGCTAACCTTTTCAGACTATCATGTTGAGTCAGTCTCCCTTTTAGCCTCCGTCTTGGGCTTCATACAAGACACATATAACACACTCTCTTGTTGAGTATAAAAGATTCTCTTATTGAGTCAACTTTTAGCCTCCGTCTTGGGCTTCATACAAGACAAATATAAAACACTCTCTTGTTGAGTATAAAAGACTCTCTTGTTGAGTCAATCTCCTTTTAGCTTCAATCTCGGGCTTTGTACGAGACAACAAATCACTCTCTTGTTGAGTATAAAAGACTCTCTTGTTGAGTCAATCAACCTCCAGACTCTCTTGTTGGGTCAATCACCTGTCAAACAGACTCTCTTGTTGAGTCAACCTTTTTAGCCTCCATCTTGGGCTTTATACAGGACAACTAAAAAGTACTCTCTTATTGAGTAAAACCCTTTCAGCCTCCGTCTTGGGCTTTATACAAGATACATTCTCCCCAACGGAGTCAAAATCCCTTCTAGCCTCAATCTTGGGCGTTGTACAAAACAGAAAGAACAATTTCCCCAGAAAAGTCACACTTCTAGGCTCCTCTTAGGCTTTGTATAAGGAAACCCCGGTTAAGTCAATCAACCTTGATAATTCTGGTGTCAGATACGAGATGTCGAATACAATGTTACGACACTAATATCTGTTTTGGTTTTGAGAACGAACAAAATAAATAACGCAAACAATTATAAAAGACACAAGTAATTGTTAACCCAGTTCGGTGCAAAACACACCTACGTCTGGGGGCTACCAAGCCAGGGAGGAACTCCACTATTAGTAGTATCAATTCAGGATCAAACCACACAGTTTACAACCTTCACTTAATCCCTACCCAATGCAATTACAAACTCCCCCTCAATCACAGCAGTGATAATAACAGACACAAATAAACGAGACAGAAGAACACTCTTCAAGGACACAATCTTGATTTTGCTTAAAAGCTTCAATCAAGCACAATGATACTCTTTGCTTAAAAGCTTAAGAGTAAAAACTTACAACTCAATAAACCTATTCCAAAACAATCATCAAAACAATAATTGCTTTGGTTCACAAGAAAACTATGACCACACTTCAAACTCTTAAAAACCGTGACCCAAACAAATGATAGCAGCTGTTTATTTATAGATCCCACAGCAGCAGCAGCTCCCCAGAAGCTTTTAACCTAATTAGGTTAATTACCAACAATCAAGGAGAGAAAATAGAAACAAATGAATACTTTCTGGAAATAGCAAATCACACGATTAGGAGAATCTTCCAAAATAAAAGCGCCTAAAAAATCTCAACAGAAACACACTGCAAAACCCAAAGCGCGCGTACACAATCCAAGGCCCAACGAGCTGATCAGAAACAAACATGTCACGACATCAATTTTGACATCCTGATGAAAGCTGCTTACAGGCAGTACTTCATACCTGCAGAGAGGCTACCCAAGCATGTCGTGACATCAGCCTTGACAGGTATGTTTTACCAAAAATTGCTGCCAATTAAAAACACTTACAAACTCCCCCTTTGGCGAAATTTTTTGGCTAAAACATAATAATCGAACAACAATCAGAAATAGCAGCAGCAGAAAAAGAAACAGAAGATCCAAGGAAGTAAGCAGCATAGCATCAGAAATAGCAACTTCCAAAGTTAAGAGAAACAGAAATATCCAGTGCTCCCCCTTTTTAGCCATAAAGAGAGCCAAACCAAAAAAAAACACATAGTCTTTACAACCAAAAAGCCAAATAACCAAAAAGAAACTAACACAAGGTGCAAAAACACATAGTCTCCACCAGCATCAGCCTCATTGTCACTCCCACCAGAGTCTTCACCCTCATTGTCAGCTTCAGTCTTTGCATTATCACCATCCTCACGTTCCTCCTTCTCAAGTATTCTGATAAGAGTTTCAAGCTTCAACTTTCTGCTTTCTAGCTCTTTGCAAGTCTCCTTGAGCTCAGAAATGATGGTAGACTTATTCACAGGTCTACTGCTAGAGGATGTCTCAGCAGATGTTACAACAATATCAGGGACATGGGTCCCCTGAAACAGCTTGTAATGAAAAGACAAGACCCAATTAGCAGCTCCAATTCTGTGCAGCATCGCATACTTGACACTTAGTAAGCTAGCAGATAATTTTCCCTTTAGAGGCCATTTCTTGACTTGATTCGCTGTAATGGTCGTGCAGACTTGATTATCAGACACCTCCAACTCAGGTTGAGGCTCACCAGTCCTTCCTAGGTAAAAATTTATCACATCAGGGGAGAAATTGACACATCTTCCTCTAACAAACACTTTTCTGAACTCCTTAGATTTACCATCAGCACAATTTTCAGAAAGATTAACAATAAACTCTTTAACCAGTGTCTCGTAGCACTTTGAGAAGCGAGTCACAGTCTTTAACAGGCCAGCAAAGTAGATTAAATCCATTACTTCCTTACACTCCATAGCATTTTCACCCAGCTCTCTTTCTAACGCCAACCTCCGCTGATACACATATTTCCATTTGTTAACACTCTCAGCAGAATGAAAAGAGATATTATCTAGAGGAGCATCAGGTATTCTGGTAGCCAGTTTGCTAGCAGAGGATTTCTTTTTGAGACGGATGTCAGGAACATCACTTTCAACATCATCTTCAGAATCAGAAGAGACTCTAATCTTTCTCTTCTTGACAACCACTTTGCTCCAACCCTTGGGGGGACCAGAACCAACCTTCTTGATGTTGCGCTTGGAAGGACTTGGACTAGCTACATTCTTGTGCTTGGGAGAACTTTGCTTAGCACCCTTGTTTCCTTTCCTAGTAACAAGTCTATTAGCTATGCTGGCAAGGAGAGCGTTGTCATCAATCTCATCAAGATCCACAACATCATCAGCCATGACATCTTTGGTTTTAGAGGGTTTACTCCCAGCATCCTTCACACTTTCAAAGGTATCTTCAGCAACAGAGGTCTTAACATCACATGCAACATCTTGAATATCTTCTAGATTTATATCACCATCTTTTTGATGCTTCTGACTAGTTTGAGGAGCTGAAAGTTGCCTCAAAGGGATAGAAATCCCAGCCACAGCATGATCTTCATTAATGATACGAGTAACGATGCTATCAACAGTCTTATGAACATACTCAGATCCTTCCCTTGCCATAGCAGAAAGATCAACAGAAGACGATGTGGGAATGTTACCTGAAGGACTTTCTTTAGGTCTTCTTGCATGTTGAGTTCTATGCCTTTGAACATGAGGCACATCAGCAAGCACCATATTTAACGGGACAGCATCAACCACATCCTTGGGAGAATGATCCATATCTTGTGCCCTAGAATCAGAAGACGAAACAGTCTTAGGAGACACCGGCTTAGAGGGGGACGAAGCTTGTTGGTGAGACATGTTATTCACAGGCAAAGTGATAGACGAAAATCTGAAATGAGGGTTGGCAGTGACAGAATGTTTGGAAAGAAGAAGATAAACAGTATGGCATGTATGAGTGGGAATGGAGAGCGTTTGATAATGATGCAAAAGAGGGGGGAAAGGATTTATATATTTTGATGGTACAAATTCTTGGAAAACTAAGATGTGCCGGACAATGTTTCCACATGTGATTAATTGCTATAAGCCTTCATAAAGACAAATTCCTAACTTACCCCTTAGGTTCTCAAATTGACTTGCATCCAAAGCCTTTGTAAAAATGTCAGCCAGCTGCATCTCAGTGGCAACATGCTCCAAGGTAATTACTTTGTCTTCCACAAGATCCCTAATGAAATGATGCCTAATGTCTATATGCTTGGTACGGCTGTGCTGGATAGGATTCTTGGAGATATTGATAGCACTTAGGTTGTCACAATATAGTGTCATGACATCTTGTGTGACATTATACTCTGTTAGCATTTGTTTCATCCATACTAGCTGTGAACAACTACTTCCAGCTGCAATGTATTCAGCCTCTGCCGTGGATAAGGAGACACAATTTTGCTTTTTGCTGAACCATGAAATGAGATTGTTTCCTAAGAAGAAGCATCCTCCTGATGTGCTCTTTCTATCATCAGCACTTCCAGCCCAATCAGCATCACAATATCCAGATAAAATAGGATTACACCCATGAGAGTACAGCATACCAAAGTCACAAGTTCCATTCACATATTTGAGAATCCTCTTGACTTGATTTATGTGACTAACTTTGGGATCTGCTTGATATCTGGCACACACTCCAACTGCAAAAGCAATATCAGGCCTGCTAGCTGTGAGATACAGTAAGCTACCTATCATACTTCTATATAGACTTTGATCAACATTAATCCCCTTTTCATCTTTAGATAATTTCAAATGAGTAGGTGCAGGTGTTCTTTTATGGCTTGCATTCTCCATTCCAAATTTTTTGACTATGTTTCTTGCGTACTTACTTTGACTGAGGAAGATTGAATCTTCCATCTGTTTTACTTGTAACCCAAGAAAATAAGTCAGTTCTCCAACAAGACTCATTTCAAATTCAGACTGCATTTGTTGAACAAAGTGTTTCACCATCCTATCTGACATTCCACCAAACACTATATCATCCACATAAATCTGAGCAATCATGATTTTTCCTCCTTCATCTTTAACAAAAAGAGTCTTATCTAACCCTCCTTTTCTGTATCCATTATTAATGAGGAACTCTGTCAATCTCTCATACCAAGCTCTAGGAGCTTGTTTCAGTCCATAAAGAGCCCTTTTTAATTTGTACACATGGTCTGGGAAGGTTGGGTCAATGAAGCCTTTAGGCTGCTCTACATAAACTTCCTCATGCAAATAGCCATTCAAAAAGGCACTTTTCACATCCATCTGGAACAGCTTGAATTTTAGAATGCAAGCCACTCCTAATAGCAATCTGATGGATTCAAGTCTAGCAACAGGGGCAAATGTCTCATCAAAATCAACCCCTTCAACTTGAGTGTATCCTTGAGCTACAAGCCTTGCTTTATTCCTGGTTACAACTCCCTGCTCATCTGACTTGTTCTTGTACACCCACTTTGTACCAATAACATTTGTCCCTTCAGGTCTTGGAACAAGCTCCCACACCTCATTCCTTTTAAACTGACTTAATTCCTCTTGCATTGCATTAATCCAAAACTCATCAGTCAGAGCTTCTTTGATATTTTTAGGTTCAATTCTTGACACAAAGCAAGAGCTTGAGATGAGTTCTCTTGATCTTGTAGTCACTCCACTGTTGAGATCTCCTATGATAAGTTCTTTAGGATGATCTTTCTGCATTCTGGTGGAGGGTCCCTTGTTGATAGGTTCACCCTCAGATTCTGTGGTAGTAGGATTGGAGTCAACTTCTTTATTTGATGTACCAGCAGGAATATCCAAGAATGTTCTGACATCATCTGTGACATTTGCTTCCTCATGCAAATCATCAACCACCACATTTATTGATTCCATCATCGTTCTTGTTCTAGAGTTGAAAACCCTATAGGCTCTGCTGTTTGTAGAGTAACCTAAAAAGATTCCTTCATCACTTTTGGGGTCCATCTTCCTTCTTTGTTCACGATCTGTTAGTATGTAACACTTACTACCAAACACATGAAAATATTTGACAGTTGGTTTTCTTCCTTTCCAGATTTCATACAAGGTAGTGGAGGTTCCCTTTCTCAAGGTCACTCTATTATGAACATAGCAAGCGGTATTCATAGCTTCAGCCCAGAAGTGGATAGGGAGTTTCTTGGCATGAATCATAGCTCTGGCTGATTCTTGAAGTGTCCTGTTTTTTCTTTCCACAACCCCATTTTGTTGAGGAGTAATGGGAGATGAAAATTCATGACTGATTCCTTCAGATGAACAGAACTCTGCAAATCTTTGATTTTCAAACTCTTTTCCATGATCACTTCTAATTCTAACAACACAGCCTTCCTTCTCTCTTTGAACCTTTTGACAGAGGTCTTTGAAGACATCAAAAACATCTGATTTCTCTCTGATGAAATTTATCCAGGTATATCTAGAATAATCATCAACAACCACATAGGCATATTTCTTCCCACCAAGACTTTCCACTTGCATAGGTCCCATTAAATCCATGTGTAACAATTCCAAAACTTTAGATGTGGTAAGATGTTTAATCTTTGGATGTGACATCTTGGTTTGTTTGCCAACCTGACATTCACCACACACTCTTTCTTCATTAATCTGTAGTTTTGGAATCCCTCTTACAGCTTCCATAGAGATAATCCTTTTCATACCCCTTAAATGAAGATGACCAAGTTTTTGATGCCATAGCTTTACTTCATTTTCTTTGGTTTCAGAACAAAATGATGAGTAACTAGGTTCATGAGATATCCACAAATAACAGTTATCCTTAGACCTGACACCCCTCATAATCACTTCTTTTTCTTCATTTGTGACCATACATTCAGATTTTGTAAAGTTGACATGATAACCTTGATCACAGAGTTGACTGATGCTGATGAGATTGGCAGTCAATCCTTTTACCAGTAGAACACCATCCAGATTTGGAACTCCTGAACACTCCAGTTTTCCAACACCTTTGATTTCACCTTTGGCTCCATCACCAAAAGTCACATACCTGGTAGCATGAGGTTTGACATCAACTAACAGATTTTTGATTCCAGTCATATGCTTTGAACACCCACTGTCAAAGTACCAATCTTCTTTGGCTGATACTCTGAGGGACGTATGAGTTATTAAGGCAACAACTTTGGGACTCCATTGCTGCTTCTTAATGAGCTGATTCTGTTTAGGTCTGAAATATGGAGTTTGATCAGGGTATCCATACAGTCTAAAGCAGAATGGCTTTATGTGCCCATATCTACCACAATAATGACATCTCCATCTTTGGAATTTCTTTCTTGTGTGATTCATTTTACCCTTATCATGATGTTGAAACATAGGTTTTGACATCTGATTCATCATACTAGATTCAGGTTCTGGTTGACTGTTTCCTGAAGACGATTTCTTTGTTCCTGCAAATCCTATACCAGACATATCTCCTGCACTCTGTCCAGTCTGAAGAATCTCATCTAGTGTGTCAGTTCCACTGTTCAACATTCTGATAGACTTGGTCATCTGATCAAGTTTTGAATTCAGCAAGGTGACTTTATTGTTTAACTGAGATATTGTTCCAAGATGTTCTTTATTCTCAGCTTCCAGCTTGATTATAAGTTTCTTCTGCTTTTCCCCTTGTTGACAAACTTCTGCACTTCTGATACATAGCTTTTTGTAGGATGCTGCAAGCTCTTCAAAAGTTAACTCATCTTCACTTGAGTCTCCATCTGAAGTGCAAACACCAGTTAGTGCAGTGACAAGTTTGGCAGATTCATCATCAAAGTCACTCTCAGAATCTTCATCAGACCATGTAACAGTTAACCCTTTCTTTTGCTTCTTGAGATAAGTAGGACACTCAGCCCTAATATGCCCATACCCTTCGCATCCATGACACTGAATCCCTTTGCCTTGGTTAGACTTTTCTTCAGGTTTTGTTTTCCTATTGGAATCATAGGACCTGCTAATGTCAGAAGAATTGTTCCTGACATTTGACCTTGACTTCTGATCCATTCTTTTCATAATTTTGTTGAATTGTCTTCCAAGCATAGCCAAGGCATCTGATAAGTTCTCTTCATTACTAATATCATTTTCTTCTGCCTCTTCTTCAGTATTAGACACAAGAGCTATACCTTTGTTCTTCTTTTCAGAGTTGTCATTTATTCCCATCTCAAAGGTTTGAAGAGAGCCAATGAGTTCTTCAACTTTCATATTGCTGATATCCTGAGCCTCTTCTATAGCAGTGACTTTCATGGCAAACCTCTTGGGCAAGGATCTGAGAATTTTCCTCACCAGTTTTTCATCAGACATTTTTTCTCCTAATGCTCCTGACGTGTTGGCAATCTCAAGAATATTCATGTGAAAGTCATGAATACTCTCATCCTCTTTCATCCTCAGATTCTCAAACTTGGTAGTAAGCAGCTGGAGCCTTGACATCTTCACCTTGGATGTACCTTCATGGGTGGTTCTGAGAGTATCCCAAACATCTTTGGCTAATTCACAGTGATGCACCAGTCTGAATATATTTCTATCAATCCCATTAAACAAGGCGTTTAAAGCTTTAGAGTTGCCAAGAGCCAACTCATCCTCCTCTTTGCTCCATTCTTCCTCAGGTTTAGGAATTGTCTTTCCATCCTTTCCAACAGTGACAGGATGTTCCCATCCTTTGTTTGCTGCTCTCCATGCCTTGCTATCCAAGGATTTCAAGAAGGCTATCATACGAGGTTTCCAGTAGTCATAATTAGAACCATCCAGAACAGGTGGTCTGTTCACAAACCCTCCTCCTTCCATAATACCAGAATATAATGTCCCTAGATCTCACCCAGAGTAACAGGCAGGGTGCCTGCTCTGATGCCAATTGATAATTCTGGTGTCAGATACGAGATGTCGAATACAATGTTACGACACTAATATCTGTTTTGGTTTTGAGAACGAACAAAATAAATAACGCAAACAATTATAAAAGACACAAGTAATTGTTAACCCAGTTCGGTGCAAAACACACCTACGTCTGGGGGCTACCAAGCCAGGGAGGAACTCCACTATTAGTAGTATCAATTCAGGATCAAACCACACAGTTTACAACCTTCACTTAATTCCTACCCAATGCAATTACAAACTCCCCCTCAATCACAGCAGTGATAATAACAGACACAAATAAACGAGACAGAAGAACACTCTTCAAGGACACAATCTTGATTTTGCTTAAAAGCTTCAATCAAGCACAATGATACTCTTTGCTTAAAAGCTTAAGAGTAAAAACTTACAACTCAATAAACCTATTCCAAAACAATCATCAAAACAATAATTGCTTTGGTTCACAAGAAAACTATGACCACACTTCAAACTCTTAAAAACCGTGACCCAAACAAATGATAGCAGCTGTTTATTTATAGATCCCACAGCAGCAGCAGCTCCCCAGAAGCTTTTAACCTAATTAGGTTAATTACCAACAATCAAGGAGAGAAAATAGAAACAAATGAATACTTTCTGGAAATAGCAAATCACACGATTAGGAGAATCTTCCAAAATAAAAGCGCCTAAAAAATCTCAACAGAAACACACTGCAAAACCTAAAGCGCGCGTACACAATCCAAGGCCCAACGAGCTGATCAGAAACAAACATGTCACGACATCAATTTTGACATCCTGATGAAAGCTGCTTACAGGCAGTACTTCATACCTGCAGAGAGGCTACCCAAGCATGTCGTGACATCAGCCTTGACAGGTATGTTTTACCAAAAATTGCTGCCAATTAAAAACACTTACAAACCTTTTAGCATCAAAATTTGTGCTTTGCTCACAGCATACAAACATCAACAACTCCTCTTTAGAGATGACAAATTCTCTCTCATCCAAACCCTTTAGCTTCACATCTTGGACTTTTAACAAGATACAAACCACCTTTAGCTTCATGTCTTGGGCTTTGAACAAGACACCAAAACAACCTTTTTCCTCCCTTAGAATAGGAGTAACTACGATCGCTCTGATTTCCCTGCTTCGGGAATACGTAGGCATAAGAGTGCAAAAATCTTAGCGAGCATACTAATCAAAAACCCCAAAACCCAGTACCTTCATATATCCATCAAAAGCATTAGACCTAAAACCTCACAAGTAGTCCAGATCCTGTTTTTAAGCAAATAACCCTAAAAGACGAACCCCATATTTTGATAGCATCTGTAAACCAACCGTTTTGACTGTTTAACCTCAGTTTGCAAGCAGGGTTAATTGGAGACATATATTTCCCTTCCTTAATCAGTTCAACAGGATAAAAAATGAATCGAACTGTAGTACCAAAGTGATAGTGATTCGAAACCACAAAAACCGCGCTACAGAAAAGTGGCGACTCTGCTGGGGAGTCAATGTTTGTATATGATTATAAGACTAGAGGTCTAGGATGATTAAGACAAATATATATACTACTTTTCCTAATTGATATATGTGTTTATTTTTCTGCTAATGGGAATGCGTGTGATGCCGCATGTGGAAAGATTGAGTATACACCTAAGATAGGGGATGGCATTATATGGGTAATCTTCCGGGGAGTGAATCCCAACTAAGAGTTCCCGGTCGACCATCAAACTCAGTGGAGACTCCTTTTGCAGATACATTACCTATACGACTTCGGTTGTTGAAAGTAGTGTGGTCGATTGGGTTATTTGAGAAGCTGAGATTTTTAGTAGATTGAAACCATATTGTAGTGCGGAAGCTATCGGGAATAGTTGTCACATGATACTACCCTTATCTGAGATCACTCTAAGATACATCAGCTCGCTGGCAATCTGCTTGCTGTTGTTATCCCAAGAGAGGTCAATGATTTTGCGGACAGGTACAAAAATCACCAGTATCAACCTTTGGGGATGGGTAGAGCCTTGACTTCATGACATCGACCCTTTGACCCCATGTTTTTTCTATGTTTTTATGTGCTGCATTCATACATTCATTTAAAAAACATTTAAACAAAGAAAAATCTTCTCTTCTAGTCTCTATTTTTCAAATTAAACTAAGACAATGATTGCAAATGTCAGATAAAGAGATTGCTAATGGATTTCGGTAGAAGGAAAACTCACAAGTACACCTTCAAGGTTTCAAAACTAGAGGATTTAAGAGGTTTGGCAGGGATGATCACCAACCCTGAGGCTTTCAGAGCCAAGTATGGGGGACTGCTGTCTCTATTAAGGGTTCATGTAATTGAAGAAATCCTATCCATGCTAATCCAGTTCTACGATCCGGTCTATCACTGTTTCACATTCTCGGACTATCAGCTAGCACCAACGCTGGAGGAGTACTCTCACCTGACTGATCTACATATCACTGACCAAGCTCCCTTTTCTGGACTAGAAGAAATTCCAAAGGATCAAACCATTACAAGAGCAATCTATTTGGACGAGTCAGAAGTCAGGACTCACATGACCACTAAGGGAAGAATCCAAGGTTTGCCCGCCCAGTTCTTGATAAAGAAATCCCTGTACTTTACCAGTATAGGGAATGTGCCTGTACTTTCGAAAGCATCTTTGTTTTGATCACCTACGGGTTATTTTTGTTTCCCAACATCGATAACTTTGTAGATATCAATGCCATTAAGATATTTCTGATTGGAAATCCTGTACCAACCTTACTCGCAGATGCGTATCATTCTGTACACTTGAGGAATTTATACCGCGGAGGAATGATCACATGTTGTGTACCCATGCTATACAAATGGTTCATTTCCCACTTGCCCAAGTCTGCTGCATTTTGGGATCAAAAGAATACTTTACGTTGGTCGCAGAGAATTATGTCTCTTACCAACTCTGACATCGATTGGTACAATCGAATCTATGACGGGATTAGGATCATTGACCGTTGTGGAAATTTCCTAAATGTACCCCTTATAGGAACTAAGGGAGGACTAAAGACAGAAATATTGCATGCCTGGAAACACGTTCATAGGAAAGGACGAGAGTCTCTAGGAAAACCAGACTGTGTCTCGGTGGAGCCTTATCTCCACTGGGTACAAACTAGAGCTCTCAAGCTGAGGATGCCTTACCCTCGTCAGGAAGTTATTCCATTAAGGGACTCTATCCTTTATTTTATGTCTGAGACGGAAAAACTTCAGGTTACTCTCAACAAAGTTCAACAGGAGAAGAGGTCTTGGAGGAACAAGTACCGTATTCTCAATGTGGAGTGTAAGAAAATACAGCAACTATTGAAAGAAAAAGATGCTCTAATCGAGATTTTAGAGCAACATGCTGTAGAAAACCAGGAGGACCAAAGGAATTTGCTCGCTCATTTCACTTTGCAAAGGAATGACAACCCGACAACGGCTCAAGAGCCCCGGTCAAAGAAAAGGAAAGTACCAAAACTAGCACCTGAGCTCTCCTCAGAGAGGACTCAGGATCCATAAGTTTAGACGTTTCCTTTTACAGCACTTTGTAAATTACTGTATTTCCATTTCCGCAATCTTTGAATTCAATAAAACGGGATTTCCCCACTGTTTGATATTTGCAATCTAATTGTCGAAGTTTATTTTGATTAAACAAAAAATAGCTAATATAATCATTGCATATCATTCATTATTCTCACATAACACATTCTTCTTACCTACGAATCTCACGTTTGTGTCTCGGTTCTAGAGTCAAACTGTCTTATTCGTATAATACTCGGGCCAATTGATAGAAAAAGATGGATGATCTCGAGGAAGAGAACAGAGAGTTGAGGGAAGAGATCGACACTCTGAAAGAGGATATGAGAAAGCTTCATAATGACATGCAAGTTCTAGCAGAGGCTCAGACGCAACAACAAAGGACTGTGATCTCAGAGATCACATCAACGCCCATAGTGGAAAAGCATGATCCTAGGTACAAAATGGCGAAAGATCGTCCTTGGGGCATGCCTATTAACTATATCCCGGAAGGATATGTTCCGCCGATCACTGAGGATCAGGGAACCGCAGTAGGAACCACTGGGCCTTAAGGTTACAAACTTCGGGAAAGCGAAGATGCCAGGGGCATGACAGCAACTCTTGAAGGTTACAAACTCCGGGAAAGGGAAGGACCTAGAGTCACTGCCATGATGACTATACCACCACCTGTGGTACACATTGTCCTGGAAGGATAGATTCCACAGATACCTTCTGGTGGAAACGAAAGTATGTTCGACAAAATGAATGAGTTCCAGGAACAGTTCCTGGAAATGCCGAAGGAACTGCAACCCCTTCGCAGTCAGGATCTATTTGGAAAAGATGCCGCAGACCTTTGTTTGGTCCCCAATGTGAAAGTTTCATACAAATTCAAAGTGCTCGAATTTGAAAAGTACAAGGGTAACTCTTTCCCTCAAAGTCATTTAGTGATGTACATTCGGAGGATGTCAACTCAGACAAAGAACCAGGAGCTACTGATTCACTACTTTCAGGATAGTTTAACCGGTGTCGCACTCAAATGGTACATGGGTTTAAACCGCACTAAGATCGGCACTTTCATAAATCTTGGTGTTGTCTTCGTTCAGAAGTATAAGTATAACCTGGACATGGCACCGGACAGAGATCAACTCAGATTGATGTCACAAAAGGACAAGGAAACCTTTATGGAGTATGCTCAGAGATGGCATGAAATTGCCGCCCAGATTTGTCCACCTCTTGAGGAAAAAGAGATGACGAAGATCTTCTTAAAGGCCTTGAGCTCATTCTACTACGATAGAATGGTCGCCAGTGCGCCCAGTGACTTCACCGATGGACATGGGAGTTCGTCTTGAGGAAGCAGTCCAAGAGGGACGTTTAGTTAAAGACGATGTATCATCAAGTAATACAAAACGATACGGTAGTGCTCTCCCTAAAAGAGCAGGATATTAGGAATATCTCTCTTGGAAAGCAAAGGCGACGATATCAACCAGTAGCAGCTGTAACTCCTGCTAACAACCCTGCGCCTGTTCCTATGTATCAACCTCAGGTTGCGCAAAGCCAACCTAGTTAACAATAATATCAGCAAAAGACACAACAACCTCTTCAGCAGGCTCGTCCTCCGTACAACAACAATCGTACAACGCGACCACCAGGGTTTGACCCTATACCAATGTTGTACGCATAATTGTTTCCATTATTACTGGTCAAGGGGCACGTCCAAACCAGGTCTCCTCTTACAGTACCAGAAAATCCGCCTTTTTGGTTTAAAGTGGATCAGACTTGCCCTTATCATCAAGGAGGACCAGGTCATAACATAGAAAACTGTCTCAGTTTCAAATCCGAAGTACAAAAGCTTGTTAGGAGCGGGGTCTTATCTTTCAAAGATACGAATTCGAATGTTCTCACGAACCCGTTGCCTCAACACGAGAAAGATACGGTAAATTTGATGGAGGGAGAGTCCAATAACAGCTATCAAATTCATGATGTACTCTTATTGAGGGCCAACTTAGTCAAGATGCATCGTAGACAAAGCGGATACGGCCATGTACCACCTCATAATTATCACCATTGTGATATCTGCTCTAAAAACAATCAAGGATGTTCTGTGGTGCAATTGGCTCTACAGGAACAATTGGATCTTGGATGGATCCAAGAGCATCGAGTTCGTGGAGTTAACATGACTTATACGAATTCCAACATCATTCAAAACCACGACGTCCGTACGATGAATGTCAACTTAGTGGCAATGCACTCAAGGCAAAGCCAGTATCATAATCTGCCGCGACACGATTACAATTCCTGTCTAACTTGCTCGATAAACAAACAGAGATGCTCTTTTGTACAAGAGGCCCTCCAGCATCAGATGGATCTGGGATGGATCCAGGACTACCATGATAGAAATCCTTATCAGATCAACATGATTCAAATCTTTGATATTCGTCTGATGAATACCAGCTTGGTAGAGTTACACGCCAAGCAAGTTCAACTCAGTTTTCTCACTTCACATGATTATCAGAACTGTAAAGGATGTTGTGAGAGTAACCAAGGGTGCGCTCTCGTTCAAAGAACTTTACAACACTTATTAAACCACTGGTGGCTTCCAATCTATATGGATGAAGACACGTAACAAATCAGTGTGCTTAATGGAAACCCAACTTGGCGTCAAAGTCAGGATGTCCGATCTATGGAAACAAACCTAGTAAGGTTACACTGCATTCAAAGCGGACGTGGCCAGGTGCCACCACACAACTATGAACGTTGTAGAGTCTGCAGGAGAGTAACCAAGGATGCTACCTTATGCCGGCATCCCTTCAAGGTCAGTTGGATCGTAAACAGATTCACCCGTGTCCGAGTCCTGAGCCAATCAACTAGACGTCGGACTACTTCGCTGATCAAATCAGAGACGTTGTCATAATCTCTGATCATCAACAGAACAAGGTGTTTGTACCATCATCCCTCTACTGGATGAATCAAAGGTTCTTAGCCAGGAACTGATTGAAGTTACTTACGACAGTCAAAAAAATCAGAAGGCTCCTGTAGCTATCTATCTACCGGGACCATTACCGTATGAATCAGCTAAGGCGATCCCTTACAAGTACGATGCAACAAAAATTGAGAATGGAAAGGAAATTCCATTACCCTCAGTCGTGAATATTGCAGACATCAGTCGGGTAACACTGAGCGGTCGAATCTTCAACCGAGGAGTTGGAGAACCTAACAAAGAAAAGGAACCTCAAACGGAAGTTCCCAATCCACCAGTCGGTCAATCCAGTAATCCCGACCTTTCGAAAAACGATGATGAGATGCTGAAGCTCATCCAAAGGAGTGAATACAATATCATTGATAAACTGTTGCAAACTCCTTCAAAGATCTCAGTGCTATCACTTTTACTCAGTTCTGAAGCCCACAGAGAGGCTCTACAAAAAGTCTTAGAGCAAGCCTTTGTGGAACAGGATGTGTCAATACGACAGTTCGATAGCATCATCTCTAACATCACTTCCTGTAACAACTTAGGATTCAGTGATGAGGACTTTCTAGAGGGGGTAAAAGTCACAACATGGCGCTCAATATCACAGTTAACTGCCAGGACGATGCTTTAACCAGCGTACGGGTAGACACAGGATCGGCCATCAACGTTATGCCGAAGTCCACTTTAATGCAACTATCATTCAAAGGGTCCCTGATGAGGGGCAGTGAGGTTATCGTCAAAGCCTTTGACGGGTCTCGGAAAGCAGTTATCGGCAAAGTCGACCTTCCCATAACTATCGGTCCTCACATTTTCCTAATCACTTTCCAGGTCATGGACGTCCGGGAAGCATACAGCTGTTTATTAGGAAGACCTTGGATACACCAGGCTGGGGAAGTCACTTCGACACTGCACCAGAAACCGAAGTTCGTCAAGAACGATCAACTCGTTACGGTCTGTGGAGAACAAGCCTTGATTGTGAGTAACTTGTCATTATCTACTTATGTAGAACCCGAGGAGGTTGTTGGAACTCAGTTCCAAGCACTTTCGGTAAACACGGAGAATCAGTCAGAGAAGGGAACCTCGATTTCCTCATACAGAGATGTTCTCGAAGTGATCAAGAATAATAATGCAAAAGGACGGGGACAGCTTGTCATTCCTACTGATAATAAAACAAAGAAGGGTCTTGGTTTTTCCACAACCTATACCCAGACAGCTGTTAACGATGAAAGTCTTCATCCCATTCAGGACTTCTTCCACAGTGGAGGTTTCCTTCACCCAGTGCCTCAAGCAGTTCATACCATCAACAAGGAGGATCCCTCCGATACAGAGGAAGAGTGGAAGTCCTATCTTAATAAGGACGGTTATATGTCTCAGGAAGAAGTGCCTATGCCATTTTGCTATCCCGCACAGAGTCCGAGATTTATACCAAGGTCAGATGTTGAAATGATATACGGAGATTAAGATTTGGAAGGATATCGGGCTCCACCAAACTCATTAGAGGAGGACACTTTGATGAAGGACAACTTTGACCATGACTATTATGGCCCAATGGATGGCCTGCCTATCTAGCAGCCGTACCCAGGAGACTTGAGGCAAGAAAATCAGTCGAACAATAAAAATCAGCTTAGCAACATTGAACAGAATACCTGCATCCCCACCATGTCATGGGATCAACACTCAGGTCATTCAGAAAATACCCAGTACGACGATGAATTGGTAAAGTTTGCCAGACTGGAATTCATCAACTATGCTTTTCCCAAGGCCTACGTCATCGAGAGAGATGACACCTCCAGTTCCACAGAAGTGTGGGACACCTTAGGACAACCAAGTGGAAAATTTGACTTCATGGTCAAGTACACCGCTCCTGAGAGCTCTCGTATCAGGCTCGAAGACATTCAGCCAACTGGATGGGGAGATTTTCCTGAGAGCACAAATACTCTGCAAAATACAACTGAGGAATCCTCA